>CM042242.1:7699484-8299484 GCA_023566225.1 Romanogobio albipinnatus | reverse complement strand
ATGATCCAGAGGAGTCATGGGAGAAAGTCATGTGGTCAGATGAGACCAAAATAGAACTTTTTGGTCATAATTCCACTAAACGTGTTTGGAGGAAGAAGAATGATGAGTACCATCCCAAGAACACCATCCCTACTGTGAAGCATGGGGGTGGTAGCATCATGCTTTGGGGGTGTTTTTCTGCACATGGGACAGGGCGACTGCACTGTATTACGGAGAGGATGACCGGGGCCATGTATTGCGAGATTTTGGGGAACAACTTCCTTCCTTCAGTTAGAACATTGAAGATGGGTCGAGGCTGGGTCTTCCAACATGACAATGACCCGAAGCACACAGTCAGGATAACCAAGGAGTGGCTCTGTAAGAATCATATCAAGGTTCTGGCGTGGCCTAGCCAGTCTCCAGACCTAAACCCAATAGAGAATCTTTGGAGGGAGCTCAAACTCAGTGTTTCTCAGCGACAGGCCAGAAACCTGACTGATCTAGAGAAGATCTGTGTGGAGGAGTGGGCCAAAATCCCTCCTGCAGTGTGTGCAAACCTGCTGAAAAACTACAGGAAACGTTTGACCTCTGTAATTGCAAACAAAGGCTACTGTACCAAATATTAACATTGATTTTCTCAGGTGTTCAAATACTTATTTGCAGCTGTATCATACAAATAAATAGTTAAAAAATCATATATTTGTGATTTCTGGATTTTTTTTTTAGATTATGTCTCTCACAGTGGGCATGCACCTACGATGACAATTTCAGACCCCTCCATGATTTCTAAGTGGTAGAACTTGCAAAATAGCAGGGTGTTCAAATACTTATTTTCCTCACTGTATATATGGAAAGTCCCCATAAAACAACGTGTGTGCATGTGCGCGTGTGCATAATATATTTACTAATATATATATATATATATATATAATATTTTTTACTATATTTATTTTAAACAAATTTTTCATAAAATGTAGGACCATAAATAATTATCATAATGCTTCATGATTATTTGCGTGTTTTACAATTACTGTATTACACTAATTTTATACAATTTTACATTTAAAATGTTTTTAAAAAATCAATGTACAATTAATTTCTTCTGGTTGTGGGGTGAAATGTGGCGCATTACAGCGATTCACGCAGTTCACAAATCCGATATTCAAGTAATGATGCAAAGCAAGAAACCTTTCTATACACTCTCTTTCTCATCTGCTTTGCTGCAGAATTCGGTCTCTGCTACAGTACATTCTGTTCCTGCTACTCTTCTGTTGTTACTTCGTTATTATAACAAGACCCGATACCACAAAGAACCGTTTCACACTCTTAAGAGTAGGCGACCACATTCTACACTCTATATAATTATATATTTTTGAACATGATATGAATATAAGCGTGAACTGTACCTGTGTATCACTACCTCGCATTGCATTGTGGACTGTGTGTTCCAGGTGGACTGTTTTTTTATGATTGGACGGTGTCAGAGCAGCATTGCGCAGATGGAGTTAGACTATTCAATTACTTGTGTCATTGACATGCATGTCCACTAATAAGTGATGTGCTCAATTCAATCAGCAGTATTGCTTAAGTGACTATGCTGCTTTGCAAATGACCCAGAATGTCCTTTTGTAATTAGAAAACACTTGTTTTTATGCAAATACATTTCTAAAATGATTTTTTATATATATGTACAGATTACATTTCGTATCGCTGACTTTATCAGAAAAACAACAGCTGCATTGTCCGGCAATTAATTGCTTACTCCAAAAGTAGTGCTCAACAGGCCATATTGACAAAGTACACCTCAGAGTCATTTGCACTGTTGTATGATGTGATTGAAATGGGAAGATCTGATCCTGAAGCTGTGCTGTGCTCTTTGAGATGCTTTGTACACACAGGCCCTGAATTGCAGCACTTTGATTTATAGTCGCAAATGTACCCTTCTGAGGTCCCTCAAAGTTCAACCGATGGATGTACGTCTTCTCTCTCTATACTGTTGTTACGTTTAAGAGCACTGTAAACCCCTGGGCTTCACCCTCAGCTAGTTTAACCACTCCACCACGGCTTTCTGATCAAACTTTCCAGTTACTTTCCATGTAGCAATATGCATATTAAATTATACCAACTGTATGTTTGATCTTTTTTTAGGAAACAAAAATAAAGTTAATATTTCAATCCACTAAGTATTTTTGCTTCTTTATGGTGGGTGCATTGAACAAAATATATACACACACACACACACACAATATTAATATCATATTACATACAAAACTTTACTCATTTACTTTCTAATTTGGGTCTGAGGTTCTTAAATAAGGTCATTTCATTTTGGAAAGCATTCATATTTTGCACTAAAACCTTCTTCTCAATGAACACATGTAAATATACTATGGTTGTGTTTGATTAACAACACCTAAAAAGTACCATGGTATTACTAAAATACTTATAACTACTTTTAGAAGTCTATATCGCTCTGTTAGTGGGTGGGATATATTAGGCAGCAAGTGAACATTTTGTCCTCAAAGTTGATGTGTTAAAAGCAGGAAAAATGGGCAAGCGTAAGGATTTGAGTGAGTTTGACAAGGGCCAAGTTGTGATGGCTATACGACTGGGTCAGAGCATGTCCAAAACTGCAGCTCTTGTGGGGTGTTCCCGGTCTGCAGTGGTCAGTATCTATCAAAAGTGCTCCAAGGAAGGAATAGTGGTGAACCGGCGACAGGGTCATGGGCGGCCAAGGCTCATTGATGCACGTCGGGAGCGAAGGCTGGCCCGTGTGATCAAACAGACGAGCTACTGTAGCTCAAATTGCTCAAGAAGTTAATGCTGGTTCTGATAGAAAGGTGTCAGAATACACAGCGCATCACAGTTTGTTTCGAATGTGGCTGCATAGCCGCAGACCAGTCAGGGTGCCCATGCTGACCCCTGTCCACCCCCAAAAGTAGGCACGTGAGCATCAGAACTTGAGTCTGGACCACGGAGCAGTGGAAGAAGGTGGTCTGGTCAGATGAATCACGTTTTCTTTTACATCACATGGATGTCCGTGTGCGTGGGAACACATGACACCAGGATGCACTATGGGAAGAAGGCAAGCCGACGGAGGCAGTGATGCTTTGGGCAATGTTCTGCTGGGAAACCTTGGGTCCTGCCATCCATGTGGATGTTTCTTTGACACGTACCACCTACCTAAGCATTGTTGCAGACCATGCACACCCTTTCATGGAAACGGTATTCCCTGGTGGCTGTGGCCTCTTTCAGCAGGATAATGCGCTCTTCCACATAGCAAAAACGGTTCAGGAATGGTCTGAGGAGCACAACAAGTACAAGATATTTACTTGGCCTCCAAATTCCCCAGATCTCAATCCAGTCAAGCATCTGTGGGATGTGCTGAATAAACAAGTCCGATCCATGGAGGACCCACCTCAACTTGCAGAACCTAAAGGATCTGCTGCTAACTTCTTAGTGCCAGATACCACAGCACACATTCAGGGGTCTAGTGGAGTCCGTGCCTCAGTGGGTCAGGGCTGTATTGGCAGCAAAAGGGGGAGCAACACAATATTAGGAAGGTGGTCATATTGGTTATGCCTAATCGGTGTGTAATGTTTATATATATTATTTATCCTTTATATACTTATTTAAAGAATAATATAGAATTATGTTTACCAGTATAATTAAGCCTCATTTTTTTTAGGACCATAAATATTTGTCATATCTCATGTCTCATGATTATTTTCACTTTTTACCATTACTGTAATACAATCATCTTATATCAAAACATAAAAAAAATGTTAATATGATATGTTTTGCAGGATGGTAATTAAATGAATTATAATGCAAATATTAAACACTTTAAGTGACGGTAAAACTAGGATATATGGTATCAATATTGTTTGATACAGTATGTTGTACTTGCATTAGTCTATTGTTTTCATTCACTTATGCTTGCACTATATTCAAAAGTCAATGGATAAAACCTTCTGCTTATTGAATATGAAATGAAATGCCTATTATTGTCACTCTACACATGTACAATGAGATTAAAAGCAATATATGTTTATGGTAAGTTTGACAAACAACACTTAAAAAGTACCACAATAATACCACGGTATATTTTAGAGTACAGTATTACCACCATCTGATTCCACAACTGTGCCATGCTACCGCCACAATCCTTTTTTTGTAATTGTTCAGGTTTAGTACCAAAAGTATGTTTTAGAGTATGGTGTGCTATACTTGTAGCCTACTATGGGAGTTCCAAGGTATTCTGGGAAGAACTTTCCAGTCGGCCTACCATGTAAATACCGTGGTACATGAATTTCAGTACCATGATGCATCACTGACTGTGATATGGTATTGCCACAGTATTGTAGACTTATTCTAAACATTTCAGGTTTGTACGTCAGTTAACTTTGAACAGAACAGAATAGAATATGAATAGAATGCAGTGCACCTTCCAAACATCTTAGTCACGTCAATGTCAGATATATCTGACAGACAGAGAGACCTGCCAAACCAGAGGAGAGTTTGAAAGAATCTCGTGTGCGTGGCGTCACGGCCTACGTCAGCACCTTGCGGAAATACCGCTGAGAGAGAACAAGTCGATCGGAACCAGTAAGATGTTTTCATACTCGAATAGAGAGTTTCAGATCTAAATTACCGCATCGTTATCTAGTTACGCCACTAGTTGAGTTAGTGCCCTTGTTCTCCCATCCGGTGCCGGTTCCGGTTAATAGGCGCAACAGGAAAAAGAGGGACAAAATGTCCCTGTTCCAGTCGGCGCTCGATTTCCTGGCCGGGCCCGGCGGATCCATCGGCGCCGCTAGCCGAGATCAGAACGACTTCGTCGGGCAGGTGGTGGAGCTCGGGGAGCTGAAGATCCGGATCAAACGAGTCATTGCGGAAGGTAAAAGCTTCATTCAAAATAGCTTCAGGCTAGTCATGCTAACCTGTTTTTATGCTACTAACGTGTGTTTTATTTAAAACATTTTTGAATGTAACTGTAAAATGTCAGTGATATATTATTATTCACAAATATAAACACTGACTTTAGTGTATATTTGGGAATTTAGTGTAATGACAGTGGACTAAGACTAGCTGGCTAAGTTGTTAGCAAGTCACTTGACTCTGATACACCTGACATGAACCCAGATATTTCATATGCTCATCTGTATGTTCTTGAGGCATTCAGACATATGGATACAGTCATTCAATAGCACATCTATATACATTTCCACGTCAATAATAGTTCATAAGTTGATAGTCCATAAGTCCATCTGTATGTTTGTGTGTATGTTTGTGTGTGTGTGTGTGTACACACCTTTAGACTCTATGGTGTGTACAGACTGTACCATGGTATTTACAAGGTACTCTGGTAATTCAAGCAGTATATTGCTATATGTCAATAAAAACATGACATTACCATGGTATGTGTGAAATAAAACATGGTAGTACCACCGGTGTTGTTAGTGGTCTCTGGTATCACTATTTAGTGCTATGGTGGCACATTGGGATAGTACTGAATTTACATCATACTCAAAGTAATATGGTACGTATTTCTATAGAGTCGTGTGTGTGTGTGTGTGTCATATGACACGTTTTTCTTCTTTCTTCCGCGTCTATTTGTGCTTGAATGTACACGTACATGCAAAATGATGTCAAAATGCCCATCTCGGTGAGTATCCTCGCAGTGTCATAAACACAGTCGTTTGTGGCTTATGTGAGTGTAAACTATTGGGTGCAAAAACATTATTGGATCTGTGCATTCATACTTAAAGTGAAAGCAGCATAATATCAGCTGTGTCATTAATAGTAAACAAACATCAAAATACAAAGAGAACATCACGTTTGTAGCTTTAACAAAGACTAATTATATTGAATTTATACAGTGAAGACTATGCAGTATTATTTCATTATTCAATTCCTGTACCTGAATACTGTTAGACTTGCAAATTAAGTAAACAGTGCTTTGTTTTTCAGGTATCTTTGTTCTATGGTATTTTTCTATGCTTGTAATTTGTTTATTATTTCCTTTGCAAAACCACCCCAATCATTCTATGATTATTTGTTTCCAAATAGAGCTATTCAAATAATCTGGTGAAATAGTTTTCATATCGCAGAATAAAAAAAAAATACAGTAATGTCAGTCTATATTGTGTATGAATAAATAAAATGTGCATAAAATTGTACACAATATACAATAATATTGTTTTTAAAAAAAAGTTGTTTCTGAAAGAAGTCTCTTATGCTCACCAAGGCTGATAAAATAGAGTAAAACTGTAATAATATTTCACATATTACTGTTTAAAATAACAATAATTTATTCCTGTGATGCAAAGCTGAATTTTCAGCATCATTACGCCAGTCTTCAGTGTCACATGATCCTTCAGAAATCATTGCTGATTTGCTGCTCAAGAAACATTTCTGATTATTATCAATATTGAAAACAGTTGTGAATAGAAAGTTCAAAAGAACCACATTTATTTGACAGTCTTTTGTAACATGATAAACGTCTTTACTGTCATGTTTCATCAAATTAATGTGCCCTTGCTGAATAAAAGTTTTTTTATAGTTATTACATATTTGATGCATGTTCATATATTGACTTTATATTTGGTCCTGTATATTCATAAGTTGTGTATTTTGCTCAGACCTTTTGAAATCTGTTGGATTATGGCAGTAAGATCAGTGTATGTTGTCCATAACCCCTCATATAACTGGCTCAGGTGTGTTGACATGAACAGGCCTTGAATGGAAACAATGGGCATTCTGGGTAAACAGGAATGATTTACATGGTGGTGGTGAGGTATAGTGGTTACAGGTCTAGCCCGGTAACCAGAAAGTTGTAAGTTTGAACACTGCAAGTGGTGATCTCAACTATCCATCAACGTCAGGTTTCTCCCTGTGTAATGAGTGCGCTGCAAGTTGCTTTGGATGAAAGCGTCTTTTAAATGACAAAGTATCTGACTGTATTGTTTACATAATAGTTGTATATTCATTGTAACACGTTCTTTGTATCATATGGCATTTCTGGGCTGTAATGCTGATGAGAGATTGTTTCCAGAAAAGGCTTTCTTTTGAGAATGAAATGTTTGGGCTCAGTATACTTCATATTTACCTAAGCTCTTCTTCTGTTACTGTGTTTTGCACCGTTCTTTGCAAGTTTGTGATGCGTGTGAATGTCAGTACAGTGTAACGTGAACCTCGAAAGCTTCTTTTGATTCGTGCAGCCTGACTCAGGCCTCCGCTGGTATTCATTTACCCATTGCCATGGTTACAGGTCGTTTTGGTCACTTGAGGATTGTTTCACAAGTGTCCATAAATACCTGGCATTGTCTCTTTTGTTCATTAAAGACATACACACCTGTGCATAGTTTACCTAATGCAGTAAGTCAACATCTTTTTATGGAACTTTACTTTCAATATTTTATCATTGTTCATTTTAATAATCAGTCAGGTATATTCTCAGATATTTCTATTCAAAATTTTGACCTGGAATTTTTATATCTTCATGCGTAGATTAACCCTATTGAGATCCCTTTTTTACTTTCTTAATACATGCTGCTGGTCATCAGTGCATGTTTTTACTAAGAGGAAAAACTATTTGTCTTTGTAATCTTTCATTAATATGTATATTTTAGCAAACAATTATAAAGGTGGAACAAGTATTTAAGTGGTGATATATATATATATATATATATATATATATATATATATATATATATATATATATATATATATATATATATATATATATATATATATATATATATAGCCAAAAGTTTTGGGATGCATGCCTTTACATGCACATGCATTTTAATGACATCCCATTCTTAATCCGTAGGGTTTAATATGGCGTTGACCCACCCTTTGCAGCTCTAACAGCTTCAACTCTTCTGGGAAGGCTTTCCACAAGATTTAGGAGTGTGTTTATGGGAATTTTTGTTCATTCTTCTAGAAGGGCATTTGTGAGGTCAGGCACTGATGTTGGATGAGAAGGCCTGGCTTGCAGTCTCTGCTCTAATTCATCCCAAAGGTGTTCTGTCGGATTGAGGTCAGGACTCTGTGCAGGCCAGTTCCTACACACCAAACTCACTCATCCATGTCTTTATGGACCGACACTTTGTGCACTGGTCATGTTGGAACAGGAAGGGGCCATCCCCAAACTGTTCCCACAAAGTTGGGAGCATGAAATTGTCCAAAATGTCTTTGTGTGCTGCAGCATTAAAGGGTTAGTTCACCCAAAAATGATAATTCTGTCATTAATTCCTCACCCTCATGTCGTTCGACACCCGTAAGACATTCGTTCATCTTCGGAACACAAATGAAGATATTTTTGTTGAAAGCTGATGGCTGAGAAAGGCTTCAGATAGGCCTCCATTGCCATTCAGTACATTTACACTCACAAGACCCATAAAAGGCACTAAAAACGTCATTACAAAGTCCATCTCACTACAGTGGCTCTACAATAATTTTACAAAGCGACGACAATAGTTTTTGTGCGGAAAAAAAAAATCAAAATAACGACTTTATTCAACACGAACTTTGGCCTCTGCCGTGAACTCGTGAAGCACCACGACGCATGCGCGAGAATATTACGCAGATCCGGCGTTCGGACACATGACCCAGAAGCGAGGAGGAGATGTGTTTACAAGCAGAGGAAGACGTGCCGTATCTAAGCTGTTGAATTCTACATTGATCGTGCTTTAGGTCTCGGCGTAGTGCTCAAAATGGGACTAAAGTGTGCATTTCATGGATTCCCGAACACCGGCGCTACGTCATATTCTCGTGCATGCGTCGTGGTGCTTCATGAGTTCACGGCAGAGGCCAAAGTTTGTGTTGAATAAAGTCGTTATTTAGATTTTTTTTTTTTGCGCACAAAAACTATTGTCGTCGCTTTGTAAAATTATTGTTGAGCCACTGTAGTGAGATGGACTTTGTAATGACGTGTTTAGTGCCTTTTATGGGTCTTGTGAGTGTGAATGTACAGAATGCCAATGGAGGCCTATCTGAGGCCTTTCTCAGCCTCAGCTTTCAACAAAAATATCTTCATTTGTGTTCCGAAGATGAACGGAGGTCTTACGGGTGTCGAACGACATGAGGGTGAGGAATTAATGACAGAATTTTCATTTTTGGGTGAACTAACCCTTTAAGAGTTCCTTTCACTGGAACTAAGGGGCCAAGCCCAACCCCTGAAAAACAACCCCACACCATAATCCATCCTCCACCAAACTTTACACTTGCTTTACACCACTGCATCCGATGCTTTGCATTGCACTTGGTGATGTAACGGTGCGTTCACACTGGACGCGATTCACGCGATTGATTTACATGTTAAGTCAATGCAGAGACGCGAGATGGCATTCTGCGTCAAGTGACCGAGACGAGCTGGCTCATATAGGCTCATATAGGGCAGAAGCGCCTCCCATGACGCGAATTCGCGTCTGTTGTGTAGTTGTCACGCGCAAATTTCAGGTGCGATTCGCGCGTGAATGAAGCGAGTAAACCCAAAATGTTCAAGCGTCCACCTTCGCGTGAATCGCGTCCGGTGTGAACGCCACATAAGGCTTGGCAGCTGCTCGGCAGTGGAAACCCATTCCATGAAGCTCTCTACACACTGTTCTTGAGCTAATCTCAAGGCCACTCAAGGTTTGAGGTCTGTAGCTACTCTGCAGAAAGTTGGCGACCTCAGCATGCGCTGACCCCGCTCTGTGATTTTACATGGCCTACCACTTCGTGGCTGAGTTGCTGTTGTTCCCAATTGCTTTCACTTTGTTAGAATACCACTAACAGTTGACCGTGGAATATTTAGTAGTGAGGAAATGTCACAAATGGATTTATTGCACAGGTGGCAACCTCTCACGGTACCACGCTTGAGTTCACTGAGCTCCTGAGAGCGACCCATTCTTTCACAAATGTTTCTAGAAGCGTCTGCATGCCTAGTGCTTGATTTTATACACCTTTGGCCATGGAAGTGATTGGAACACCTGATTTCAATGATTTGGAGGGGTGTCCCAATACTTTTGGCAATATAGTGTATATTGTTCCATCTTTAAAATGACTTGCATATTTAAAGTCGCCATGAAATCTTAATTGACTATTGTTATTTTTTATGTACTATTGTAGTATTTATTATAAATTATTTATCTGTGCACTTAATTTTTTTATTTTTAATTATTCATGTTTTTTAAAATCCATGCTCTCATAATCTTTAATCAAAAATGTTAACCTTCCCTCCCCCATGGTGCGAGGGCCAAGCCCAGCTCTATATATTTTTTTCTCATTTCAGAAGCCGTTTCACTCGGATATACATCACAATAGGGAAAAAAGAACATTTGCAACTTCTTCTGTTTCATGCCGACTTTAACAAACATTCCCTATGCTGTGTAGATCAGGGACTCATAAACCTTTGTCATCTGAACACCTTTGACCTAAAATATTAATTTGAAGTGCCCTCTGAATTTTTCAAATTCATTTAATTCATTTAAAGACACATTCGCATGTTCATGGTTCTCTGATGTCAGTTAATGGCTGCATGATATGCAGGGAAACATAAAATATTTTATCTTTTTTAGTAAGTTTCGTTTGAATTATTTTTGCAGTAACACTTTTTAGTTTGGAGAATACATATGACTATAACTACAACTTTTACATACAAATTAACTCCTAATTTACTGCTTATTAATAGTCATGCAGAATAAGCCATTAATATGTGCTGTATAATTGATAATAAATAGCCCATATGGTAGTAATATGCATGCTAATAAGCAACTAATTAATAGTGAGCATTGGTCCCCAAACTAAAGTGTTACTATTGTTTTATTTATTTTAAAGTATTTATTTAAATTGTACGTTTTTATGAATTAATTCTTAGCTCTTCACCAACCTGTGTAGGCTATTGGTTAATAGTTAATGTTGAACAAATTGCCAAATATATATTAGCCCTATAAGCCCTATAATTGATTTTGATTGATATTCACACTTACCTTATTAATTCAATATTGGGTCTATTGATAAATGGCAAATTTTAAATTTCCTTTTGAAACATTCCACTTTGTCATAATTTATATTGTTTGATAATGTTATTTCTTGTTTTTAAGATTATTTACTTTTGAACATCTGTTCTATTTAGTTGCGTTTTTACATTTCAGCCATATAATTTCAATTAGGTAGGCGTTTTTAAATTAATGTCTAGTATTTTCTCCACAGCACTGATTGGTGAAATGTTGTGTAAAATGGTTGCTTGCGCTGTGCAACGAGACAAAGATCCTATCAGTGTTTCATTTATGTTGTGTTGTGTCACAGCTGTAGTCGTAATGAGTTGATTTCTTTCTGTGTCTGTTTGTTAAATAATGTTTGTTCGTTTTTCGTTCGACTTACTCATTCATTCACATCTTTAGAGGAGTTTATAATGTGACGATAATTACTGACTCATGTGCCACTCAAAAAGAAGTTTCTTTCCTTTTAATGGGCTGATTCTAGTGTAGTCTACTTGTCTTTTCGGAAATCAGCTCTCTGTCTCACGTCCTGTTTGTGCAATTCCAAGTCAGCATAAAATTCAGATAGTTGTCATCACAGTGAACCTAAATTAAACATATTGATGCAAAATGTTCCCTCTCTTTATAGGTGGCTTTGCGTTTGTGTATGAAGCCCAGGATTTGGGCAGCAGTAAGGACTATGCGCTCAAGGTATGATGACCTCATCACACACAAAATGTGTTCACGTTCAGATTGTTTCAGATAGCCTCAGTACAATCAATATGGACTGCCATTATATGTGCTTATGAAGTTCAATATGCTTTACATAGCAGGGAATTAATATTTGCCAATATTTACCCCCCTGGAAAATGTAAAAAAATCTTTACTTTAGCATTTTTCTTTTTGCTATATACGATCATAAAACATTGTTATTGTAAACTTAGACGATTACTTTTAATTGTATTATTACTTTTTTTTTTATTATTATTTAAATCTTTGGTAAATGAAATAAAGCTCAAATAAAATAAATATTAGACTTAAACTTAAAAACTTAAAAATTAGAAATTAGAAAACCTAAATTAGAAATGTTTTCTTGGCAACTAACTGAAATAAGGTAAAGGACTATAATTACGATAAAACTGAAATAAAAAATAAATTAAAGCTAAATATTTATATTAAAATAATAAGAGATTACAAAAAATGATAGTAATAACAAAGTTTTTACTAAAAATGTAAAATATATGATAGTGTAAAATATAAAAATGAAAATCTAATTAAACAAAAAATTCTATAATGGTATATAAATAGCCTAAAACTGAAATTACATTTCCATACAACTCAAAAAAGCTACTTGTCCATTTGTCTCAAGTACTTCAAATCCATAATGCACTAGATAGGCCTAGAATAAAATAGGATATCAAAGGTTTCATAACATATACAGAAAATGAGGTAATTCACTTTAGACGCATTTATTTGCCCTGATATTTTAAGCATTTTGTGCATTGGTCACTTTTTCTACTAATTTTGACTTTTGCCAACAGGTTTAAAATAAAAATTGTGGTTTATTTATTAGTTTGTATGTTTGTGTGCAGAGACTTCTCTCCAATGAAGAGGAAAAGAACAAGGCCATCATTCAGGAAGTCTGCTTCATGGTAATCATTAAACGTCTTTAATTTAACAAGTTGACTACATTATTACACAATGTCCTAACTAGGCACAGTTTTTTCATGCCTAGTTAGGCGAAGATGTTGCTGACCAAAGCATCTCTTGCATGTTTTCTTTCACCAGTTTGTAAAAAAAGAAAGAAAAACAAGAATTACCCAGTAAATCAAAACCTTTCTAAACGCTATGCTTCTCCATATGCACTGTGTAGAAAAAGCTGTCTGGTCACCCCAACGTTGTGCAGTTCTGCTCCGCTGCGTCCATCAGTAAAGAAGAGTCGGACACGGGCCAGGCTGAGTTCCTCATCCTCACGGAGCTCTGTAGAGGTACGAACACATAATCGCATGCATACTGGGCTGGGCTCTCGTTTATCAGAAACCACCTTAAGGGCAAATTACTTTATGTATCAAATTCAAGTCACAATTTAAGAAAATATTATTGTTATCTGCATTTTATCATTATCATTTTTTGATAACGTGCAAGGTAAAATTTCACACGGTCGTATTGGTGCGAGTGCATAATGTTCAGGTTGTTTTGGTCCCTGGCTGGCACATGTACTCCGTTAACCCTTTGATGCGTATGATCACACCGGTGTGATCACCTTCAGAGACACGAGATTGGGTTCACGAGACAAGATTTTTAAGAAATCCTCAATGATGAAATGCATGACTAGAAAAATTGTTTGCAGGTGCATTTGAAATGTTTTAACTCATCATCTTGCAATGAATGTCATTTCAGTTCTACTTTTTGAGTATGAATTATCATATACAGTAAAAGACAACAAGCACTGTAAAGGTTTTGCCAAAAACTCAACTAACTGGCTTCTTTCCTGTATGATTGTCTCTTCTGACCTTAGAACTGCACATGAGCTTCTTTTGAACTGAACTCCTTCCCACAAATTGATCATAGATATTAAGTGCAAACAATAACCATAATAGCATAATCAAAGTACTCAATATTCAAAGTGCAAATAGAGACCACATTTTTCTTCAAGCATGATACAGAGATGGTTACAATGAGATGGCTTTTATATTGGGAGATATTCGCTTGCCTCAGGGAGCCGCTTTCAAACTGGTAACGAAATCGAAATGGCGTTTGAATGCACGCTCGTGTTTACTTTCACTTTGAATTTACACTCTGGGAATAGTACTGGAATTCCCAGGGAATAGTACTGGTGGTGCTGAACACGCATTTTCAAATACAAGTCTGACGCTTCTGCTCCGCAACGAATCCTCCCGCCACGGTCCAGTCCACTAACATGTAACACACACTCGTCTTCTCGACACGTGATCAGTGTTGTGCACTATGTACGGCTCGAAACGCCCGTGTTGGATGAGCTGATGGAATTGAAGCGACTGTTATCCACCTGAATTAAATTGTTTTTATTTCTATAAAAAGCCAAACTAGAGTGGAGGCGTAATGTAAACGTAGTGTTGGCATATTCTATCCTAACTTCACCCTCATACTCCGTCATTACAATTTGATACGAGACAACTTTTCACCTCAACGAGAAATCTCGTCACAGTTTAGTCTCGCGAAATCTCGTGGCATGAGATCTCGTCACACCCCCACTAATTTATCATATAAATTGGAACATAATATAAATGGCAAGATTTTTTAAAAGCTTTTTAAAATAACTGCTTTCTCTGCAAGCGAGAGAACAGAATGTTCTTTACACTCTCAAGACCCATAAAAGGTACTAAAGACGTTGTTACAAAGTCCATCTCAATAACTCTCAATAACTTTATGAAGCGACTAGAATAGTTTTTGTGAGCAAAAAAACCCTAAATAACGACCTAAATCGGACCGATGACCGATTTCAAAACACAGCATCATGAAGCTTCAAAGCGTTATGAATCAGTGAGTCAATTCAGCGGTTTTGATCTCTGCATTTCTTCTGTTCTCTCGCTTGCTTCCTAATCTAGTTGTCTAATAAACCTGGCATTATGAATATTGTTGGCTCTTTGATAAATGCTTTTGTTCCTCTTTTGTAAGTTGCTTTTGTAAATGTAAATAAATGTTAATGTAAGATCATCTTGGCATTAATCATGATTTAAAGGGTTAGTTCACCCAAAAATGAAAATTCTGTCATTAATTACTTACCCTCATATCGTTCGACACCCATAAGACCTCCGTTCATCTTCGGAACACAAATGAAGATATTTTAGTTGAAATCCGATGGCTCAGAAAGGCCTCCATTGGCACAATGCACTTTACACTCTCAAGACCCATAAAAGGTACTAAAGACGTTGTTACAAAGTCCATCTCACTACAGTGGTTCTACAATAACTTTATGAAGCGACGAGAATAGTTTTTGTGCCCTAAATAACGATCTAAATCGGACCGATGACCGATTTCAAAACACAGCATCATGAAGCTTCAAAGTGTTATGAATCAGTGAGTCGATTCAGCGGTTTGGATCGCCAAAGTCACATGATTTCAGCAGTTTGGCGGTTTGACACGTGATCCGAATCATGATTGGACTCGCTGATTCATAACGCTTCGAAGCTTCATGATGCAGTGTTTTGAAAACGGTCATCACTATATAAGTCGTTATTTAGTTTTTTTTTTGCGCACAAAAACTATTCTCATCGCTTCATAAAGTTATTGTAGAACCACTGTAGTGAGATGGACTTTGTAACGACGTCTTTAGTACCTTTGATGGGTCTTGAGAGTGCAAAGACCATTGTGCCAATGGAGGCCTTTCTGAGCCATCGGATTTCAACTAAAATATCTTCATTTGTGTTCTGAAGATGAACGGAGGTTTTATGGGTGTCGAACGACATGAGGGTAAGCAATTAATGACAGAATTTTCATTTTTGGGTGAACTAGCCCTTTAACTGACAGCCCTGTAGCTCACTTTAACACAGTTTGGTTTTAGTTACTGGATGATCACTGATGTGCCTCTAAACTCATGTTTCTTTGGTTTTTATAAACGGGAAAGGGAATCTCCTGACTGACTTAACACATTCCACTCTCTCCTTCTGACTTTCTGGCACCGGCGTCGGTTTCCTGTGTTCACGTTGACCTCCGCCCTCTGTTTCCTGCAGGCCAGCTGGTTGATTTTGTGAAGAAGGTGGAGCAGAAAGGACCCATGTCATGTGACACAGTGCTGAAGATCTTTTACCAGTCATGCCGTGCTGTGCAGCACATGCACAAACAGTCTCCACCAATCATACACCGTGACTTGAAGGTGAGGCTCCTCCCTCTTTCAGACTAAAGCCTTATAATGATTTATTTACAGAACATCAAAGTAAGATATGAACCAAAGAAGTGTTTATTTATTAGATTATTTATAATAAGACTTATTAAAGCAGTAGGGTGAATCTCTTGGAAACATATTTCACTCTAAAATCAAAAGAATAAAAAATAGAAATGTTTTGCATAAGAAAATTGCAACTTTATTTTAATGACTGTTAATTTCATTTAATAAGTACATTTTCTTTTTTATTTTATTTTATTATAATATTATATTAATAATATATTTTTAATTACATTCATTATTTTTTGTTTACTTGTTTTGTTTGCCATTTATATATTCTCAGAAGATGATTTTTATTACTGTATTTTTTTATATATATATTTAAATTGTATTTAAATATAATGTTTTAATCTAAATATGCATTAAGCAGTACAATGAATACTACCATAGTGTTGTGTGTATATATAGTGGTAAAAGCGCAGCAACACATGGCCTTATGTGACTCATTGCTTTAATAACATGCAAAAAAATGGTATATTTTCTTTTGAGCTGTGCCAAATGATTAAGTACATTGTTTGATGTATTAACATTTTTTCTTCTCTGTAGATCGAGAACTTGTTGATCAGTCACCAGGGCACCATGAAACTGTGTGACTTTGGCAGTGCCACTATCGTGGCACATTACCCAGACTACAGTTGGTCTGCTCATAAGAGATCTATGGTGGAAGATGAGGTAAGAAATGCAAAAAATGTATCTTCTTCTCCAAGCACCCATCCAGCTTTATGCTATATAAATATTACAGTTGAAAAAAAAAATGATTTGATTTGATATTAGTTCCAGTTTAACATCATTCATGACATCCTTGTCCTCTGGTTGGTTCATTTTGCCATAGATTGTGATTCATGGATTGTCACAATAATTGTGGAAATGATTACATTATGTGGCCAGAGAGAAATATTTTGCGGTGATTGTATTAAAATCTCTGGCTATTTCCCGTGGAAGCCTCTACTGATTTAATTGTTTTGTTGATTAAATTAGTTTGTTTGGTTTCTGCTCCTCTTAAATCAGTTATTGGTAGTAAATTGAAACCCACGCAATGCACAAAGCCCGCCATTTCTCTACACGTGAATGTCTGCTTGTGCTTCTTCAGTTGATGTGGATTTTTGTAAGAACCCAATGAGTACCCATTTTTAGCATTTTGCCACCCTCTTTTTCTTTTTGTCCTGTAGTGTTTTGTTGTGGTGTTTAGTTTTGTAGATGCACATAGACGTTGTGTTATTTAGTGGAATATAAGAATTTAATAATTTTATCCCACAAGAATGCATACATTTTTTGCAATACAAACATTTATAATGTCGCAAAAGATGCTTTCAATAAAATTTCAAATACATGCTTTAATTTTTATTCCTCAAAGAATCCTAAAAAATATGAAATGACTGTTTTCAACATTGATAACAAAAGGAAATGTTTCTTGAGCAGCAAATCATCATATTAGAATGATTGATGCTGAAAATAAATGTGCATTTTATTACTGTTTTACTGTATCTCTGATCAAAATAATGTAGCCTTGGTGAGCAGAAGAGACTTCTTATAAAAAAAATAAAAAAAATTTTTGAACAATCATGTAAACTGTTGAGCAAGACCATTTATTTATCATAAATGATTCCTCTGAATCCACACATGCACATCTTTTAAACAGGGGTATCACACACAGTTTCTGTCAATCTTGAGTACCTATAGACAGGGTTCCCACGCTTCTTGAATGTACTTGAAAGTTCTTGAATTTCAGACACATGGATTCAAGGCCTGGAAAGTACTTGAAAACAAACATAGGTCCTTGAAAGTGCTTGAATTAAGCATGAACTGCATTTTGTTAGAGTAGCATGGTGCTATTACAAAAATTGGCCTTCATGCGCTGCCAAAGCCAGAACAAAACAGCATTACGGGAGGAAGGAATATATTTTTGCTGTTCCATAAGCACCATCTACTGTTCAGAGCCCTATTCGGATGGTAATTGTTTCTCGTGGGGTCATAAGGTATTTTCATCATTGACAGGGGCTAGTCGGAGATTTTATTGCCGCCCAAATCCAGAAGGTCAGTGTTTTTCTCCCACACCCGCATAAAAATCCCCGGCCGAATTACCTACTGTTTTTAGACAAACACCAAGGACGTGTGGTCATTTAATTGCCGTCCGAATCCACATCTCAGAGTTTTCAAGATGAGATCACTTCAAAATGCACTGTTTATATCCTTTTTGACCCCTGCAGGCCACCGTATGGTTGCGCTTTGCTGTAATTTGGATGCATTTTAAAGATCTAGACTTTCATTACTGAAATGCTGGCAAGTATTTACAAGGGCAATATTTCATCACTGCGCAAAAAATAAAAAGAAGAAAAGCACGTAAACATCTGAAATCTTTTCATTTAATTGGAAAATTCATGTATACAATATTATTTCTATATTTTGATGTTTTAATTAAGTAATGATTTCTAAAAAAGAAAACTAAAACTAGTGTGAAATAAATGTTAAAAGCAGGAATAAGAGTGCTGCAAACTGCATCTCTCGTTAAAGCTCGCTCGCTCTTGTACACCAGCCTCTTTCCTCATTGGATTTTGTAAAATTGCTAATTTTTCCTCATTGGAAACTGTATTTTAGTTGTCAGTATATGCCTTAGCGTTACTGCATTAAAGGGGCTATATGCGTTTTTCTGAAATTTAAACTCGCGACTGACACCTGTGGCCAAAAAACAGAACTGATCTTCATTTCTGCTCGCTCTCGCAGCGCGCGCTCGTACGTGTACACTTCACAAGTCAGCTGCTGCAAGGAGGTCAACATTATGTTTACAGAGGTAAGAACAGTCAAATACATATAATGTTTGAGATAAGTGTTCTCTTATCAAAACGTCAAACGTGTAGCTGACAAACTACACAAAAAATTAATACATTAAATAAATAAATAAACCCATTTCGCCATTGGCATACACGCTGATGAAGGGCGCACAGACCGAAACTTTCGTAGAATATTAAAAACACAAATCTGAGCACTGTCCTTGACGACTGAGCACTGTCCTTGACCACTTATTATACACAAGTAGCTTACTATCACCAAGTATGAAAGACACATATACATAATACTATTTAGCAATATTTATTGACTACATGTCTTATGTGAAATAAAATGCATCACACTTTACATCTTCATTTACCTCTTATTTTTTGTTAAGATATACATGGCTATATAATAAATAATCCATCAGTTTTATATAGCGCTTTTCTAGACACCCAAAAAGACTTTACATTACTGATGCACTATTCATATTTATTTTTGTTTATATATATATATATATATATATATATATATATATATATATATATATATATATATATATATATATATATATATATATATATATATATATATATATATATATATATATATATATATATATATATATATGCATGCGAAGTCAAATGCGAAGCCGATGTTCACTCTAGTCCTTGCAATGCGCCGGTCTCTCTCAATCTTCGACCTTTTTTGGCCACTTGTCAGGGATTTAACTTTTTTAGTCTTCAGTGGAGTTACTGTTGGTGTCCGAGTTGTCCTGGGTCTCTTCTGTGTATTCGTTAAATCCATTGCACTGCTTGCGAGTGTAGGCTACTCGCTGACTAGCGGTGGTGGCAGGCAGAGTGATCTGAAACGTTTAACATGAACGCGCTTGACGTCACATCCGCAGACAGCGCGGGAAAAGACGACCCGTCAGAAAATATGAAAAATAGTATACAGGCTTATAGGTGCACCCACTGTGAGCGGACAAGGTGTCAGTATGCTCATCAGGAGATGTTTGAGTCATAAATGGTAAAATAAAAAGGCTATAGTTACGTTTATTTTGGGGAAAAAGTTGCATATAGCCCCTTTAATGATAGACACCGGTACAGTAGGTATTTGATATATTGGCAATAACACACCCACCTTTATCGTATTTATTGTGCTTGATTTAAAATAAAAGGTGCTTTAAAAAGTCCTTGAAAGTCCTTGAATCTGGTGTTCATGAAAGAGTGGGAACCCTGTATAGAGTAGTATTGCATCATTCATATCTCCGAAAAGTCTTTAGTTTTATCATATTTATAAAAGACAGATCCACTGTACAGTCTTTCCGAATAAAACCAAGCGGCTGGAGGCGTATCATGTGGGCGGAGATAAAGAGTCATGAGCGCGCGCAGCTATTGCGTTGAGAGCGTCTGAAAGCTGTGACATCCTTAGAAAACGTGGAAAAAACTTTGTCCTAAATAAACGATGGCTATCAATCAGATTCAGCCATACATATATGATCCAGCGTCAGATCCAGATTCTGCAATTGAAGAGAAACGGCAGCAACAACGACTACAGCAGAACGTATTGATAAATTAACTATACGTTCATGTTGTTTACTTGATGTGCACTTACGCGCCAACAACACACAGACATTTGAAGCAGTTTTACTCACCGCCTGCGGATCCAACGCATGACCGTGAACATTTATCGTTGGGACCGGAGTTGAACTGGGACTTGTTTATAAAACAATCATTGCAGAAATGCAGGGAACAAACAAAAACATTGTCCATCCACTGTCCCATAACGCTGGGTTTTTTTGGGAAGCTGAACAGGGTTGTCTTGCCCTGACAACCAAAAACAAACTTCATTGGTGACATTGTTAATTTCATCAAGTCCTGTGACCTGTGCAGCGCAGCCGACGACTTCCCTAAAGCCGAGCAAAGTGTGTTGATGGGCGTGCTTTTGCTTTCTCAAAAGTGCCTGTACAAGGAAATTCCGCACTTGTTGACGTCACCTAGGCCCATACTCGGAAAAAAAAAAAACTTTCCGAGACTTGTGAGAAACCGGAAGGAGTGTTTTTGGCACAGAGATACTCCATCAAATGTCCAACTTATTTTTTTTAAAACTTTGGACATGTTTAGCATGGGAATCCAAGTCTTTAACAGTGTAAAAAACTCAGAATGCATAAAAAAGCATTAGACCCGCCCCCCCGTCTTTTTTTAATCTCTGTTCTTTGTGTCTCTCAGATCACTAGAAACACGACTCCAGCATACAGGACACCAGAGATGATTGACCTGTATTCCAACTACCCAATAAATGAGAAACAAGACATATGGGTGAGTTAGGTCATGCGTAAGTACAGTTATGATGGAATTGTTGGAAAGATAAGTCTGAAAAGGAAAGTTGATTTAGAGACAAAGCAAGTTGATGCAAATTGTTAATAAAAGATTATGAAGGTAATTTTTTTTTTTTTGGTCCAAACCAGGTGGGATGAGAGAGCATCAAATGATCAATTGTTTGTCTTTTTTTTTTCCGAAACTAGCCGTAACATGTGTCGCATAGCAGAAGTACAGTTTGTTTGTTTGTTTCTCCACATGGCTGTGTATTAAATATACACAGTTTATGTATTATAAGATATGGTTTGATTGATTTGGCGTATTACCATTACTTGCCACATAGCACCTGGTTAGGGCACAGTGTAACACTTTTTTTTTTTTTTTTCTTATCTGCAATTGTAAGTTGTGTTTTTTTAAAGAGTCTTTGTTTGTTCCCTATAGGCTCTGGGCTGCATCCTGTACCTGCTTTGTTTTAAGCAGCACCCGTTTGAAGAGGGAGCCAAACTCCAGATAGTAAACGGAAAATACAACATTCCACAAAATGACACCAAGTACACAGTCTTTCACCAACTCATCCGTAAGTATCCTGCAGGAGCCTAACTACATTCCCTCTTACCAAAATCTCTCCTACTTCACACTGTCATTTTGGTCCTGAATGCAGTTGCGTGAAAAAAAAGCCTTGTGTGTTTGTTCCAGGATCTATGTTGAAAATCAATCCAGAGGAACGGCTGTCCATCGGTGAGCTTGTTAACCAACTGCAGGAAATCGCTGCAGCCAGGAACGTCAACCCGAAATCTCCCATTACTGAGGTACTGAAGGTCTATTAGATCAAGTCGTCACTAGTCATTCATGGGTTGCTAAATATGTGATGCAAGATTTTATAATGGGATTTATAATGGAATCACCTCTTCTGTTAATCTGCCAAGCCGACACAGTTATTATAATTTAGCCAGATTGATTAATCTGTCAGTATTTAGTCATTTTGAGATCATGGCATCAGCCAATAACCGTATCAACTTGGCAGATTAACCAAGGGCCTGTTTACACCTGAGCACATGGTCTGAAGCACATGGCGCAGGTGCACTTGGGGTGTGTCCGAATCTACTTTTGTTAGTTTAACTACGAAAAAATCAGTCGGCGCGCCAGGCTCATGGTCCAAAAGGGTTGTACCTATTCTCTTAAAGGGTTACTTCAAAATGACGATATTTGCGTCATCGGAGGATTTTTTCCAGAAATAAAATGCATTATTCTCTCGTCTCAGGGGGATATGAGGAGGGAAAGTACCATAATTTGAATATACTACCGGGTTTCTACTGATACAAAGCCTAATGCTAAATCACTGAAGTTACCCTTTAATGAGTCATGGGTGTGTTTTGGGCGTAACATGCAATAAACCAATCAGAGTCTCCCATTCCCTTTAAAAGCCAGTTGCGCTTGCACCATGGCGGATTCGCTACTTGGTGGAATTTGCGAGCGGAAAGACTGAACGCTTCTCCAGAGAGGAATCCTTTTATTTTTAATATTTAAAAATGTTTGTGTGCTGCTGCACGTCCCTGTGTGTGTAATAAGCAGAGTGTACGCGTGTTGTGGACCACCTATAGGCGCATATTACTAACGCGCCCTTTAAATAACACAAAAAATACTAACACAAATAATCCAGTCGTTTTCAGTTGCCTCAAAATAGCTACGCGCTAACAATGAGCCTGAACACACTGAAAATGATAACTGCGTCGGGCTGAAACTAGGAAAAAACACTTGCGTTGTGCCAGGTGTATGATAGGGCTCTTCATGCGTTTAGTACTGATCAGATGATTTGTTAAAACAATTATTCTATTTAGATTTGGCCATACGAATATAAATCCGATCTTCAATTCCCGCGCTATATGCAATTTTAACAGAGTTCACATCGACGAAAGCAACAGTTATGAGCTGTATTTTATTTATCATCAGCTAATTTCAAGATCAAAGACAGCAATAGGAGAGAGAGCGCCATCAACACTGGTAAGATCATTTAGTCTCACTACTTTTAATGAAGACTATTGTGTGTTGAGCGCCTGCGACTTACTTTCAGTTTCGTTTGTGCATTTGCTTGCTGAAGAGATACACAGCTGCTCATCTACGGCAATGCGTGTTGGAGTAGCGCTGTCATAACTGGCTATAACATGTTATATAGCCTATAACATGCTCTCATGCGTACATTTTTTAACATTTTTGAGAGGAATAAATATTTACGTATTTGTAAATATTTCACATATGTGATTTCAACAACCAGATGAATTTACACCTGTCACGTTTCATTCATTCACGACCTCCTGAAGTGGTTTGAGTGATCGGATCCGTTAATCCGTCTCAAAAGCGTTTCGGAGGGCGTTTACACCTGGTCTTTTCCCGATCGGATGGCTATCCAATCAGAGAAAATGCATGAAGTGATCAGGTGTTAAACAGGCTCCAAGATGTAAGCTGGTCTTATGTCAGTTATACATATATATGTAGTATGTGCTGTCAAACGATTAATGGCATCCAAAATAAAAGTTTGTTTACGTATGTGTGTGTACTGTGTATTATGTACATTTAAATAATGTTAAATTATAAAAAAAGTTTGGTTTTCCAGCTCGCTTCGTTAGTGGTAAAGGAGTTGTCTGAAGCGTCCGTCTCCCACGACCACGTTAAAATCCCCGGCCGAATTGCCTACTGTTTTAGACAAACACCAAGGTCATGTGGTAAATGAATTGCTCTCCGACTCCACATCTCTTGAGTTTTCAAGAATATATCTTATCTATATCTTTGACCAGAATGTAACCTTTTTGACCACTGCAGAGCACCGTGCGGTTGTGTGCGCTGTAACTTAGATGCATTTCTAGATTTGTATTTCTTTAAATGCTGGCAAGTGTTTTCAAGGGCAATATATTTCATCACCGCTCAAAAACTAAAAAGAAGAAAAGCACGTAAACATTGAATTGGGCTGTTATTTACGGCAGCATTTATTCTTATCATACCAAGCAAATGACAGCATATTTACAGCATACAATCATGTTACGGACCACGAGAGCAGCGCGTTCCCGATCACAAAACTCTCCCCTCCACCGTGAATAAATCACAATCCGAATGCACAAGGTTTAATCACTGAGGTGGTGTGCACATTTATTTGCGGACTTCCATGTGAGAATCAAAGACGAACGGCGCGTGACATACGTCACGACCAAACGTTAGCGATTGGTTATGGCAGATCAGAGTGACTCTGAGCAGATCCAATAGTTTTAAACTTCAACAGAGTGGCCAGACTCTCTGTACAAATGAAATGTACGGGAGTATGGTAAGACCAGGTTAACGTTTGATTATTATTAATAAACAATAATAAACAATTGTTCACTTCAAAATGAACATTTCCTGATAATTTACTCACCCCCCATGCCATCTAAGATGTTCATGTCTTTCTTTCCTCAGTGGAAAAGAAATTTAAGCTTTTTTGTGGAAAACATTCCAGGATTTTTCTTCACATAATGGACCTTAATGGCAACCAAAATGTTGAAGGTCCAAATGTTGAAAACGGTGACTTTTCCGACATGATTGTGCAATCCGTTGCTCGTCGCAAAGCAGCGCAAGATGAGCAATTTAGGTTTAAAAGTATATAAATGTTGTTGTTTTTTTTTCTGGAAAATGACCGATGGTTTCACTAGATAAGACCCTATTCCTCGTTTGGGATCGCGCAGAGCCTTTGAAGCCCTTCCTTTGAAACTGCATTGATTTGGACCTTCAACATTTTGGTTGCCATAAAAGTGCATTATGTGAAGAAAAATCCTGGAATGTTTTCCTCAAAAAACTTAATTTCTTTTCGACTGAAGTAAGAAAGACATCGACATCTTGGATAAGATGGGGGTGAGTAAAATATCAGGACATTTTCATTTTGAAGTGAACTAATCCTATAATGCACAATACACATCATATTACATATAAATGCATGACATATATTAATATTCTGTGTAAATTAAAATATTAAAATAATTAGCAATCATTGGGTTATTGCAAGTAGTATGTGTGTGTGTGTGTGTGTATATATATATGTGAAATCAAAAATGGCCCTCTTGGCTCTCTAGATATCAGCATGAGCTCCGCTACTGTCAATTCATCTTGATTTTAGTAAACTCTCCTTTCGAGCTTCTGTTTGATCACCAGACTGGTTTGGTTGTTTGAATGAGGCTCTTTTGGTGCTTCATTTGAAACAGACCTCTTATTCTTTCACACACACGCACGCACACACACACACACATGCAGAGACGGGCAGAGTCTCACATACTGATCGCAACTCTCTGAAGGGCCATTTAGAGACACCGCCACTCTCTTCCTTTCGAGTTCTGTCCTTCTTTCCTTTCCTCCCTCCATGACCTCCTGGAGACAAAGGAGCATCTCATCCCTCTTTTTCTCTCTGACCTAATGGCCACTGATCTCACTACATAAGACAGGACTGGTAAACAAGTGGGAGGACAAGAAAAGGATTGGGCTGTTCCAGCCATGTTTGGTCGAAGAACCACCAAGTGGATTAATAATTATGCATGTGTATGATCTAGTTAAGAGCATCCATACAGCATTTGTATGAGTGTTTGCATACAGAAGTCAGTGTTATGGTCCTATGTGCACACATGGTGGAGAGGGCGGCTTTAGATGCATCTGATCTGGGTTAAGAAGGGGTTTCTCTCTGGATTAAAGTGATTACCACCAACAGCCAGAAGCAGAGAGGCACCACAGAGCCTGCAGCGATTGAGTCGTCCTGATGTTCTGCAGTCATTGACTAGCGTTCAGATCCATAAGTATTACGGAGTCTGGGTTCCTGCTTTTCTCCTGATGTGTGTGTGCATCAGACTGTTGTCCAGATGAGTCTGTTAAGTTCTTACTACTGTCTGAAGTCTGTGTATGACGGCTATGAATCCCTACAGCTCCTGGAGCAGAATGGAGGTTTCGGGAACAACAGTGCGCAGATTCCTTCTCAGATCAACAACATCAACAACGCTGGTGAGTTCTGCGTTCAACTCATTTTCTTTGTAGGTTTATGTAGATTTGACATGTGGCTTCCTCCTTTTTCAAATGTCATTCCCTCTTTGTAATTGGTGTGATCTGTTCTCTGGAGTGATTTCACAGACGGCTGTTCGATCTTATCCTGTCGTAGGATCTGTTGATGCACTGACATCCTGTGTTTACATGCCTTACATTTTGCAAGTTTCTCCTTGTTTTTTTTTTTGGTTATTCATTTGTATTTGTTTTGTTAGTCTTGTTTGGTTAGTTCGTTGTTATTTTTTTTATTTATGTTTTTTGATTGGTTAGATCTTGTTTATAGTTAGTATAGTTACTATATTGTTATAGTTAGTTATTCTTACAAATTATTAGTAGGTTGGTTAGGTATTGTTTGGTTATTAAATTTTGTTAGTTCTTTTTGATTGTTTGGTTCTTATTTATAGTTAGTTTTCTTATTGTTGCTTGGATTTTGTTTTGTTTGTTATTTTTAGTTTTTATTAATATGTTAGTGTTATTCTTACTAATTATTAGTTGGTTGGTTTGGTATTGTTTGGTTATTATTCACTTTTGTTCGTTTTTGATTTTGTTAGTCTTGTTATTTTATTTTTATTTTTTTTATTGGTTGTTTATAGTTAGTTTTCTTATTGTTGCTTGGTTTTTGTTTTGTTATATTAGTTTTTGTTAATATGTTAAGTGTAATTCTTACTATTTATTTGTTGGTTGGTTTGGTATTGTTTGGTTATTATTCATTTTTGTTCGTTTTTGATTTTGTTAGTCTTGTTAGTTTATTTTTTTTTATTGTTATATTAGTCTTTGTTAATATATGTTAGTTATTGTTATTCTCAATAATTATTAGTTGGTTGGTTGGTAAGGTATTGTTTGGTTATGAATTTTTGTAAGTTATTTGGTAATTTTTGATTTTTTTTTGTTAGTCTTGTTGGTTATTCTGTTGTTGTTTTTATTAATGTTTATTATCGGTTGGTTCTTGTTTATAGTTAGTTTTCTTATTGCTATTTATTAGTTGGTTGGTTTGGTATTGTTTGGTTATTAATTTTTGTTAGTCTTGTTGGTTATTTTTTTTATTTTTATTTTATTGGTTGTTTATAGTTTGTTTTCTTATTGTGGCTTGGTTTTTGTTTTGTTTGTTATTTCTATATATGTTAGTTATTGTTATTCTTGCTAATTATTAGTTGGTTGGTTGGGTATTTTTTGGTGTGTTAATGTTTTCTGTTAGTTATGTTTGTAGTTACACGTTATAACTTTTTTTTTAGGTAATGTTTGGTTTGTTAATGCTTGTTTCTTTAGTTAATCTTGTTGGTAGTTTGATTAGTTATTGTTTTTATTTGTGTGTTAATGTTTTTGGTTTTGTTTAGTTAGTATACATATACTCTTCTGTGAAATAGTTAATCACCTGTAAACCTTGCTCTTTGTGAGTGCTTGTGTAGAGTAAAACTATTAACCTCAACAAATCATAACATGCAGTGTATAATAATATAGACGTAATAGAAATGACGTATAGAAGTAATATCCGGCACAGCTGTTTTTTTAATTGTACACTTTGTTTAACTGATAAAAAACTCTTAATACCACACATTAATGTGTTCAGGAACTGGCTGAGTAGTGTAAACAATGATTTCTGGCTTTAGACCCACCAGCTTTTGTGGTAATGAGAAGTACTTTGTTTGTGGGAGATTAATATCAAAGGGTATTGAAGCTTTTACAGGATACAGCACCAGCAGTCATGTTATTATACTTTTGTTAAAACCGCACACACAGTTTGAATGAGCTCTTAATGACACCTTTCGAGTTCATCAGCGTGACTTTTCACCTTACAGAAATTCACACACTCGCAAAAATTTAGCTAGACATTATATTTCAGCCAACATGCTTCAGGAGTGTAACCCTCCACTAACCTTCATGCTGCCATAATACTGTACACAAACTGATAATGCCTCATATACACCCCTGCCCCCATATTTACCCCAAGGGATGGTTTCTCTCTCCATGCTGTAAGAGGATTGACCTGTAGTCACCATCTGCTGAGTTTACTCTAATTTTCTGACTGAACACAATCAGAAAGTGATAATGCTACTCACGTAACCGCACACGCGATCCTGTCTCGATTTCAGTCCAATAAAAGGGTCATATTTGTAGCATTTCCGTTTTTCACCTTCAATCCACTTCTAATGTTAAGCAAGGTTTGTTGCACCACAGTTATTCTTCCTGACCCTGAGAATTAAACAGGCTGTTTTTGATACTGTACCTTTAAGACTTCTACATCTAAATAACCCCTGTAATCTTTGCATACTATTGTAGTTCACAACGTTTTGATTTGTTTTTGATAGTTAAAAATACTATTGTTCATTGTATGTTCATTTTAGTTATTGTAGAAATTAACATTAAATTAGATTAAACAATGTTGTTTGTTCATCAAGATCTCGAGCAAAAATGATGCAACTCTTGATGGTATTAAATGTTGTGTTGTTATTTCCATCTGTTTTTGGTCAAGATCTTGTATTGACAATGCAAGAGTCCAGCACTCTGTAAAGTCTCCTCCAGCACGTCCCAAAGACTTTCAATGAATTTAAGGTCTGGGCTCGGAGGAGCCGATTCACGTGTGAAAATGATTCTTCATGCTCCCTCACAACCATTCTGTCACAGTTTGATTCTGATTAAGCTTGACATTGTCATCCTGGAATATGGCCATGATGTGTCTTCCTACATGGATGTTTAAAGGGATAGTTCACCCAAAAGTGAAAATTAGCCCATAATTTACTCACCCTCAAGTCATCCTAGGTGTATATGATATTCTTCTTTCAGGTGAATAAAATCAAAGTTATATTACAAAAGTCCAGGCTAATCCAAACATTAGAATTTGATTCATAGTTGCTCTGTTTTTGAAGTCCATAAAAAGTGCATCTTTCCGTCAAATAACGTGCTCCACGCGGCTCTGAGGTGTTAATAAAGGCCTTCTGAAGCGAATCGCTGTTTGTGTAAGAAAAATATCCATATTTAAAACTTTATCAAGAAAACTTTCGGCCGACCGCCTTCTGTGGAAAAGTGTTGAATGTTGAAAGTGAAACTCAAGATGCGTACGTGATGTCATGACGAGCCTACCTGATCGCGTTAGTCTTTCGATCGGTAGGGGAGCTTTCAACAATTTTTCCATAAATTGAACAAGGAAGGCGGTCGGCCGAAAGTTTACTTGATAAAGTTTTAAATATGGATATTTTTCTTACACAAACATCGATTTGCTTCAGAAGGCCATTATTAACACCCCAGAGCCGCGTGGAGCACGTTATTTGACGGAAAGATGCACTTTTTATGGACTTCAAAAACAGAGCAACTATGAAATTCATAGTTGCTCTGTTTTTGAAGTCCATAAAAAGTGGTATGAATCCCATTCTAATGCTTGGAAGAGCCAGGACTTTTGTAATATAACTCCGATTTTATTCGTCTGAATGAAGAATATCATATACACCTAGGATGACTTGAGGGTGAGTAAATTATGGGCTAATTTTCATTTTTGGGTGAACTAACCCTTTAAGAAATGAAAAGCTACACACTCCATCAATTAGAAAAACTGTTGCCAAACATAACATGCTAGAAACATAAAAAAAGACTACAATAATGATCCAATCATTCACTATTTAAATCCAAACAGTGACTTTTTGTTTCTTTTTGGCCGGACAGTGAATGTTAGTTATTTGGTTTTGCCTTGTATTACAACTTTGCAGCTCTTTCTGGTTAAAGGCATGCCTACCTAGACTGGAAGAGACCATCAGATGCCATCAGATGCCCATGCAAAGCTGCCAACCTCAGTTTTACTAATTAATACATTGTTTACATAAGTGTTCCTCATAAACTAACCCCTTAAGAGCAGGTCATTTGAGCTTTAAAGAAGAGTTCTTTGAGGCATGTGTTATGAGATGATATGAGTCATTGCTTTGAGGAATTTATTGTGTGCATATGTCAAATACATTCAGCAAAACTATTGTCTTGTAAAAGCAATTTTGACAAACGTTGGCCTGTGGTTATGTGTGTGTTTGTATCTCCAGGTGTGTATGACACAGACCCGGCCATGGGTGGAGGCTTCCTGGATATTCTGAAAGGAGGAACCGAAAGATTCCTCACCAACATCAAAGACACTTCATCCAAAGTCATCCAGTCGGTGGCCAGGTGAGCGACTCATTCATACTGCAGTAAAACACCCCTGCGGCTGCTGCTCATTAACTAGCGCACACGCCTTGCTCGAGTATGTTTTGGCATGCCTTGGTTTCGCTATGATGCATCACTTTATGCTGAGCCATTGACAGATTCAGCCTAATGAAGGAAGAGGTCGTAGTGGTGTAGAGAGTACTAGTAATCTTCTGGTGGTTAATCTGGTATCACATAATCTAGCTCACAAGCAATGCCACCCGCTACTTTGAGCATGTTTTCTAAAGTCTGTGCTCTATTCTTGGCATAAATAGATTCAGAGGCTCTTTTCATGAGCTGTTGCATTTTAAGGCCTCAAAAGCATGCTGTCCTGACATGAAGGCTATTTAAAAAAGGAAAGATTCCTTTGAAATCATTTCTGCAGTAGCATTAAGGCCCAATCCCAATTCTGTTTTGTACCCCTTCGCCTTCCCCTACCCCTACGCATTCCCCTTGCCCCTTGCCAAGGCGTAGGGGTGAAAATATTCCCCTAAGAAATGGGACACCACTACTATACCATTACACTCATCACACATCATCATACCCCGTTTATTTTATTAGTGTCCTGTGACATTTAACAGCAATGAAGTGCGTAGGCTATATCTAACAGAAATCAGGCGCGAGCACGTTTAACAAATTACTCACTCCCAACAGAGTTTTGCGCTGTATTTGGACTTAATAAAACGGTGCTCATTTTCAGTTCAAAAACGTATGAGCTAGAGTTTCCTAAGATGATACAGAATGATACAGAACAAGACTAGTGAAGCCGCTTTTCCATCGGGCCAAACTGTTCTCTTTGTTTATTAACTGTTCCATTCCATGCTGATCCGAGCCGGCCGGTACGGATATGGTTTCGTCATCTACTGTGGTGCTGCGATAATGTTCATATACGTCAAGTCAGTCGTTGCCTTGGTAACGCAAGAGTTTACAGATGTGATGTAAATATCGTGGAAAAATACACACATTCTAGCAGCACAGTAGTTGGTGGAGGGAAACTCCTCATACCCTTTCGTTTTAAGTGTGGTCCTAAAAAATCTTTGTTTGAAGGGCTATCTGGCCCTTCCCCTTACCCCTACCACTCCAGCCAAACGAGAATCGAGACACCCCTACCCCTTCACATGAACGCGCAAAATGAAGGGGTAGGGGAAAGAGAAGGGCTATGGGGTAGAAATGGGATTGGGCCTAAATGTATCATTCACAGAGCGAATGCATTGGGATGGGAAAAAAATCCATTCCAAGATGGAGGACAAAGCAAGAGTAATTTTATAATTAAAGAAATTAATTACTCACCCTCATGTCCTTCCAAACCCGTAAGACTTTCGTTCATCTTCGGAACACAAATGAAGATCTTTGTGATGAAATCTGAGAGCTTTCTGTCCCTCCATTGACAGCTACGCAACTACCACTTTGAGGCTTCAAAAAGTTTAATTCACCGGTTTAGTCCAACTTTTCTGAAGAGACACGATCATGTTTATCGTTTTATTCACATATAAACATTCGTCAACTCACACATCAGTTGTGTTAAACTCAAGCTCAAGCATGTTCACTTGAGGTGAGGTTCAACATGAGGTTCACATGTTGAACCAATGAGGTTCATTCTCGTGTTACGCTGCACGTTTGAGCTTCAGCAAGAACCAATGAGGTTCATTCTTGTGTTTACGCTGCACGTTTGAGCTTCAGCAAGAACCAATGAGGTTCATTCTTGTGTTTACGCTGCACGTTTGAGCTTCAGCAAGAACCAATGAGGTTCATTCTCGTGTTACGCTGCACCTTTGAGCTTCAGCAAGAACCAATGAGGTTCATTCTCGTGTTACGCTGCACGTTTGAGCTTCAGCAAGAACCAATGAGGTTCATTCTCGTGTTACGCTGCACGTTTGAGCTTCAGCAAGAACCAATGAGGTTCATTCTCGTGTTACGCTGCACGTTTGAGCTTCAGCAAGAACCAATGAGGTTCATTCTCGTGTTACGCTGCACCTTTGAGCTTCAGCAAGAACCAATGAGGTTCATTCTCATGTTACGCTGCACGTTTGAGCTTCAGCAAGAACCAATGAGGTTCATTCTCATGTTACGCTGCACCTTTGAGCTTCAGCAAGAACCAATGAGGTTCATTCTTGTGTTACGCTGCACGTTTGAGCTTCAGCAAGAACCAATGAGGTTCATTCTCGTGTTACGCTGCACCTTTGAGCTTCAGCAAGAACCAATGAGGTTCATTCTCGTGTTACGCTGCACGTTTGAGCTTCAGCAAGAACCAATGAGGTTAATTCTCGTGTTACGCTGCACCTTTGAGCTTCAGCAAGAACCAATGAGGTTCATTCTCGTGTTACGCTGCACGTTTGAGCTTCAGCAAGAACCAATGAGGTTCATTCTCGTGTTACGCTGCACCTTTGAGCTTCAGCAAGAACCAATGAGGTTCATTCTCATGTTACGCTGCACGTTTGAGCTTCAGCAAGAACCAATGAGGTTCATTCTCGTGTTACGCTGCACGTTTGAGCTTCAGCAAGAACCAATGAGGGTCATTCTCGTGTTACGCTGCACCTTTGAGCTTCAGCAAGAACCAATGAGGGTCATTCTCGTGTTACGCTGCATGTTTGAGCTTCAGCAAGAACCAATGAGGGTCATTCTCGTGTTACGCTGCATGTTTGAGTTTCAGCAAGAACCAATGAGGGTCATTCTCGTGTTACGCTGCATGTTTGAGTTTCAGCAAGAACCAACTCATGCGTCAAGCAGGTTCGGTTGAGCTTCTGATTATGTTTGCTGATCAACGTTTAAATGTGAATAAATGCCTAAATTAAATCTGTTCATCATATAAAGTGATCAAGTCTCTTCAGTAAATTTGGATTAAACCGCTCAATTCATATGGATTATTTTTGATGTCTTTATTAACTTTTTGAAGCCTCAAAGTGGTAGTTGCGTAACTGTCAATGGAGGGACTGAAATCTCTCAGATTTCATCACAAAGAACTTAATTTGTGTTCCGAAGATGAACGAAAGTCTTACAGGTTTGGAACGACATGAGGGTGAGTAATAATGACAGTTGTATTTTTGGGTGAACTAACCCTTTAACTAGTTAATGTTTTTTATAAATATATTTTGCTTAATTTCCTGAAGAAAAAAAAATATTTCAAAGTATAATATTAAAAAGGAGAGTATTTTACTCAAATATTGCCCTATGTATTCGTGTTTCTAAAATCATCAAAATGTTTCTTGTGTTTCTGTTATTTTAGTTTTATCACTATTATAGTAGTTATTAATGTTTTGCATTTGTTGTTATGTTTTCAGCTTTAATTTTAATTTAAGTTTTAGCAATTTTGTTGTCTTGTCATTTTTATTATTATAATTTTTTAATATATTTCTATGTAGCTTTAATTGATTTTTATTTCAGTTTTTGTTTTAGTAATTCTAATACTTTTAAAACTGAAATAAGTTTACGTTTAAAATGTAAACTTATTTCAGTTAAGGCTCCCACACACTACAAGATAATTGGGATGATTGTGGGCGCAATTCTCCCCTTCAGAGAATCCTAGGATTATATTGATGGTTCTACAGATTATATTATCACATTTTTCTGTGGGGTGTTTCCTGTTTTCGGAAACACACCACACCACAAATGATTTTGCGAGATTTCCCGTGTTCACAGTCGGGACTCTTGTTGTTTTTGAATGCAATCTGTTAGTGTGTGTTGTACTGTCTTGTTCACATCGTGGCACTCCTTCCACTATAGCAGGGGTCTCCAAACTCGGTCCTGAAGGGCCGCTGTCCTGCAGAGTTTAGCTCCAACTCCAATTAAACACACCTGAACCAGCTAATCAAGGTCAAAATAGGCATACTAGAAACTTCCAGACAGCTGTTTTAGAGCTTGTTTAAGCTAAACTCTGCAGGACAGTGGCCCCACAGGACTGACTTTAGTGAGAATTTGACCCTAAACTAAAGTGTATTAGTTAATGATAACAACAAAATAAATACAAAAAGATGTTTTAAAATCTTGTGCTTTCATCAGATACTACCTTATTCGATTGAGTGCTGCACTATTATTCCTGCACAATGAACGCGTGATCCCTGATATCCAATTTTACGAACAATCGATTTGTATGAATATTTTCTTTTGAATGCTCTGCTTTTGCGCTGCTTTTGATTGTTTTTCTGTAGAATAACGAATGCTTATGCATCATACTCAATAAAACGAAGGACATTCATAAAAGTAAATGGAGTCCATGTTGATTTGATCATCAGAAGGTACATTTAATTTTCAGAAGGTCTAATTGTAGTGACTGTATGTTAATCTCTTCAGAAAAAACTCAATCAGGGTTTTGTTTGACACACTGATCTACCAGATCATAAATTCCCCCTCCATAATCCGTTTGCGTTTATTAATCATATTTAATAATCACCCCCCATCATCCCCACAAGTCTGTCATGTTTATTTTCTCCTCAGTTGGCCCAATTTGCTTAAATTTTTTTTTGTTCATTGTCTTTTGTTCATTTTGTTCCTGAATCACATTTCTCGGTCCCAAATCACCAACCCCTTTCAGCTCCAGGTAACTATGGGACTGGGTCTGTGTCTGTGTGTCTGTGTGTCTGTGTGTCTGTGTGTCTGTGTGTCTGTGTGTGTGTGTCTGTGTCTGTGTGTGTGTAGAGATATTGTGTGAACTCCAAGTTCATCTCATGGCTTTGTATGCTGTTTGTTCATAACCACAGTCTGCTCCCATCAGCACAGCTTGATTAATAGAATTGATTCATAAAAGTTTGAAAAGCTTGCCTACTAAATACATATGTGTGAATGCTACTCTTTGAAATTACTTTAAAGGAATAGTTCACTTTATTCCAAACTATATCATGGTATATTCAAAATCATACATACATACATACATATACACACACACACGCATACTGTAAGTCTTTCTCACCAAGTCTGCCTTTATTTGATCATAAAACAGTGTGATCAAGGCTGAATTTTCAGCATCATTTCTCATTAATCATTCTAATGATGATTTGCTGCTCAGGAAACATTTCCTTTTGGAGTGAACTGTCCCTTTAACTGTAGTTTTTGCATTTTTAGTCCCAGATTTCTACGAAAGTGTAACAAAGTTTGATGACTTGAGTTTTGATACAAGCCGTTACTCTTATTCCTCTTGACGGTTTTTCTGCCTGTAATCTAGATGCTCTTCTTGCTTTGCTGTTGTGTTCACACATTTAAACATTTGTCCTATCCTGTCTCAGTTATGCTAAGGGAGACCTGGACCTGTCCTACATCACCTCCAGACTAGCAGGTACACTCGCCTGTGCAATAGGACTTTAGATTCATTTTGAATGTCTTAATCCTAATGGTGTAAAGTTAATTACTCGTCTGTTTGTGTGTTTTTGCAGTCATGTCTTTCCCAGCTGAAGGAGTTGAATCTGCCATTAAGAATAATATTGAGGATGTGCGTCTGTTCCTGGATTCTCGACACGCGGGTCATTATGCAGTATACAACCTCTCCAAACGCTCCTATAGACCAGCCAGGTTTCACAACAGGGTGAGTGCGTATAGCAAAGCTTTTTGCTTTTTCTCAAATTCAAATAATTGACAGTTTACAGTGACCTAAATTGATGTCTTTCCAAATATTATAAATCCAGTGTGGTAAATAAATTAACAGATTTTTAATAGCTTTAGTTTTCAGTGAAATGAGCTGAAGTAAAAAAAAAAAAAAATTTGATAAAAACTTAAATGACAACTTTAAGGGTGTGTTCACACTTGGCATGTTTGATGGGATTAAAACGAACTGAGGTGCGATTGCTCTGTTAGTTCAGTTGAATAAGTGTGAACGCTGCCATCTGAACCAAACAAGCGGACCGACTCCACTGAAAAGATGGGTCTTGGTCCGCTTCCAAACAAACTCTGGTGTGGTTCGAATTAAATATGTACGCAACACTGACCAAAGACATGTAAACGAACCAAAAACGGGATATGATGTCACAAGATGCGACCCTAAAGAGGACAGAATGCTCAAGTGAACCTGTTTTTTTTTTTCTCATCATAGTTGCAATGTTGCCCGTCACAGTTCGGTACAGGCATCAGAACCATGTCTCCTCACAACAGATCTTTGTTTGTGTGTGATGGAGGGATTCCTGCTGCTGTTTTGACTCCTTTACTCATTTTATAAGCTCTTCACGAGTTCTCAGCTGGTCAAAATACCATCATATGTAGCTACGCACATGCATCGAGCGCATTTAGCCTAGCACACAGCATTGTTTTGACCGCTAAGCGGACCAAGACTAAATGTTTTTTTGGTCCGGACCAAACAAACCAAGCGAACACAACTACTAGTGTGAACACACCCTAAATGTTGCCTGGGCAATTAACTAAAACAAATAAGTTTAAAGGCAGGGTAGGCAAAAAAAATGTATAAACACTTTTTTGTTATACTGCTTGAAACTCCCTTCACATCCTGATAGCAATCAATAATAAAAGTGGTCTAAATATTAAAAAAATTACATACATCTTCTGTGGAAGTCTCAGGACCAAAAGATGTTCCTCTAATCATTGGATTCGGTCCGATATGAAATAGGAAAATAAAAACTCATTTGAAAATATGAATAAATGCTATTATTGTAAATAATACAAAAATAACTCCATAAGATGCCATACTTGATTTGATAAATAGGAAAGCAAGGCTAGATAGAAGGACAGCAACATTGATTCAACCAGTGGCATGAGTTTGTGGCGGGGCTATTAAACAAAGAAACCTGTTTGTCATTTTTCTTGCCATTTCTTTTGGTGATATTATTGGCAGGGTAATGACATCCTTCACTTTTAAATGTGGTGTCTACTCGGTCTATTGTCAACACGTATTGTAATTGTTTTTCTGTGCCGTTGTTTACTTAATAAAACTCATAATTGTGTTGTGTGTGTGCAGGTATCAGAGTGTGGCTGGCAACCTAGACGAGCTCCTACTCTGAAGAACTTGTATAGTATATGTAAGAATATGCATCAATGGCTCAAACAAGACCAGAGGAACATCTGCATTGTACATTGTCTGGTGAGCACACACACACACACACACACACACACACACACACACAGCTCTTTCCACCGATATTACTAGCTACGTTTACATGGACCCCTTTTGATTGATTAGTCCCAATGTAGTGTTTACATGAACGTTAGATAAATTGATCGGGTTGATGTTCGTGTTTACATGAACGTTAGATAAATTGATCGGGTTGATGTTCGTGTTTATATGTCACAAGCTTCAAATCGGATAATTTTTTTTTACACGTGCGCACAGTTTCCTGCTATTTGTGCTTTACTAACCATTCTCCTACATTGCTGCTTGTCTTTGTTTTGTAAAGAGCAGACTTTTTATCTATTTCGGGTCCTAATTATGAGATGACGAGCACATGAACTGTTGTGCCATGCTGCTTATATTTGTCAAGTATTAAAAATGCCAGAAACAAGGACTGCTGGGACATTGTGGTGGGACCTCAGTACTTTCCAGTTTCGGTTTTCAACCCGATCAAGTGTTTAAATGTCCTCTCGATCGGACTAGAAAAGGTTTAAACCACTCATTACAATCCTAATTAAATTTTAATCGGATTTGGCCAATTCATTCCGACACGTTGCATGTGACTTTTTTTTCTTTATTAAAATTTATTTTTAATCATGATTACAATCTGATTATTAGTGTCCATGTAAACACTAGGGGTGTGAAACATCACTGTTCTCGCGATTCAATTCTATTACGATTATCATGTCAATGATTTTATATATCTTCAATTTTCACTATTACTGCACATGGGTATGTTTTTGTCAATGAATACAAGCAGTCAGATATATGAACTCCCTTTTTATTTGATCTGCTCCAGGGAAGTACACTTCCTGAATATAGCAAACATCAAACAAAACTTAAAGGTCCCGTTCTTCGTGATCCCACTGTTCAAACTTTAGTTAGTGTGTAATGTTGCTGTTAGAGCATAAATAATACCTGTAAAATTATAAAGCTCAAAGTTCAATGCCAAGCGAGATATTTTATTTAACAGAAGTTCCCTTTCAAAGCCTACAGCGAACGGCTGGCTTGGACTACATCCTGGTACTTCCTACATAAATGACGTCGGTAGAACAGCAGAACAGACTAACCTCCGCCCACAAGACTACGCGAAAAATGGGGGCGTGGTCTTGTTGCTGTCACACGTGGAGAAGAGGACGTGTCGCGTGGAGAAAAGGAAGTGCTGCGTTTCAGTGTGTTTGTCGCCATGTCGTCGAGACGCTGTTATTTTCATCCCGGAGTCAAATCACCTTTGTTTGGCTTTCCCAGGGACGCTGTAGAGATCATTAAGCGCATTTATCTTCCGTTAAGAGGCGTGACCTTTCCACGTGCGCTAAGCTGCTGTCGAATCACAACACAGGAACCGGGCCACGTTCGCTAAGCTGCTGTCGAATCACAACACAGGAACCGCTGGCACAATCAGAACTCGTTAAGTATTTCTGAAGGAGGGACTTCATAGAACAAGGAACTCATCAGCCGTTTTTAGGAGAGTGAAAACAGCGGTATACAGATAAGTAAATTGTGTTAAAAATACTGTGGTTTTTTTTACACGCGAAACATGAACACATGTTATATTGCACACTGTAAACACAATCAAAGCTTCAAAAAGACACGAAGAACGGGACCTTTAAGTCTGAACACAGCAGATGATAGGAGCATTTAGAACAAATAAAAGCTAGTAAATAGGCTACCAAAAGCGCATGAAACTGTCAAGTAGTGTACTTAAGTTACAATAATGCACACACATACTCGCACTCGCAAGCACACACACTCGCAAGCGCTCCAACTTTTGTGTTTCTCCTCCCTCCGCCATTTTACGTTAGCACAAGAAGTGTATACGCAACGAATGACGTCAGTGAAATGTCAGTAGGCTACAATCGATGCTGAATTGTCCACGTCCGCATCGATGCAATGATCATATTTCAACACCCCTAGTAAACGCAGCTACTGTCTGTTAATTTACAACCTGTCCACAAACAAACATTACATTGTTGTCTTTGTTGACAAGTCATAATCTTTAGTTTTGATTAACTATTTTAACATCCCAATTCATTTAATTCAACATCTTTAGAAGAAAAAAAATATGCGGGGTATACAAGTGTGTCTTTTGTCATCTTATTGTGTTTTTGTACGCAGGATGGACGGGCAGCGTCGGCTGTGGTGGTTTGTGCGTTCCTCTGTTTCTGTCGTCTGTTCTCTACGGCCGAGGCTGCAGTTTACATGTTCAGCATGAAGCGATGTCCACCGGGCATCTCGCCCTCACACAAGCGGTAACAACTTCCTTTTTCTCTCTCACTTTTTTCCTTTGAAGTAAGACATACTGCACACCGACATGTCAGGACAGGTTGTTCTAGAACAGAAATAGATGCTCTGTGGATTATTTCAAATACATGAGCAGTGAGCCGCAAGTGTGACGGTTCTTTTGGTGCTGAGGTCACTTCCTTCCTTGTCCTTAGGCCCGCCAAGAGCTTTTGCCGAACTTCGCAAGCTCATGGGACTCTTTTGACTCTAACCAAGTGTGAATGTACTAGATGTAAAGGAAGTGACATAACCTTGAACAGAGCGTTCAGTTCTGTTGCTCACTAGAAGCAAAGAGCATTGAGCTGCCAATCCCAGGCACTTTAATTAATTGTTTTTTTCAGTTTTAGTCATTTTAGTACTTCAACTTAAGTCAGTTAGTAGCCAAGGCGACATTTCTAATTATTGTTTAGGTTTGTTAAGTTTAGATTTCTAACTGATATCTGATTTCATGTATCTAATTTTTCAGTTCACAATTTTTTTTAATAGTTTTAGCTAACAATAACCAGGGTTATTATCGTTCAACAAAACTAAAACCATAATGAAAACATTTTCATTACTTGATATAAAATAAAATGTATAAACAAAAAACGTAAACTTGTTTTATTTCATCTAGTTGCAAAGTTTAAGTTCTACTTTAAGTTGAAGTACAAAAATAACTAAAACGTTACAGTCACTTTTATTAAATTAAAGTAATACAATTGTCAAAAACGCACAACAAAATTACTGAAACTTTAAAATTAAAAAAGCAACAAAAAAATTGAAAATATTAACAAATTCAAAATATTAACAAAAACTATAATAGCATATCAGAAAATAATACTAAAGTAACACTTTAACCCTTTAACTGTCACCCCCCTTTTTGAGAATACACATGAAAATGCACGATCCAAACTTAAAGGGCTGTAATTCAAGAATGCTTTGGAATATAGACCAAAGTTTGGTCTCGTTTTAAAGACGACACTCTGCAGATTATTGAAAGTGAAAGCAATTCAAAATATGAAAGTATTAAATAGTTATGGAAGTTTAAATTTACTGTAAATGAAAAATACTGTACTAAATATATATTTCATATAAAATATATATTTTACAAAAAAGAATTTACTCTAAAATTACTATAAAATCAAAGCCATATGTCTAACCAATTTGTGTTCCAAATTTAAGTTGATATCACAAAAATTGAAGTTCCCATGAGATTCGTTTAGGTGCTGTACCAAAAACAGCCACCGGGTGTCATTCAAATTCCATTTATTGTTTTTTTGATGCATTTTCCTGTAAATTTCTGTCCAAATATCACTTCCATCACAAAACAGTCACTAAATGTGGACCCTTGAGACTCAGACCTTTCCGACAATATGCGTTTTGTCAAGATTGGAAACGATTTTGAATATAAAGTAGTTAAAATAATTGTTGTAATATGAAACATGACACCGCCCACTAGGGGAGGAGCCTGCTAGAATAATTTAGAGTAACGTTTCCATGGTAACACAATGTCCGATTTCAAAACGGTTTTCACAGGATGAATTTTGAGTTTGTAAGCTTTCAAATGATACCTAATTTATGATAATTACTTAAATATATGATACGAAAAAAAGGCGATCAAAAAAAGAGCACCAGGCGTCCCACCTGTGGGACGGTGACAGTTAAGTGTAAGTAACAAGTTAAGTGCAAGTTAAGCATTGGTATTTCTGCACAGAAAATAAATTCAACTTGTTCTTTCCTTTTGGGAAAATCATGTTTAGACTAATGCACTTGCAATGGAAGTCTAGAATACATTAGACCACGATAAACGTTAAAATTTCAAAAGTATTGCCTCAAGACTTAATCATTATATAAGTGTTAACATGCGTCAGATGACTTGCTAAACTTGTCTATGCAAAGTTAAATCCAATATTTTTCCTGTCATGATCTTATAAAGCTGGTAAACTTGAGAAAATGGAGAAAAAATTGAGAAAAAAGTCCAAATATTCACCTCAGTAATGCCTAAAAGGATTTAAAGTTGAAAAGGACACTTTTAAGCATCTGTACAACTCAAGCAACACACATTTTTGTACAAATCTCATGATATCTCCTGATGTGTGAGATCTGCTTGAGGATGTGGGATTCACAGCAAAGATTGTAATGATCTCCGTTTTCACTGTTCATGAGAATGAGGTCAGACTTCTTATCCAACACTTTTGATGTTAGATGATGAACTATGATGATTTTTGTAGGTTGTTAATGGTCACTGTTGTATTTTAAAATGTTCACTATTGCTTTTTAAAACCTCTTCTTTCTTTTTTTACCCCTGGTGTATTGAAGTGGTATATTTTGAAGCTATTATTTAAGGGGCTATTCAACAGTTTTGTAAAAAAAAAAAAAAAAACAATCCATTAAGAAGTTACAAATGTGTTGAATATTGCCGCTTAAATTGCATTTTGGCTTAAGAACAGAATGTTGTGTTGTTCAGCTGTAGTTTTACACTACCGACCAAAATTTTGGAATAATATATATTTTTTTATGTTTTTGAAAGAAGCCTCTTATGCTCACCAAGCTGCATTTATTGGATCAGAGATACAGTAAAAACAGTAATACTTTGAAATATTATTATTTAAGTGTTTTCTATGTTAATATATTTTAAAATATATTTTAAAATGTAATTTATTCCTGTGATCAAAGCTTAATTTTCAGCATCATTACTCCAGTCTTCAGTGTCACATGATCCTTCAGAAATTATTGTAATATGATCAAGGTTTTCACATAAATATTAAGTAACAAAACATTTTCTTTTCGTGATTAATAATTGAGCACCAATAATTGATTACCAAAATCATCATATTGTAATGCAATAAATTATTACTGTTCTACAGTATTTTTATCAAATAAGTGCATCCTAGGTGAACATCTTTTAAATGCACCGGCCGTGTATGTCATCATAACTGTGTGTTAACGGATTGCATTAACCAGTGACTGTTGTTGTTGTTTGTAGGTATATTGAATACATGTGTGATATGATGGCAGATGAGCCCATAATCCCCCACAGCAAGCCTATAACCATCCACTCTGTCGCCATGACACCCGTACCGCTCTTTAATAAGCAGCGAAACGGCTGCCGGCCGTTCTGTGAGGTTTACGTCGGTGATGAGCGCATCGCAACCACCTCACAGGAATATGACAGAATGAAGTAAGTCAACACTGTGATGAAACTTGTCACATGATCCAGTGCTGATGGATATGATGATAATCATCTCTGACTAACTTTGCCGTTTCTACAGGGATTTTAAGATGGAGGACGGGCGAGCTGAGATTCCTCTAAATATAACCGTGCAGGGTGACGTCCTGATAGTGATTTATCATGCCCGCTCCACGCTGGGTGGACGCCTGCAGGCCAAAGTAAGACATTCAGACCGATATTTGTGTATTTTCTCCCCATACACAGTTACTGATCAGTTGGCCAGTAGCTTTATTAGGAAATGCATGATTATGACAAACACACCATTGCACATTTTTTAAAGGTTTTTTTTTTCAAGAAAGAATTGAATTGGTTGCATAGAGGCACTTTTTTTTTACATTTTCAATCTCTCACTGACTAACCCAGAACAGATCGACTTGGAAGAAATTAATTAAATTAGTTTTAATGAAGAAATAAATACAATTAAATGAGTAGATAGAATTAAAAAAATAGGGATGGGCGATTTTTCCAATTAATTAGAATTTAATGTTTTGCTGCGATATTTATTTTATTTTTATCTATTTTTTATTTTTATTATTTTTAAATTGAGAAATCGCGGTTTTGAATAAAAATGTTAGCAAGCGTTACATTTTAGACATGTTGACTAGGGTGACCAGACGTCCCCGTTTTCCGGGGACAGTCCCAGTTTTTGGTGTTCTGTCCCTGACTGGAGCTGTCCCTGGAATTGTCCCCGTTTTACAGCTTGTTCAAAACAAGCCGCAGGTATATTGCAAAAAAGCGCCCAACCAACATACAGAAGCCTGCTGGTTATAGGAGCAATCGTGTAGTGATTATTTTCACCAACAGATGGCACTGTAAGATACGCTGACTCTACTTGGTCGCGCGCCACTAGTAACACACTAACTATTCATGTTAATTTAAAGTAATACTGTTTGTATTTGCCTTATAACAGAGCCTCAACAGGTGCGGGATTGTTTTTCCCCAAACTTTCCGCAGTCACAACGCAGTGATTACTACACATCTGAACTATAAATATAAAAAACCCTAAATAATAACACTTGCAACAAATAACGTGCCGAATACACATACAAATGCAAAATAACAAGACCAGTTAAAGATAGTAACTAGAGTTATTTTCAAGCACAAACATAACAAAACATTTGAAGTAAAATAAGAGTAATTTATATAGTATAAACTTGTGAAAATATTAAATACAATTATAAAATTATTAAAAAAGTTGTATTTATTATATTTATGTTGTAATATTGTTTTGAACTGTTTTTTACAATGGTTGCTATTAATTGTTTTTTTTGTTTTTGTTTCGGGTGCGTTGAATTGTATTAAATCCAGACCAAAAATCCTAATAATCAAACTAAATCATAATTATTAATGTTAATAATAATAAGGGAGCCCACAACAACAACAACAACAACAACAAAAACATTCAAATATGTGTTGTCCCCGTTTTTTAATTAAAATATAATAACAAATGAGATTTTAGTGATATTTTGACCACTCAAATAGGAAATGTCCCCAGTTTCCATTTCAGAAATCTGGTCACCTTAATGTTGACAATAATAACAGTTAAGAGAAGAAAATGATCCGAAGTTCTGCTCTCGTGTGACACGCTCTATGAACGCAGAACATCACGTCTAAGCGGCTGTTCACACAGAATGCAATATTGTGTTGAAAAAAACAAGACATAAAAATAAAAAAAAAACTAAATAGTGAATCGGGTCAATCATTGTGAAAAAAAAATCAAGATTTAATTGCCATATCGCCAAGCCCTATAAAAAATACAAAAAATGTAACCATTCTGCACCTTTAACAAATAGTACCTCATTTGTCATAATTCCACCATTTTTAAGGCACCATAATGAAAATACAAGGAACAAAATTAAGATGGAGTTTCTGTTTGCCGAAAATATGTGAGGGATAGATGGGCAGATAATTCATTTGTCATAAGGAGAACATATAGATGAATATATACTATTAATGAAACAATGCATAATACTGTTTATGGACAATACAAATTTTAGGATTTCTTATTTTATATATATTATTATACAAAGATTTTGTATAGTTGATTAATATATAGTGTAATTGTATTTTGTTTTGTTTTTTGCCCTGAAATATAGCCTTTTCATATGATGCGGCATTAAATAAAACAGTAAAATAAATAGTGTTTTAGACAATAAATATATGAATGGGCTGGTAAATATTCTCATTTTTTAGTCTATTCCATTCCGTTTTATTCTATAGCTTGCTTCCAACAGATCTTCACACCTGAAGTTCCTGAATCCTGACCATTCCCACTCATAATTCAGGACAAGCTATGACTATTCATATTTTGTTGCTTCTTAGTCATTTTCAGTCATTGCAGACATGTTGTGTTTTTTGTAGATGGCTTCCATGAAGGTGTTTCAGATTCAGTTCCATACAGGCTTTGTGCCCAGAAACGCCTCCACTGTCAAATTTGCAAAGTAAGTTTCAGATTACTCTTACGATGATCTCAGATCAGTTTCGCTTTCAGTTGTATGTCAAAATGTGATGCTCTTTTAAAATGATGTGATGCTCTTTTAAAATGATGTGATGCTCTTTTAAAATGATGTGATGCTCTATATAAAATGATGTATGTATTTACAGATATGATCTTGACGCGTGTGACATCCAGGAGAAATACCCTGACCTCTTCCAGGTGCATGTAAATGTCGAGGTGGAGCCTCAGGATCGTCCTAGCAACAAGACTACGCCCTGGGAAAACTTTGCCACCAAAGGACTCAATCCCAAGATCCTTTTCTCCAGCCGAGATGAACAGCAAGAGATCCTGACAAAATTTGGTGAGTTTTCTCTCTTTATTTGGTAGGTTTTTTCCTGATTCTTCAGGGTTCTTATACAAGTCTTTATAAGATGTTATATAAAGTCCTTAGTAAGTCTTAAAATGTCTTAAATGGAAAAACAGGAATCAAGGTACAGCCTATTGTGATTATATAACTTCAAAAGCCTATGATTTCATTAAAATGATTGTTAGCCATTGATTGATCTACTGTTGATGAATTATGGCAATGTTTACTTTATGGTGTTTATATTGTAATATGTTTCAGATGGTTGTAAGAGTGCATCATTTTTCTTCCTCGTCTATTTGAATGAGCAGCGGGATGTTGTAAAGCATAGACATTTCAAAATAAGAGTCCTGGTCTTATTTCAGGCTTGTTTATAATTAAAAGTACCGTATTAGGCATAATCTTTTTTTTTTGTCTGGCTAGTATTGGTTACACAATAAACTAGGGGTGTGGGGATATTACAAAACAATTACAAAATTTGCATTTAGACGATATAAACATTCAAAATATAGTCTCACTTCCACCAATACGGATCAATGACTTCACTCTGCACTTCAGCTTCTCATCAGATTTTCTGTCCAATCAAATGCTCTCTAGAATCTGAAGCATCCCGCCCCTTACATTATAAATTGACGCTAAAGCTGCGTCTGAAATCGGTCACTTGTTCACACATTTACTATTTTCTACATGGGAAATGGCACATAGTGCACTATATAAGGAATAGGGAGCACAGACAGTGTAAATATGCTTTCCATTGGGTCAAATGAAGTCTGGTTTCACATTAGTGTCACGCGACCTACCGCAGCGCACAATCTGTTCCAGTCCAGAGACACGATAGCACAGAGCGGATTATATGCGCGCGTCGGCACAGACCACAAAACATATCCGACCCATTTGAATTCTACCCAGAATGCTGTATTTTAAAGCAATATGGAGGAGATTAGGAGGATAAATGGTTAGACAGACTGGGCATTAGAAACATCACTGATGAGTAAAAGAGACACCAGTGCCCATGCAGCAACATAAATTACACACTTTTCAAATTGCACATCCTCAGCGTGATTATGATCACTGTTTTGCTGCAGTAACAGTTCTACGTGATCTGCATGATATGTCCCACCCTGTCTTCCTGTTTCAGTGGAAATCACGCTACACATTTCAAGGAACTTCAGCGGGACTTTAAACTCTCAGATACCCTGCATTCTTGTTTCTCATCTACATTGTTACACATTTCCTATTAGTTTTCACTTACATTTTTGTTCTTAATCTTTCTGGTTGATCAGGTAAACCAGAGCTTCCACGTCTGCCTGGTTCAACAGCCTGCTACGCATCTGAACCTTCCCAGCCGGAGCACTCGCCTGAAGGGCCACAGACCGAACCAGATTCCCCTTCTCCTCAAAGCACTGACACCAACGCTAACAGCTTCTTCCAGATGCTTGACTGGGAAGGTATATAGCACATTTATAACAGTTTCAGTTAATACAAAGACAAAATCCCTACACATTGTTAGCTGCCTCTGCACATTAAAGGTGAAGTATGTAACTTTTTAAATGTTAAAACTAGGGCTGTCATGCTTCCTCAATTCAATTTGAGTGCTCGATTTAAAAAAAAAAAAATCCTCAATTGCAATCTACTCGTGATTGTGATAAATTTACTCGATTGCAATTTACCCGTTTAACCGGCAAAATATTGGAAGTGCCGCAATCAATGGACAAGAATCTATGAACCACATTATTAGACCGCTATCCATCTCTGCACATGTTTGGGGGCCGTTTCACCAAATTTGTAACATAAATAAATAATTTATAAATCTTGGCCAACACAGGAGAATACATCAATATATTTTTAAATATGCAAATTGTTATTGTGATTTCAAAATAAAAGTTTAAACCCTTGCTCTGAGTTTGCATGTTTTCATGTGACTGCAGCATTTCTATTGTAAAGAAGTGGCCAAATATTAATGATTAAGTGGACATTTGAATGACATGTTGTATGGCCAATAATAAACAAGGATTCGATCATGCTGTAAAGTGTAACAACAATAATCACCACCAGGCCAGTGTCGCTCTCTAAAGGCATTTGTTATAAAATGTAAAGTACATAAGTTGATTATTTATATTATGTATTTTACATTTATTTTATCAGTGTTGTTCAATAAAACCAGATGATTACTTGCTATTCTTAATTTGAAGCCATTATAATTGCCTCATTTTTACGTATTGCAAGGCATTTTAAAGGCTATATTGTTCACTTAGGTGTATTTTATTACCACACAAAAAATATTATTTGAATACTCGATTAATAGTCTAAATGATCGACCGATTATTTGATTACCAAAATAATCGTTAGTGACAGCCCTAGTTAAAAGTTCACAATCAATGAATAATGCTTATTTTATGCCCAGCGATTGTCATAATTTATCAATAGTAGATCATGAGCAGTGTTTACTTTGTGATTATATTGTAATATGTTTTAGATGGATGTAAGAGTGCATATTTTATCTCTCTCATCTTTTTGATTGAGGAGCTGGAAGTAGTAAAGACATTTCAAAATAAGAGTACTTGTCTATTTCGGGCTTGTTTATAAATAAAAGTCCCGTATTACGCAGAAGTATGCGTCATGCCTTGTCTGGCTTTCACCAGACCAAGCTCAATTTAAGATTGAACATTGGTCTGGGGAGTCTGCTATGTATTTTCTACTGCACAAGAGGCGTGATTAACTGGCATAGTTCAAAAGACTCTGTACGCAATTGGATAGTCCTTCAAGCAATCAGACCACAAGAGGCCTGATCAACAGGCAACGACCCATCCCTTCTCTATCCGTCAACGTGTTAAATCCGCCAATAGCGCACCAGGTGGATAAGCCAGTCTGTGACTGGTTCCTGCAAAAGTGTAACAGAAGCAGTAGAAAGAATGTACAGGTTTCCAGACTGAATTGCAGGGCGAAATCAAATCGCCGGCTGATCAGGCTGGGTTTACTCAGTCTACGTCACGCCCTGAATTTAATAGCATTTAATACACAGAAAGTGATTTTAGACTATTTATTTGCGGACCATGATCATCCTTTCGTGACATCTGCCAAACAAATCTATTCCTTTTTTTTTTAGGCCTTTATTATGATTTATGCACTTATTATTTGTACTGTATTATGGTGTATTTACAGATGGCAGTCGGCATTTCGATCGCTCTGACAGCCAATTGGATGACCAGGAGGATTTGAGTGGCGGCTCAGAGGAGGAGTCAGTGTCGTACTCTGCCCCCATTGATGGGACTCTGTCACGTGACACCAGTGAACCGCTCTTCGAGGCAGATTTCACAACCACACCACCTGACCCCCAGCCTGACACAGAGGACCTGCTCGGCCTGAACTCTGACCCCTGTCTTCAGGCCGAGACCTCTCAGCCAGGCGTTTCTGCAGTGACTGGTTTGAAAAGTTCTGCCAGTAACAGTGATTTACTGAACGATCTGTTCGCCCCTCCATCCAACGCTGCGTCTCCAGCTAACACAGAAGACCTGATCGGAGAAGGTACAGGAGAAGATCTGTTCTTCTCCAACACGTCCAGCCAACCGGCACCAGCGGCTAATAAAGGTAGAAGAAATTTTGTACATGAGTGTTTAAATATAGTGTTCAGTAGCAAAAGGTTACAAGTTTGACACCTGGAAGTCATTATAAATATAGATAATAAAGATTAAAGATCAAAAATCTAAAGAAATTCATATTTTGTTTAAAGAAAATAAACCCTGTTTTAGGAACAATATTATTTTTGCATTATGACCATTTTTTGACGGCTAAATCATTTGTACATTTTCATCATTTGTACATAATCTTTTATGAATCATGGTGATTTAAAAAAAACATTTTTAATTTTTTTTGGATGCCTACTAGGTGGAGAAATAGCATTACATCAGCATTAAATTATTAAATTAAATTGAAGTAATGGTGAAAATATTGCCATAGTATTACAAAAATTAGAAATATCAATGAAAATAACAGATGCACTGAATAAAATGTAATTAATATTTTTCATTTTTTCCATTTGATGTTGGGGTACATATCACCTGGACATGTTCTTTGCCCCATATTATTATTATTTTTATTATTATTATTATTTATTTTTTATATATATATATATTTGTAGACATTTTTTCCCGAATTGTTCTAAATTACAATTTCTTTTATTGGTGGTGGTTGAGACCCCTGATATGATTTGTAAAATATAAATGCCTCATTCACTCATTTTCTGTAGACTTCTTTGACCCCTTTGGTGTGGGGTCAGCATCTTCAGGGTCAGATCTGTTTGGTGACCTCCTGGGTTCAGACAGTGGAAGTAGTGGGTTCAAAGCTCCACCTCCTGCATCCAACTCCAGCCTTTTTAACCTCAGTGAGTTCTGCTCTGATTTACATATCAAAGTATTGTACTACTAAATCATTGTCTTATTATTTTTAAAAAAAGGACAAAAAATGTGGTTATTGTGATTAATGTTTGTTAAAGGGGATAGTTCAATGATGACAGATTTTGGGGGTTTTGGGTGAACTATTCCTTTAAGATCCGCTGTTTATTTTTTATTAGGATGCTTTTTATTGCTATTTTAAAAAGGGCTGTCACTAAACGATTTTGGTAATCGAGTAATCTATCGATTATTTTGACGATTAATCGAGTTATCAGATATTTTGTTGTGGTAATAAACACAGACCTGAGCAAACAATAGCCTTTAAAATATACAATAACAATTTGTTTCAAATAAAGTATCATGTCCATTATGTATTATAACAAATGCCTGCAGAGGGCACCAACGGCTGTGTTGTTACACTTGACATAACAGTAAATCAAATCCTGTGCTACGTCCCAATTCGCCTACTTATACTACGACATAAAAGTTTGCATTAATTTTTCTCCACAAAAAGAGTACAGAGACTCTCCTCATGTGTTTGCAGTTTAAATATAATGATGCATTTAAAAGTTAATGTCTAGTATCTGTACAAAAGTTCACAATGCTGCTGCAGGTGAAATATAATTTGGATAACATTGAATAAATATCTTTTCGTCAGGTTAAATACTCATAATTGATCACTCAAGCCCCTTAATCTAAACCTCTCTACTTAACCGTCGGACTCGCACATCCGTCATGTTTGTAGTTTTTTAACACTTTTTATCTGTGTTTGTAGTTCTAATCGAATCCTCGTCCAACTCGCAATGGGTTGTGGGCAATATCAGCCGTTAGAGTGCGCGTCGATCTGCACTTCGAGTACTCAAATTTAATCAAGGAATCGTGACAGCCCTAATTTTAAATATAAATAAACATTAGTTTAAGTTCTGTGTTGTTTTCAAAGTAAATGTTGGGGTGTCTGAAAGTGTTTTTCATAAAATATTTCATATAAAAATGAATATTTATGAAATATTTTGCCAGATAAGTTAGCAAGTGAGACTCCGAAGATGACATCATCAGCGAGTCAGCCTGATCTGTTAGGTGGGTGGGACAACTGGACCACAGGTGGAACCAGCACGACTATTAACATGACCACCGCTGCCAGCAAACCTACTATGAATGGTAGTCAAACATTCATTCCTTCATTCAGATAACCAGACCTTAAAAGCAGTTACTTGGTTAAGTTGGTAACACTTTACAACAATGTCCAATTTGTTAACTTTAGTTAATGCATAAACTAACAATAATATCAGCATGAAAAGGAAGTTGCAGTAGTTTTTTCCTTGCCTATTTATATCTCTCCTATTGATGTATATATACGAGTGGAAAAATATAAACTTGATTTTGTCGATGGGGAATTGATTGGATGGTTGTGGTTTGCTATTGGTGGATCTCATGTGAGTGACAGGTTGTCCCGCCCTCACACCAGTAAACACGTCATCAGAGAAGAGAAGTTCATTATTTTGATTAAAGTTTACGAGGGCACGTGAATTAAAAAAAGAAATATGCTGTCAGATAAATAATTTATAGTAAACACTGTATTCCATGAAAAATATTAATTGCCCCAATTTCATGGAGACTTTAACTAACAATGAGAAATACACTCACCTAAAGGATTATTAGGAACACCTGTTCAATTTCTCATTAATGCAATTATCTAATCAACCAATCACATGGCAGTTGCTTCAATGCATTTAGGGGTGTGGTCCTGGTCAAGACAATCTCCTGAACTCCAAACTGAATGTCAGAATGGGAAAGAAAGGTGATTTAAGCAATTTTGAGCGTGGCATGGTTGTTGGTGACAGACGGGCCGGTCTGAGTATTTCACAATCTGCTCAGTTACTGGGATTTTCACGCACAACCATTTCTAGGGTTTACAAAGAGTGGTGTGAAAAGGGAAAAACATCCAGTATGCGGCAGTCCTGTGGGCGAAAATGCCTTGTTGATGCTAGAGGTCAGAGGAGAATGGGCCGACTGATTCAAGCTGATAGAAGAGCAACTTTGACTGAAATAACCACATCAGCCGGCGATTTGAATGCAGCAAAGCATTTGTGAAGCCACAACACGCACAACCTTGAGGCGGATGGGATACAACAGCAGAAGACCCCACCGGGGTCCACTCATCTCCACTACAAATAGGAAAAAGAGGCTACAATTTGCACAAGCTCACCAAAATTGGACAGTTGAAGACTGGAAAAATATTGCCTGGTCTGATGAGTCTCGATTTCTGATGAGACATTCAGATGGTAGAGTCAGAATTTGGCGTAAACAGAATGAGAACATGGATCCATCATGCCTTGTTACCACTGTGCAGGCTGGTGGTGGTGGTGTAATGGTGTGGGGGATGTTTTCTTGGCACACTTTTGGCCCCTTAGTGCCAATTGGGCATTGTTTAAATGCCACGGCCTACCTGAGCATTGTTTCTGACCATGTCCATCCCTTTATGACCACCATGTACCCATCCTCTGATGGCTACTTCCAGCAGGATAATGCACCATGTCACAAAGCTCGAATCATTTCAAATTGGTTTCTTGAACATGACAATGAGTTCACTGTACTAAAATGGCCCCCACAGTCACCAGATCTCAACCCAATAGAGCATCTTTGGGATGTGGTGGAACGGGAGCTTCGTGCCCTGGATGTGCATCCCACAAATCTCCATCAACTGCAAGATGCTATCCTATCAATATGGGCCAACATTTCTAAAGAATGCTTTCAGCACCTTGTTGAATCAATGCCATGTAGAATTAAGGCAGTTCTGAAGGTGAAAGGGGGTCAAACACAGTATTAGTATGGTGTTCCTAATAATCCTTTAGTTGAGTGTATACACTATATTGCCAAAGGTTTTGGGATGCCTTCCTTTACATGCACATAAACGTTACAGCTTCAACTCTTCTGGGAAGGCTTTTCACAAGGTTTAGGAGTGTGTTTATGGAAATTTTGGACCCTTCTTCTAGAACAGGGGTAGGCAAGTTCGGTCCTAGAGAGCCGCTGTCCTGCTGAGTTTGACTCCAACCCTGAAAAACCCTCACCTGCCTGTAGCTTTAGTAATCCTGAAGACATTGATGAGCTGGTTCAGGTGTGTTTGATTAGGGTTGGAGCTAAACACCGCAGGACAGCGGCTCTCTAGGACTGAACTTGCCTACCCCTGTTCTAGAAGCACATTTGTGAGGTCAGGCACTGATGTTGGACGATCCCAAAGGTGTTCTGTCGGGTTGAGGTCAGGACTCTGTGCAGGCCAGTTCCTCCACACCAAACTCACTCATCCATGTCTTTATGGACCGACTCTTTGTGCACTGGTCATGTTGGAACAGGAAGGGTCCATCCGCAAACTGTTCCCACAAAGTTGGGAGCATAAATTGTCCAAAATGTCTTGGTATGCTGAAGCTTTAGAGTTCCTTTCACTGGAACTAAGTGGCCAAGCCCAACCCCTGAAAAACAACCCCACACCATAATCCCCCTCCACCAAATTTACACATGGCACAATGCAGTCAGGCAAGTACCGTTCTCCTGGCAACTGCCAAACCCAGACTCCTCCATCGGATTGCCAGACAGAGAAGCGTGATTGATCACTCCAGAGCTCTAGAGTCCAGTGGCGGCGAGCTTTACACCACTGCATCCGACGCTTTGCATTGCACTTGGTGATGTAAGGCTTGGATGAGCTGCTCGGCCATGGAAACCCATTCCATGAAGCTCTCTATACACTGTTCTTGAGCTAATCTGAAGGCCACATGAATTTTTGAGGTCTGTAGCTATTGACTTTGCAGAAAGTTGGTGACTAATGCGCATTGTGCGCCTCAGCATGCGCTGACCCCGCTCTGTGATTTTACGTGGCTAAGTTGCTGTTGTTCCCAATTGCTTCCACTTTGTTATAATACCACTAACAGTTGACCATGGAATAATTAGTAGTGATGAAATGTCACGAATGGACTTATTGCACAGGTGGCAACCTATCACGTTACCACGCTTGAGTTCAATGAGCTCCTGAGAGCAACTCATTCTTTCACAAATGTTTGTAGACGCGCCTGCATGCTTAGTGCTTGAGTTTAAACACCTGTGCCCATGGAAGTGATTGGAAAACCTGAGTATTGGTGTCCCAATACTTTTGGCAATATAGTGTATTTTACAGCATTTATTTTTAAGCTTTGTTTCTTGTTGATGTTGGTATTGGTAACAGATATTACTTTTGAACTTTAAAATTTATTTGTCAATATTGAGATTAACATTGCCATTAATAAATGATAGAAGTATTGTTAGTTCATGTTAACTAATGTATTTAAATAATTTGAACAAATTAAACATTACTGTAAAGTGTTACCATTAAATCTAACAATTACCCTGTTAATGCAACCAAGCACTTCCTATGTTTACCAGCCAATCAGCTAATAAGATTAGTTGTTAGACTACTCATACACCAGTCATAGCAGCTCATAAAGTGTTTAATGAGTTTTTGAACTCATCTTTCTTTGTGCAGCCTCAGGACTCTCATCTTTCTCCAAGGCCAAATCTCAGAGCTTTGATCCCTTTGCAGACTTGGGCAATCTGGGCTCAACACTACCTGGTATGTTTTACTGTGTAAAATGTCTGTGTTGACCCTTTAACAGACTACATTGTCAAATGTCACTCACATCATATAACTAACACTGATTTGTGTTTAGGCTCGTCCAGTGCTGGTTTCTCTGGTTCAGGTTATAAAGCGCCACCCTCTGCTGGTGGCCCAAAGAACTCAGGTCAGCAGTGGCAGAAGACTCCTCGGCCCTCATCTGGCCCGAACAAACCTTGGATGCCTCTTAACTCAGCGTCCAGGCAGCAAGCCCAGCCCTCCAAACCTGTTACCCAACCGGCTAAACCAAACTACGCCCCCAGCTTCAGTGTGATCGGTGGACGAGAAGAGAGGGGGATCCGTGGACCGACCTTTGGTAAGGCTTCTAAACAAATGCATGACAAATTTGAAATTATGCCATTGCTAATAATTGTTTGAGCAAAAAACAAGATATTTAATCTTGTGTAATATAGCTGTTTGTGCATGTTTCTGCAAAGTCTATGGCAAAAGCAGTGAATCCCTCCATCAGAAAACACTTGCCTGAAACACCTCGTTTGTAGTCCTGACATTATTTCCATGACTTAATGGGTTAGTTCACCCAAAAATGAATATTAGCCCATGATTGACTTGCTCTCAAGCCATCCTAGGTGTATATGAGATTCTTCTTTCAGGCGAATACAATCAGAGTTATGTTAAAAAAAAGTCTTGGCTCTTCCAAGCATTATAATGACAGTGAACGGCAGCCCAAAGTTTGAAGCCCAAAACAGTGCATCCAACCATTATAAAAGTAATTCACACGGCCTTCTGAAGCGCAGCAATGCGTTTGTGTAAGAAAAATATCCATATTTAAAGTCCCTGTAAAGTCAAAATTAAATATGTGTTCTGAGTTTGTCACACCAGACAAATGTGTTATTACCCGCCCAGCCATATTTGAATCATAAAAAAATCCGGCAAGTAAATAAAATAGCTTATCAAAATCTTGAAAAAATTAGCAGCATTCTCTGCTCTCAAACGCTGGGGGTCCGCTGTCAGAGCCGAAACCACGCCCACTCGCGGGACAGCTGGCGTGAGCACACAAGACAACACTCATGGAGTTCACAACGGCACCAGATGTTGGCGGGACGGGAGGATGAAGGCCCAGGCGGGAGATAGTCGGTTTAGCCCCATTCTGCAGCGGATTATCAGTGAATTCCAGTTGTCTCCGATGAAAGTGTGTAGAACTATCCGATGTAAAGTCACTGCAGAGGCAGGGGTTGGTGGTGATCCTCAGCTCTCCATCAAGAAAGCTGTTCACAAAATGAATCCACCTCTTCTTGATATCATCGTTTTTATTTTTTACACTCTTTTGTAAGTTGTAAGCTGTAGTAACTAACGGTACTGACAGTAACTCGCGGGGTGAACTGATGCGAATGTGCTCTAGTTATGTTCGTGTTAGGGGAGGGGCCAGGCTCAGTGGCTCCAGTGCGTCATCGAGCCACCGTTTTAGCCCCGCCTGAAAAATCTTGAACGTAGCAATGGTGAAAAACTGTTTAATGGCCTACCTCCACAATTCAGTACTAGACAGCTCACAGTCTTTGTAATGTGTTTCAGCAATACATTTCTAACATTTATAATGTGTTTAGAAACAAATCTCAGAATTGCCTTTACTGGGACTTTACCAAGTAAAATATCTAGCTTCCGCCAGATCGCCTTCCGTGTTCAACTTATGAAAAAAGCGCAACTGAGGCAACGTAGGACGTAGCTCAAGCATTTTGAACTGCGAGAGGCGTTACACTTTCTTCCTAAGTTGAATACAGAAGGTGGTCTGGCACATCAATTCGCTTCAGAAGGCCTTTATTAACCCCCTGGAGACGTTTGGATTACTTTTGGATGGATGGATGCACTTTTTTTGGGCTGCCATTAAAAAGCTTGGAAGAGCCATTTTTTTTATATAACTCTGATTGAAATAGTTTGAAAGAAGAAAGTCATATACACCTAGGATGGCTTGAGGGTGGGTAAAATATGGGATTTTACATGGGACATCATGTTTTCAGATTTTTGCCATAATAGAGCAGCCCGACTGAGAGGGCAAAACAAGAATATTATGAACTTCCAATACTTGCGTCATTGTTTATGTAAATTTAGTACTGCTTACAGCTGCTCATACAGCATTGGGAGCTGAAACTTGATTATGGTAAGGGGCGTTTCATTTCTGACCGACATGCTCTAAGCGGTTGACCAATCAGAGCAGATTAGGAACTGGGTTTAAAAAGACAGTAACTAAAAAAAAAACAGACACTGTGCCCCAAATCGAATACTTCCTTACTATATAGTATGCGTATGTCAAAAGAGTAGCATGTCCGAATACATAGTATTCGAAAAACAGTTCTGAAGTGTGCATACAATGGACAACTTTAGCATCCCATCAAGGCCACGGGAGAGGATTTATTAATGGTCGCAAAGTAAATTCAAATTAAAATGTAGTCACGATTTCGGATGCAGCGAGAGCAGGGAGTGAAATGAGGAGCTGCAGTTATGTACAGTAATACATTTTTGAACTTCTAATCATGTAAATGTATTCTAGCAGACCCCAAAAATACAATTATGAACTTGTAAATGACTTTAAAATAATATATTTCTTATCAAGATTGAGTCAGCCTCTAATGGTGACTGAGTGCAATAATTGTCATGGGAGATTTGGTGCATTGATGATGCATTAATACTTTTCATGCATTTGTTGTGGTTGTTATTGTGTGCTTTTGTTGTACAGAGTGTTTCTGTCCTTTAGGTCCAAAGCCCAAAGTGAAAGAAGACGACTTTGAGGATCTTCTGTCCACACAAGGTTTTGGCTCCAAACCTGACAGGAAGACACCCAGAACCATTGCTGAGATGAGGAAGCAGGAGCTGTCTAAAGGCATGGACCCTCTCAAACTTCAGGTATAGATGACCATTTGGCTCATGTTCTCAAGAATATATTTACTGGTGGATGTGCTTTGGGCTTGATGATGATGATGATGATTCTGATGTTTGTATGTTAGATCTTAGATTGGATCGAGGGGAAGGAGCGGAACATCAGGGCGCTGCTCTCCACGCTGCACACGGTCCTGTGGGAGGGAGAAACCCGCTGGAAGCCCATCAACATGGCAGATCTGGTCACACCTGACCAGGTGAAGAGGGTCTACAGGAAGGCTGTGCTTGTCGTGCACCCAGACAAGGTATGGGATATTTACATTACAGCAACGTTCCGAAGGCAAAGAAGGAAAAGAACGTATTCTAGATTTTCTTCAAAATGTGTAAACTTAGCGCTGTTTCAGAAAAAAGACATTCAGAGGCCAAGGCACTTATGGACGGAGAAAATCTTTTTAATCAATAATACCAGTCAATAATACCAGCCAATTTCTATAGCGCTTTATACGATAGAGATTGTTTCAAAGCAGCTTTACAGTGATAAACAGGGAAGTAATGATTCAATGATGCAAACAGAATTCAATTCTTCTGTAAAGCAGCTCTAAAAAGACAATACTACAGTCATTATTCAGTTGAAATCTGTTCAGTGTTGATTCAGTCAATTGTGGAACGAGTTCAATTCATCTATAAAGCAGCTCTGGCAAACACAGTGATGTCATCGTCCAGCTCAATCAGTTCTCATTCAATAGTGTCAGTGCGGTCAAATTAATAATATAGCATTATTACATTGCATGAATATTAATTGTCCTCAACTAGGGATGCACTGATACCAGTACTCGGGTGTCGGCCCGATACTGTTGTGAAGTACTCGTAAAACTACCCCGATACAACCGCTCCCGATACCATTTTATGGCAACGCATCTTCAAATGCAGAGCTGCGCTGAAAGTTACATAATTCGGCGTGCGCACCGCGACGCCAAGTGCAAAGGGGTCTCGCGCTCTCAAAGCGCACGACTGACATAGTATGGCGTAATTTTTGCCGAGCGCTAGTACGACCGCGGCGAGTATAATCCAAGCTTAACCGCTCGTGAGGCAAATACCTCTCGGTAGTGACTGCCGAAAGTGTAAGGCTGTTTAGTAGGGATGTGCGCAATGACTAGCCTAACCCCGGTAGTATAACAAGCCTAAGCAAGCTTAATTGTTATACTAGTTTGACATGACATGGAAGAAAAGCTTTCAAAATCCTCCTTCACCCGAGTGGAGATTTATCTGAAGCCTCCGCGAGCGCCAGAGAAAACCTGAGGTAAAATTCAATGATTTTGTTTTGCTGCAGATACACACTTTTCAAAATAATATAGGCCTATTAATTTCAAGATATAACATTAACACGACAGTCATTTAAACATAGCCTTTGTAAAAACTATATATATTTAAAGAAAAACCTTAAATGTGCCAAAAAAATGTAAACGACTAGTATTTTCCAAGTCGTCTTGCAGCAGAACTAACGTTTAATCGACTAGTCTTGCACATCCCTAGCTCTGTGTCACACATTGTAGATGAAAACAGAAACAGGCTCATAGCTGATAATGCAGAGAAGCTTCTTTTCATCTCCAAAAAGGGCTGTATGGCTATGGTAACATATAATAATTGAATCCAGTGGTTCTGCCACTATGTTGTGTGGTACTGGAATCCACTGAATGTTACAGGTTACATTTATGTGAAATGGGCAGCAGTGCCATGTTTGTTTAGGAAAACACCAAGTTGAATGTTAAAATGTCAGCAACAGCATCAATTTGTGTATTTACTTTGTTACAGTCAGAAAGTGAAAAACATCTGATGAAAATAAAACATTGTTGTAAGAACTGTAATGGTATTATTAAGTACTCGGTATCGGCAAGTACCCAAATATAAGTACTTGTACTTGGTCTGAAAAAAAGTGGTATCGGTGCATCTCTATCCTCAACTAAGCAAGCCAGAGGCGACAGTAGAAATCCGATTCACGCTCCATTTAATCTTTTATCGTATGTGTGGATGCATTTTAATTATGTATCCGTCTTGTTTTTTTATTGTTTGTGTCTTAGAATTTTCATTTTTGGGTGAACTAACCCTTTAATGTACAATGTCATTAATGACTTAGCCTCATGTCGTTGGACACCCGTAAGACAAATGAAGATATTTTAGTTGAAATCTGATGGCTCAGAAAGGCCTCCATTGGCACAATGCACTTTACACTCTCAAGACCCATAAAAGGTACTAAAGACGTCGTTACAAAGTCCATCTCACTACAGTAATATATGGATTAAAAATATTTTTTGACAGAAATACAAATATTAACTAATATTAATAAAATGATTTTCATTTCAATTTATGGTCAAGACAATAATAAAGCAATATGTTAATTATAATGCAAATATTGAGCAATATATTCATTAAAACTATATATATATATATACACAGTAATATCAATAAAATTATTATTTTCATTTAATTTCAGATGTTTTGGGGGGGTCATCAAGAAGCAATATGTTAATTATGATTCATATATTAAGAAATATGTTAATTATGAATTAACTAAATTATAGATACAAATATTTATTGACAGTAATACAAATATTAATTAATATTAATAAAAGTATTGCTTTCATTTCAGACATGATCATTTGGGGTGGGGGATGTTTTTGTGTAAAGAAAATAAAGCAATATGTTAATTCATACATTCATATATTAATAAAAGTAACAAATTTGTCCTTTTTTCTGCCCCTGAACATGTTCTTAACATATTTTGAGTTTCACTCTTAAACTGTTGATTCGAAGCAGTTTAAAGTTGCTCATTTTGATTACTGATTATGAAGGTCCAAAAACAATTATGAAAATGTAATTAATGGTTCACTATCAATCCAGTTACCTGCATTAAGAAAACAAATAGGGTCCATTTTGATTTCATTCTGACTTCATTCATATTAAGAATTCAGCTTCAGACGTGTTCTGTAACTCAGAACACGTCTGTGTCCAGGATCAATGAAGAAATAATGTTGTTGTTTTTCTTCCCTCTGGTCTTCCAGGCTACAGGTCAGCCGTACGAGCAGTACGCGAAAATGATCTTCATGGAGCTGAGCGACGCCTGGTCCGAGTTTGAGAACCAAGGAGGCAAAGCCCTGTTCTGAACGCGCTCAGTGAGCGTCTGCCAGGTGCAGCGTGCCCCCTACAGGCAGCCTGAGGCACAGCGCTCTCTCTCCCCACACACACACACACACCCTCACACACACACAGAGAGAGAGGCTGACAGTGGGACAGATCAATCGCAGGAAGAAAACAGACCTCTTTCTGTTTGAGGAACGGACAAATCTCTTCCTGAACTACCACACGCTCTCTGAGTGAAACCTGTAGCGTTGGATTTCTCCTGCTTCAAAAGGGCACCATGCTAGCATCCTTTTGGCATTTGTAGACAAAATAAACACACACACACACACACGCCTGAGACTACAGTCTGTCTTGCACTTAAAAAGAGCTTGAAAACAGATGGTTTCTGGGCTGAAGACAGACATGATTATCGCTGATCTATTTTATGCCATTCTATGCATCACACTGTCATTCTTTCGTTTTCATCTTTTTGGTTTTCAATCAGTGTGGTTTGTCCAAAACTGATGTAAATATTCACTCGACTCGTGTGCGTGTGTGTGTTTGAGGGTGGATCGTGTTCACGTGAAGCGAAAGCAGAGACTTCTGCTCTCCATGATGTGAAGTTTCTGTTGGACTTTTCATCACTCTCACTTCAGTTTTATCATGTTTCCACTGATCTCAAGTGTTAATTGCACCTCGTCGGAAGGTGCGTTTGTGTATTTGTGGGTTCAGGGCTCATTTTCTGCAGTCCAAAGGGTGTTCCAGTGACCGAGACAAACTTAACATCAACAAAACCTCTGAGCTTTCCATATAGGTTTTTTTTTTTTTTTATCTCAAGGACCAATCAGAAATGTCTGTCTTATTTATTGTTTTGAAAGCTGTACATGGCTAATGGATATTAAAAAAGGACTAAAATATCAAAATTTATTGTAAACTATGGAACAAACGAGCTGAGCATTTTGCAAAACTAAAATCATTCCAAAGCATCTACTAATATGAATGTGCTTTTTAAAATTATTGCTGGCGAATTGGAATGTAATTCTCTTTTTTTTTGTATTCCTTGTACTATGATCCTTTTTTCAATGTGTTAGCAAGCCTTCGCAATATTTTATTTGATGTTTTCATAATCTCTTAATAATGACACTAGAAAGTTTTGCACCAATCCCTCAGGTCATCAATTGTAATGAACCCATATCCAAATAATAATTTAAAACAAAAAAGTCTGATGCAACTTGTTAGACAACTCGAGGACTGGATGGAAACACAGATTCATTTAGACTTGGCGAGTTAAGTTCCGTATCCTTTCTGAGATTATTCACGTGCGAGGCTTGCAGCACAGTCGGACTGAACCAAACCAAATCCTTGCATCTGTTCTTGGTTTCTGAGAGCTCGTCCATCATGGAGTGAAAAAAGAGCCTGATGGGCTCGGTTCACTGTTTTGAGTGATTTTGGAAATGTTTCGGCTTATTCACCCTCCACCAAAGTCATAAATATTTCAAACTGGAATGTGGCATTTCCGTTGGTTGTATTTAATGGGTTCTGATGTAAATGAATGACTTTGTTCGGTCTAATTAAATGTCCTTATACTTAAGTTATGGTTAAGATAAGTATATATTCACAGGATAAGAAGTATATGTAGGAAAATAAACAATGCTGCTGTATTTTGGTGGAGAGTGAATATTTTAATGACAATTTTCTTCCTCTTGCCCGCTCACCTTTCCTTTGGATGTAAAACTACTGTTTCTCACCAGCTGCCTCCTGCAATGGGGAACAAAATCACAACACCACGGTCTTAAAAGACATTTTTTGTCATATTTTCCTTTGACCAATAAACCATAATCATGGTTTGGGTTTAGAGTGTCTCTTATTTGAGTCTATGTCACCAAATGGTAAAATTCCTGTTAGAGAATTTACATCTGAAGATATGGTGATGCATATGCATTTTTATACGGTTGATCTTGAATGTATGCAAAATTGTGCACTATATTTCAATATATATTTACCTCAGTTGATCAGTCTGACCATTTGCCATTCATTTTAAGTTCTAAAATCACAAGTAGCCCAATTCCGCGGGAAAACTGCAAACTTGGCAACACTGCTGTTCTCACCCAATCGATGATGAACTGAGTCAGACCAGACAAATTCAGCAGCACGGATCATTTTAGCCAAGGAGTGTTGATAGGGAATATTTATCTACAAACTTTTGGAATATTTTCATCTCTACTAACATTAAACATATTTAAGATCACACCTCTTTATCATACTTTTATGCAATTATCCATACCTACCCCATGTATTCAACTTATTACAAAGATACTTTTCACGTTAGTAAATAACTGGACAAAAGCTTTGAGTAATGTTTCCAAAACCAGAAATCGTCACTAATATAACAGAAGCTGAATATGCTATTTTAGTTGAGCCTCTCTCTAGACAAATCCTTTAAAAATGAATGGTATTCAGAACAGAACAAATCAGCTATCGGCTAGCCTATATGTGCAAGTCAAGCCAAAATGAATTTGTTTAAAGCTGAACTGAAGCAGAAACGCGCGTTAGCCTCATTTGTCACAAATCCAAATATTTCACAGTGTTTCAGCAAATGGAAAGATTTTTGGGACAGAAATTTTGGGGAAATGCTTTGAAAATGTTCAGAAACTCAAATCACTGTGGGCAAATTCCCTTCCCTTTCATTATGTTCGGGATGAAAACATCCAGTAAATTAAACTGCTGTAAAAAATGTATCATAAAAAAAATACATCCCAATTTTTTTTTTTGCATAAAGCTATTAATCAACGACAGTCCTGATCAAAACTACTCAATGTGTGGGGGGTTTTTCTTTAAATCCAGGATTTGTACTTTTTAATTGCCAGTGAATTTTTTTTTTTTACTTTTATCACAGTCTTGGGTATGTCAAAGATTAGTAACAACATTGGCTTTAATGCATTGTTAGTTTTTGTGCAGCATCAGATTCATTTTTTTCTCCCTCATTTACTGTTTGTGGCTGTTTTTGCCCAATTGACTTCCGTTAACAACATTTTTTGATTGCAAAGCCACGACACCATATAATCAAGCATCCTGATTGTTGGTGGTTTTCCCTGTTGGGCTGAAGTAAAATGTGTGTCATTTTTACTGTTGATCACCAGGTGGCACCATTAACCCTTTAGATAGGCCTGTGCAACAACAAAAAAAGAAGCTTAGTTTATAAAATCTGATGCTGCACAAAAACTAACAATGCATCAAAGCCAATGTTGTTACTAATCTTTGACATGTCCAAGACTGTGAGGAAAGGTTAAAACAAAGTAAGTAATTTTGTGTTTTTCCCCCCCGAATCAGTGACACCATTTGTGAATTTGGCAATTAAAGAGTAACAAATCCAGATTTTTTTTTTTTTAAACATTTAGTATCAGTTTTGATCAGGACTGAGGATGATTAACAGATTTATTCAATTCAAATGTATTTGTATAGCGCTTTTCATGAGACATATCGTTTCAAAGCAGCTTCACAGAAAATGCATCTACATTACAATTTAAATTGATTTGTACATGTTATGCATTTCAGAAATGCACATATACAAAGCACACAGATTAGCTAACTATCTATTATTAATCAAGATAATAACTATGGCACAGAAATAAGAATACATGTTGTTAATGAATAGGGTATATAGAGATGAGCATGAGTGCGTGTTGATGCAGAGCGGTGTCATCTGAAGTCCTCGCTGGAGTGGAGTCGTCTCTTCACAGGTGTTGGTCATCTGAAGTCTTTACGAGAAGCTGGATCCAGACTGGAGCTGACGGACTCTCTAGTTACCTCGGGATGGGCGTCCCGAGATCAAACAGAACAGAAAAAGAATTAGCGTAGCTGCTGTTCAAGGCATTAAGCAAAGACGATCGTGTGCATTGATACAACTATAGAGTACAAGGTTAGGGAAGATGCATCATGTGAATGCCTGGCTAAAGAGATGCGTCTAATCTAGATTTAAACTGGAGGATTGAGTCTGAGCCCCGAACAATATTAGGAAGGCCAATCCATAGTTTAGGTGCCAAATATGAAAACGTTCTTCCTCCTTTAGTTGACATCCTCGGTATTACCAGAAGCCCAGAGTTTAGTGATCTTAAAGATCGTGATGGGTTATAAGGCGATAGAAGATCAGTTAAACACACAGGAGCTAAACCATTTAGGGCCTTATAGGTCAGTAGCAATACTTTATAATTGACATGAAACTTAACAGGTAACCAGTGTACAGATGTTAGAATTGGTGTTATGTGATCATATTTTCTTGACCTAGTAAGAACTCTAGCAGCTGCATTTTGGACTAATTGTAGCTTGTTTATTGAGGAGGCAGGACAGCCAGCTAGTAGTGCATTACAGTAATCTAGTCTAGAGGTCATAAATGCATGAACTAACTTTTCTGCATCAGAGACGGATAGCATGTTTCGCAGCTTAGCGATGTTTCTGAGGTGGAAGAAGGCTGTTTTTGTCGTATTTGAAATAGGATTTTCAAAAGACAAGTTGCTGTCTAACAGAATACCCAAGTCTTTAACTGTAGCAGATGAAGTAACAGTACATCCTTCTAAAATGTAAATTATAATTTGAGAGATTGTGTGTACCAGTTTTTGGTCCAATAAGTAATACCTCAGTCTTATCTGAATTTAGTAGGAGAAAATTACAGGTCATCCAATATTTTATATCTTTAACACACTCTTGTTAGCTTGGATAATTTAGAGATTTCATCTGGCCGTGCTGAAATATATAACCGAGTATCATCGGCATAACAGTGGAAACTAATTTCATGTTGTTTTCTTATAATAATACCAAGTGGCAGCATGTATATTGAGAGTAACAGAGGGCCCAACACAGATCCTTGCGGCACTCCGTAATTTGCTGACGTTATCTTAGATTGTTCCCTGTTTAAATAGACAAATTGGTAACGCTCTGATAGATACGATCTAAACCACTTTAATGCCCGTCCCTGAATACCAGTGTAATTTTGTAGATGATCTAAGAGTATTTTATGATCTATGGTGTCGAATGCTGCACTAAGATCAAGTAAAACTAGTATAAAAAAAGGCACTGCAGCGGGTGGTGAAAACTGCCCAGCGCATCACAGGGACTCCACTACCTGCCATCGAGCACATCCAGAGGAAACGCTGCCTGCATCGAGCTCGCAGCATCCTCAAGGACTCCTCTCACCCAGCCCACAGACTGTTTTCTCTCCTGCCCTCCGGCAGGCGTTTCAGGATCCTCCGGACCAGGACCAGCAGACTAAAGAACAGTTTTTTCCCCAGAGCTGTCTCTTTACTGAACTCAAACCCCCGTTGATCCACTTCCCTCATAAACTGCTAACTCTCCTACCTCACATCTACATTCACTTTGTTATTTGCACTACCGACTGTTTATTACAGTAACAACTGTTTACTTATGCATTTTGCACCACCATATCTTAACTGGATTATGCTAATTTGCACTGCCGACTGTATTTACAGTACCAATGTTTACATTTGCATTTTGCACCGTACTTCTAACTGTAATATGCAACCACTTTCCACTGCACTTTTACACTTTCTTTCGGATAGCTCTGTCCATAATTTATTGCACTACCTTAATCCACTGCTATATTCCTCATCTTGCCTAACATATTATTGTATACCTCTATCTGTAAAATTCTGTTTATAGTAATAGCCATCTGTATAATATATTCATAGGACATATTCACCTGTAAATTCTGTTTATAGTAATAGCCATCTGTATATTTATTCACTGTATATATTCATCTGTAAATTCAGTTCTGTTTATAGTAATAACCATCTCTCTATTTATACATATTTATATATATTCAGTACATTTTTATGCCCTGCACTTACGCAACCATTGTATATATCCTGCACTTGCTGCTATTGCACTTCTGGTTAGACCTAAACTGCATTTCGTTGCCTTGTACTCGTACTTGTGTAATGACAATAAAGTTGAATCTAATCTAATCTAATGACACACAGCCTTGGTCAGCAGCAAAGAGCAAGTCATTTGTGATTTTAACGAGCGCAGTTTCTGTGTTATGACGGTCTCTGAATCCAGACTGAAATTTTTCATAGATATCGTTTTCTTGTAAGTAAGAGCATAATTGAGCAGACACTATTTTTTCTAGCATTTTAGACAGAAATGGAAGATTTGAAATAGGTCTGTAATAATCACTAGGTTTAAGCCAGGTTTCAGTCAGACATAGTAAATCAAAGCTATTATCTGTGATCATTTCATTTACAATAACTGCTTTAGGTGGGAGCGATCGAATGTTAAGGAGACCTAGTTTTAGACTGAAATTTTTCATAGATATCGTTTTCTTGTAAGTAAGAGCATAATTGAGCAGACACTATTTTTTCTAGCATTTTAGACAGAAATGGAAGATTTGAAATAGGTCTGTAATAATCACTAGGTTTAAGCCAGGTTTCAGTCAGACATAGTAAATCAAAGCTATTATCTGTGATCATTTCATTTACAATAACTGCTTTAGGTGGGAGCAATCGAATGTTAAGGAGACCTAGTTTTAGAGAATGTTTTTGTTCATTTCTTTTAAGATTATCTGGTTTAATAATGATCAGATTTTCTCTAGATCCTATAGAGGATTTTGACCAAAATATTCGTGGAACAGACACAGCTTCTATACAATGCACTACAGAACAAGAACTGTCAAGTGTAGTTTGACCTACTAGTCATACGGTGCGTAGCGTCTTGGAGATGTTGTCGGACAGAAGATCCGCTCCGATCCTGCTGGGGTGCAGGCCATCAGCACAGAAAAGCCTTTTGACCGCTCCCAGAAAAGATTTCAATTATTTACAAAGAGCAGCTTCCGTTCATTACACCATGACAATAACCATTAATTTAGAGCAAATAGTCTACTGAACCTTTCATGCCCTCGTCTGTATGTGGGAAGCGGTCCGGACACGATGATCCTCGTCGCGGGTGATGTTCTGCGTACAGCCTCGATCAGGCTCCTGAAGTCCGTCTCCAGAGCCTCCACCCCCCCCCCCCTGCAAAAAAAGAAAAGAAAAGAAAAAAATATTTCGCTTTTATAAACTTTATTTTAGAGCATCAAGTTGAACTGCATTAAAATGAGAAACGTTGCTTTGGCAGCAAGCTCAAAACAGTATTTATTTACGAGTTAATTTAAAATGTAGTTAATTTAATAAAATAAAATATATAAAAGGATGTAACTTGATACAAACATAAATGTTGGTAAGGGCCTCAGAGGGCCATCCAGATCAACCATAATACCTGCACAGGAAATCCGCGCATATTATCCATATGCAAGCAAGGAAGACGCAGCCCGGATGCCACTCGTTAAGAGTCCCCTACCAGAATCAACTGTATTTTCGCTGAGTATATATACCCCGAAAATCAGCTTTGCTTCTCTTTGACGGTAACATACAATTTTAGCCTGCGACTTTTACACGTTTGCTATACTTGCACAATCAAATATAGACATATGAACCATAATACGAATGCAAATTCTACGTTTATTCGCTTAATATGCCGTTTTTAAATCCAAAACGGTCGTATTACCCACAATGCTTTGCAGCTTATGCAAACACGCAGCCTTGCTATTGGCCAAACGTAGTGATAAGGAATAGAAACAGAAAAAGGACAAAGATTCTTTAGTTTTTGTGAAGTTAGTTCAACTCTTTCGCAGTACTACCACACAGGCCCGACTAGTCCCACACCGCTGTGGTTAGAGCGGTCAGCGCATCACGCGATCAACTCCTAAATCAAACGCATCTTGCGCGTTGACTCACGTTGGCACTAGGCCAGCGACAGACGCGCTCATCATATATACAACAACTACTACTATTCAACAACTGTTTTCAACCGCGTGTTTGTTTATTATAGGTTTCAGACATGTTATTAAATATACACAAGTAGCAGCAAACCAATACAGATGTAGAGTTTGTAAAATACACACCGATGTCTACAAAAGCAGTAAAAACAACCCTTTTTCCATTATACTTAGACAAAGAGTTTTATTCATATCAAGATAACACATTGTGTAAGTAACTTTAAAGTTCCCTCTATTCTTCTCCCAGTTCACCGGCCACTTACTTTCATGTATTTCGGCAGAAGTGGATGATTTCACGTGTTGTCAATTCTATAGATCCGATTCTCAACAGCTCAAATAACGCGATCGTTATGAATAAACAAAAAAAACACATCAACTGTAATAACTTGCGAGAGACAGATCTGTTCAAGACAGTTCTTTTAGTCAGGGATATCAGCGGCAAGCGCTGCAGTGCACTTGATAGCATCGCGCAGGTGGACTCACTTTGCACGAGGCAACCTCCTCCCCCATGTAAGCCAGACTGCAATTCATCGACTGGCCGCTAGGGACAGGCTCCAAAAAGGGAGCAGAATCTCATTGAGCCCCTTGTTAAAATGCCCATCTTTACAGTAGAACAAAAAAAAACCACCAAAAAAAACATGTTTACAGCCTGGTACAAATTGTGGTTTTGGTCTATATGTCTCATATATGTCTAATTTTGCTCTTCATGACAACTGTGAGGGGGTGAATTTTTTTTTACATTATATAAAGCCCTAAAGTCCTGCCCAACCAAGGGGAGGTGTGATGGTGGTCCAGTGGGCTACACCACAGAACTCATATGCAGAAGGTCGCTGGTTCGCCGGTCACCAACAGTATCAGTCTTGGGGATGGCACATTTAAAGTAACTTGGGTTACACAATAATATTACTATAACTAATTAGTAAAGTAACGCATTCATTTTCAAATTTACAACGAAATAGCTGACTTACTTTTTTTTTTTTTTTAAGTAACGCAAGTTACTTTTTCACATTCATTTGACTGACAGCTCTCCTGCCCCCATGTTGACAAAAAAAAAGAAAAATTACTTTCTTAAAAAGTAACTAAGTAACTCAATAAGTTACTTTTTAAGGGAGTAACGCAATATTGTAATGCATTACTTTTCAAAGTAACTTTCCCCAACACTGACCAGTGTGTCCTTGAGCACGGCACTTTACTCCATGTTGCTCCAGGGGGATTGTCCCTGTAATAAGGGCACTGTAAGTCGCTTTGGATAAAAGCGTCTGCCAAATGCATAAATGTAAATGTAAGGGCGTGGCCACTTTGAGTGACAGGTGGATTACCGTTTGTCTGCTGTCTGTCAGTCATCACGTCCCCTCAGCTCCACCCACATCCCGCCTTTTTACCCATTTTCTGTTATCCGGGAGTGACGCGCTGCCAAGATGGCAGACCCTACTTTACACTTCAAAACTACTCTTCAGAATCCTATGGGTGACGTCACGGACACTGCGTCCATATTCTCGTACAGTCTATGGGATGCGCGCCTAACAACAACTTCTTCTTTGCTGCTGTTAAGCCAAGTCGAACAGCATTAGATTGCCCCCTACGCGTCAATCCACAAGAGCTCACTCTATTTCAGCCCATCGAAATATCAGATATGTCATGCTATAGTTAACAAATGTCAGAATATTTTTAGTAAAAAAGGAGAAATTAGATAAAAGCACACCATCGGTCATACGGCACTATTGTGACAGCGGGCCGGGGTGTCACGTGACAAGCAATGACGCAATAAGGTGACCTGTTTTTTTTTTTACTGTTTGTGGCTGTTTTTGCCCTATTGACTTCTACTATAATAAAATTTTTTGATTGCAAAGCCACGACACCATGAAAACAACTTTTGTTATCTCGAGCTCACGAGAAAATTAAGTCGTGATCACAATAAAACAAGACAGAAAAAAAATATTATCCATGGCCGTTTGGGGCTTCTGTAGGATTTAGACTGTAGGGAATAGTGCATGAGGGCAGGGGCGTCGCACCCGTGGGGGATGTGGGTGTTTTAACGCCCACACTTTTCCCGGTGAGAGGGTTCAACACCCACACTTTTTCTGCAGTTTTCCCGCAGTTTTTATATATTATAATATTAATATAATATTAAACCGTTCGGTACGGCATTCACGGTTCAATATGCGCTTGCAAATTGGGTTGTTTTTTTTGTTTTGTTTTTGCAGTGTGCCTGTGAGTCTACCGCTGATATGAGATAATATCCAATCACTACACAGTGCTAGACACGCTTACAATGCCAGTAAGAGCTGGTGTCAGAGAGTTATACTCACAGAACACTATAGTTATTCACAATCACGAAAGTTCATTATTTGCATGCGTTTTAAAGCCTTGCCGGTTATTCGCGTACTAGCGCACTAAACTTGACTACTGGACTAAGTAGTCTTACTGTGCTAATACTGTCAAATACACAACAAGGTTAACATAAACACAGTCGGTGAAAGTACATTTGCGTGTGTCTGTATATTAGACGCAGGTCTTTAATTGACAGCAGCGCAGCCTATAGTGAACATGCTGTCCTTAAAGGGACAGTTCACCTCTAAGATGATGTTATTATTTACTCACTCTAATGTTGTTCCAAACCTGTATTCATTAAAGTTTTAAGTTTAAGTAAGGTTTTACAAGTCTTTTAAGTAAAATAAAAAATTAGCATTTTGTTTCTCCTTAACCTCTTTCTGTCCCCGTCACCTAAGAATAGAATAGCAAAAAACTGATGTGACTAGCCATCAGAACCCAACCGAACACTGTGGTTAAAAAAAACAGAGGTATGTATAATATATATATTATATATCTTGTATGTTATACCTTTTGTACCCTTCTGTCATTGTATTCATCGTTTTTATTGTTAACAAACAAACCACATCCATCCCCCACACTTTTGAAAAGCTTGCTACGCCTCTGGTGACAAGCAATGACGCAATAAGGTGACCTGTTTTTTTTTTTATGTTTGTGGCTGTTTTTTGCCCTATTGACTTCTACTATAATAACATTTTTTGATTGCAAAGCCACGACACCATGAAAACAACTTTTGTTATCTCGAGCTCACGAGAAAATTAAGTCGTGATCACAATAAAACAAGACAGAAAAAAAATATTATCCATGGCCGTTTGGGGCTTCTGTAGGATTTAGACTGTAGGGAATAGTGCATGAGGGCAGGGGCGTCGCACCCGTGGGGGATGTGGGTGTTTTAACGCCCACACTTTTCCCGGTGAGAGGGTTCAACACCCACACTTTTTCTGCAGTTTTCCCGCAGTTTTTATATATTATAATATTAATATAATATTAAACCGTTCGGTACGGCATTCACGGTTCAATATGCGCTTGCGAATTGGGTTGTTTTTGTTGTTTTGTTTTTGCAGTGTGCCTGTGAGTCTACGCGCTGATATGAGATAATATCCAGTCACTACACAGTGCTAGACACGCTTACAATGCCAGTAAGGGCTGGTGTCAGAGAGTTATACTCACAGAACACTATAGTTATTCACAATCACGAAAGTTCATTATTTGCATGCGTTTTAAAGCCTTGCCGGTTATTCGCGTACTAGCGCACTAAACTTGACTACTGGACTAAGTAGTCTTACTGTGCTAATACTGTCAAATACACAACAAGGTTAACATAAACACAGTCGGTGAAAGTACATTTGCGTGTGTCTGTATATTAGACGCAGGTCTTTAATTGACAGCAGCGCAGCCTATAGTGAACATGCTGTCCTTAAAGGGACAGTTCACCTCTAAGATGATGTTATTATTTACTCACTCTAATGTTGTTCCAAACCTGTATTCATTAAAGTTTTAAGTTTAAGTAAGGTTTTACAAGTCTTTTAAGTAAAATAAAAAATTAGCATTTTGTTTCTCCTTAACCTCTTTCTGTCCCCGTCACCTAAGAATAGAATAGCAAAAAACTGATGTGACTAGCCATCAGAACCCAACCGAACACTGTGGTTAAAAAAAACAGAGGTATGTATAATATATATATTATATATCTTGTATGTTATACCTTTTGTACCCTTCTGTCATTGTATTCATCGTTTTTATTGTTAACAAACAAACCACATCCATCCCCCACACTTTTGAAAAGCTTGCTACGCCTCTGGTGACAAGCAATGACGCAATAAGGTGACCTGTTTTTTTTTTACTGTTTGTGGCTGTTTTTGCCCTATTGACTTCTACTATAATAACATTTTTTGATTGCAAAGCCACAACACCATGAAAACAACTTTTGTTATCTCGAGCTCACAAGAAAATTAAGTCGTGATCACAATAAAACAAGACAGAAAAAAAATATTATCCATGGCCGTTTGGGGCTTCTGTAGGATTTAGACTGTAGGGAATAGTGCATGAGGGCATACATTTGACCAGCTGTGGTCTCAGGTCACGCAGCATCGCACGTCATCAGTTGTGTCAGAATGCGCTGTGACATCATCATTGACCACAATGCTCTTATTATGACTCTAGAAGCTTTTCCGAAACTCTAAAGACCTATATAATTTGCAACTAACACAATTTAACTTAACCATACTAACTCAAATGTATAGCCTGCATACTGCTTAAGTAATACGAATTTTAATCAAGCTTTGATGAATGAATTACCCGTTCTAGAAGTTGGGCTACGAGTTTAACATTACCCATCTAAAATGGACTACAGTTACATCATCCAAGACCATCATCCATGCAGCAAATCTCTTGATCACCACACCTGCTCTAATCATCTCTGGCTTTAACAGATCATATAAGGAAAATTGACAGGATCACATGAAGAGTTTGCTTGCTTGTTGATGGTCGACTGGTTGTTCGCGCTGTGTGAAGTAAACTACTAAAGCAGGCATTAGGCCTTTAAAATAAAAGTCCCGTTGCAAGGATTTACAACGACCACTGGGGGCAGCCAGGTGTTACTTACTGATGAAAGCAGCAAACTTGTTTTCCTCTTCATCGTTCAAAATTAAAAGTTCTTAAAGGGTTAGTTCACCCAAAAATGAAAATTCTGTCATTAATTCCTCACCCTCATGTCGTTCGACACCCGTAAGACCTCCGTTCATCTTCGGAACACAAATTAAGATATTTTTGTTGAAAGCTGATGGCTGAGAAAGGCCTCAGCAAGCCCTCCATAGGGATTCAGTTCATTTACACTCACAAGACCCATAAAAGGCACTAAAAACGTCATTACAAAGTCCATCTCACTACAGTGGCTCTACAATAATTTTACAAAGCGACGACAATAGTTTTTGTGCGCAAAAAAAATCAAAATAACGACTTTATTCCACAAGTTCTTGTCTTCTGTGTTGGCCTCGGCCGTGAAATCACGAAGCACCATGACGCATGCGCGAGAATATGACGCAGAACCGGCGTTCGGACACGTGACACAGAAGCGAGGAGGAGATGTGTTTACAACGAGCAGAGGAAGACGCGCCATATCTAAGCTGTTGAATTCTACATTGATCGTGCTTTAGGTCTCGGCGCAGGGCTCAGAATGGGACTAAAGTGTGCATTTCATGGATTCCCGAACGCCGGCGCTACGTCATATTCTCGCGCATGCGTCGTGCTGCTTCGTGAGTTTGCGGAAGAGACAGACAAGGAAGACAAGAACTTGTGGAATAAAGTCGTTATTTTGATGGTTTTTTTCGCTCAAAAACTATTGTCATCACTTCATAAAATTATTGTAGAGCCACTGTAGTGAGATGGACTTTGTAACGACGTGTTTAGTGCCTTTTATGGGTCTTGTGAGTGTAAATGTACTGAATCCCTATGGAGGGCTTGCTGAGGACTTTCTCAGACATCAGCTTTCAACAAAAATATCTTCATTTGTGTTCCGAAGATGAACGAATGTCTTACGGGTGTCGAACGACATGAGGGTGAGGAATTAATGACATAATTTTCAGTTTTGGGTGAACTAACCCTTTAATGTTTAAAAACTATATTTAAATCCGGTTTAAAAACGTATAGGTAAAAATGCATTTACATCACAGTCATTTAGCACACAGATTCATTCAGTGACTGAAGAAAAATAAGGGCAAGACCAAACAATATTAGCACCACAATATTGAATTTCAAGAGTAAAGCACAGTACAAACAGGAAAAAAGTAAACAGATTTAGCGTTTTATTTATAAAATACTTCATTCAATTCAAATGCATTGGTATCGTGCTTTTTACATTATAAGGCACTGCTCTTACTGTTTTGGAATGATCTATCATCTCAAACCAATCAAAACAATGTTACAGGGGGAAAAATAAGAATTATTATAATTATTATTAAAAATTACAGCATTCTAGTTTAGTATTGTAAGATGAGAACATCCAAAATTGAGTGATGTGGAATATTCTATTGACAGCTGAAGTTAGAGATGTTGGGTTTATAGGATATTTTGAGCTACTGGACCTCAAGAAGGAAGTCATCCCATGTTGTGGGTGGAGACACAATGTTCAGTGCAAAAAAATACATTTTTTTTTTTTAAATCACTCTTTTTTGCTTTTCTGCTTTGATCTAAAACAGCAACGCATTATGAAGAATTTGCACATTTTACAACAGACGTAGAGGACTACAGTCAGGATAGTGAAAAGAAAAGCCAACACATCCAGACAGTGGTACTGGTACCAGGTAAGGTTGTGCGCTTCTACACGCAGGTGTTTAGCTCCTTTATTGCGCATGACGAACTCAATCCAGAACACCGACTCATCCAATGGCTTCATAGGTCTGTCATGATGAATCCTGGACAGATGTGTTGCATTCTCTTTATACCTGCGGAGATGAAGAAAAATAATGTAATGTGTCTGTGCATACTGTGTCTATGTTATGCAATGCCACCAATGTAAATCAAATGATATGAGTGACTTACGAGGGGTCATTAATGACAGCATTGAGTCCATCCACCAGCTCTTGCGGCTGCATGGTCTTGATGTTGTCCATAACAACTGCAACCCCTTTGGCCTTCATATGAGCCAAATTATCTGGCTGGTCACCAAACAAGGGGATCCCGACCATTGGAACGGCATGATATATGGCCTCATATATGCCATTAGTGCCTCCATGAGTGATAAACGCTCTGGTTTTAGGGTGGCCTGAAACAAAAGACAAACAACAACAGAAGGGTACAGTTTATTGTGCAAACTCCTAATTAACAAAACTTTTAAAGGGGAGGTCTAATGCTATTTCATGCATTCTGACTTATTTACACTGTTAAGAGTTGGATTCTCGTGCTAAACATGGACAAAATTTAAAAATACAAGTTGGACGTATTTCTGTGCCAAATACACTCCTTCAGGATTCAAATAAGTTTCGGAACGTTTTTTTTTTCGAGCAGAAACTGTGTGTGTTATATACGCTTTTACAATTAGCTTCATGTTTTTTTTAAAGCCACCGCTGACCACATTTACACCCACTATCAGAGTGTTAATGTTTAATAATTTTCATATTTTTATTTTTTATTAATATATACACTCACCTAAAGGATTATTAGGAACACCATACTAATACTGTGTTTGACCCCCTTTCGCCTTCAGAACTGCCTTAATTCTACGTGGCATTGATTCAACAAGGTGCTGAAAGCATTCTTTAGAAATGTTGGCCCATATTGATAGGATAGCATCTTGCAGTTGATGGAGATTTGTGGGATGCACATCCAGGGCATGAAGTTCCCGTTCCACCACATCCCAAAGATGCTCTATTGGGTTGAGATCTGGTGCCTGTGGGGGCCATTTTAGTACAGTGAACTCATTGTCATGCTCAAGAAACCAATTTGAAATGATTCGAGCTTTGTGACATGGTGCATTATCCTGCTGGAAGTAGCCATCAGAGGACGGGTACATGGTGGTCATAAAGCGATGGACATGGGCAGAAACAATGCTCAGGTAGGCCGTGGCATTTAAACGATGCCCAATTGGCACTAAGGGGCCTAAAGTGTGCCAAGAAAACATCCCCCACACCATTACACCACCACCAGCAGCCTGCACAGTGGTAACAAGGCATGATGGATCCATGTTCTCATTTTGTTTACGCCAAATTCTGACTCTACCATCTGAATGTCTCAACAGAAATCGAGACTCATCAGACCAGGCAACATTTTTCCAGTTTTCAACTGTCCAATTTTGGTGAGCTTGTGCAAATTGTAGCCTCTTTTTCCTATTTGTAGTGGAGATGAGTGGTACCCGGTGGGGTCTTCTGCTGTTGTAGCCCATCCGCCTCAAGGTTGTGCGTGTTGTGGCTTCACAAATGCTTTGCTGCATACCTCGGTTGTAACGAGTGGTTATTTCAGTCAAAGTTGCTCTTCTATCAGCTTGAATCAGTCGGCCCATTCTCCTCTGACCTCTAGCATCAACAAGGCATTTTCGCCCACAGGACTGCCGCATACTGGATGTTTTTCCCTTTTCACACCATTCTTTGTAAACCCTAGCAATGGTTGTGCGTGAAAATCCCAGTAGCTGAGCAGATTGTGAAATACTCAGACCGGCCCGTCTGGCACCAACAACCATACCACACTCGAAATTGCTTAAATCATCTTTCTTTCCCATTCTGACATTCAGTTTGGAGTTCAGGATATATGTATATATATATCATAAATTATAATACAAACCCAATAAATCATTCTGAGGGATCCACTTATAGATTCTGGTGTTTTCACCAAGAGTATCTGGCTTCTCTCCACCATATCGCCATAAGACCTGCAACACACGTGCACAACCACACTCTCGACTGATCAGTGTATGATGACAAAGGGTGCGTCTCAATCAGCTCCCTAGTTCAGTAGTCAGGGCACTGATCAGGGATTTGGCCATTTTAATCGCAGAATCCTACAAGTGCACTGAAACATTTGCACTCTAAAAAGTCCCACAAAAGCACAGTCAAAACCAGAGAGCATCGATGCTCACTATTGTCCTTTAACAGACGTTCTGAATCATGGAACATAAGAGCCAACTTAATACACAATAATACGGTTGTTTTTATAATAAAAAAATACAAACCATTATTTAATAATATTTCAGCATAAACATACATCACTAAGCAGGTAATGAACACAATATAGCTAACATTATCATTTATTTATTGCTGAAATGTTGCACGTATATATATATATATATAACAAGCAAAGTATTTAACATAATGTACTTTAAATAATAACATTAAAATATATTGTCAGAAAGATATCAGCTCTGCTGTTGTTCATAAATACCAGTAGTGACCAGTAGTGATGTTATACAATAATGTATGTTATACAACGTTGTCATGTTGCTGAAAATAGAGTCTTCAGTGTCCTAATGTGTAGCGAGTCCTTACTAGTGCCCAAATTTGTGTACATAATATATACATAATATACTGATACACGATCTAGGAAGCTGATAGAGACTCACCCAATGAGATTATAGAAAATCAATACATGAGTAAATGTGAAACTGTAATGACAACTGAACTGTGAACAACAAAACTACTTTCCCTCATTCCAATAACATAGAGAAGCAGTGCTTACGTGTTCATGATATTTGGGTGGAACGGATGTAAGAATGGTCAGTTACCTTCTGTGGGATCTGTGCCAGTGCAGAGGCGATCCTATTGCTCGTCTCTTTGGGCATTTTGTCTATCAAAGACCCCAGAGTGAAGACCACAATCCCATCATCCCCTGAGCTCTGTACAAACTCCTCCATGTCCTACACATAAAAAGACATCATGAACTTGGTGTGAAAAGTGACTCTGCATAATATATTTTTGCAAAATCTCAAATTTGTCAAAAACAATGGCGGCACGACCAGTATTATTTGATAACCAAAGGTAACTGCCCATTCACACGAAGGACTAGAACTTTAAAGTTTTAATAATAATAAAAATTCTAATTCTATGAGAATAGGGAAGTCCGATAGCCAATCAGAACCCAAACCGACTTTAAAGAGCATGAGAATTTAAAGAATCAGATGACATCGTCCGCTGGTGTGGACACTAATATCGTTATAGTTATCTTTATAGTTATAGTTCTTGGTGTGAACAGGCTTTTGCTCTTATGAGTTACCGGTTATCCAGAACTGAATCCATTCAGAGCAGTTACTGGATCAACATCTGACTCACTTACTGAACTGCAAATTATTTGCAATCATGATAACTCTCTTGGACTTATGATTCAAGTCATAAGTTTTATGTAATTCAGATCTTCGATTAACAGCAAAGGGACAGAACGTTAAAAAAACAAACAAAACAAAAAAACAAGACAGATGCACCTTGGGTAATGGCTTGGCAGGGGTGCAGTGAAGCCCTCCAATGTATTTGAAGTTGGGCAGGAATGGCCGTGGAAACTCAAAATCCCAGAAGGTTCGGATTAACCAGATATCAGCTTTACCCATCATCTCACAATAGGAAGTGGGCCGACCTGAAATGAGGATGTTAAATACATTTACATTTACATTTAGTCATTTAGCAGACGCTTTTATCCAAAGCGACTTACAAATGAGAGCAATAGAAGCAACTAGAACAGTCAAGGGCTACAGTATGCAAGTGCTGTAACAAGTCTCAGTTAATCTAGCACAGAACACACAGGACAATTTATTTTTTTTTATTTTATAAATTAGACAGACAGAAAATGAATAGACTGTTAAGTGCTATTCTTGATTGGTCAGGTGCTGCTGTAAATACAAGATAAGCTCTTTCAACAGCATTTGTGGCATGTTGATTACCACTGAAAATAATTTCAATTTGTTCCTCAGATGAAACAAAATGTGTTTACAGTAAGGCACTTTAAAGGGAACCCCTATGTTTCAGGTGTCCCCAGAATGTGAAGTTTCAGCTCAAAATACCCCACAGATTAGGGATGTGACGGTGAGGAAATTTTCCCACCGGTTAATTGATGTGTGACAACACCGGTAATACCGGTATCACCGGCGGAGGCTTTTAAATCTAAAGTAACATGCACACTACCGCTCTGAACTGAAAACGCGCCAGTGCGCGCACACCGTGAATGACAGCTCGTCTGTAAATGCGCGCTCTGTGAGGCCATGGGTGCGTCTCAATCAGTTCCCTAGTTCAGTAGTCAGGGCACTGATCAAGCATTGATCAGTCTATGATTGAGATGCACACCATGAATGAATGACAGTTCGTCCCCTTGTTTATACTCGACGCGCCCGCACGAGCGCGAGGGTGCGCGCGGCAAAAAATAAATGCGCGGAGCCAGGCGAAAGTAAACAATGCGCGCTCTGTGCGGCCGTGCACATTTTACTTTCAGTTTTGAATTAGCGCCAATTCGGCTGCGGGTTGCTTGAATTGTGGGTTCATTAGCCTATTATTTTTAATGAAAAACACAACAACAAAACAAATGACAAACTCCCTTAAATAGGCGCTTTTACGTTTCGCTTTGAAACCAAATCTTCCGCGATCATCTCAGTCTGCTCCTCACTCTTAAATCTGATGAATGACTCCTGCCGCTGCCGAGACTCACGGTCGGATCCTGCTTTATTAAGCAGATACGTTCAGTTTTTATTTGTATTGTCTGTTCTCTAACTGAACTAAATTATTTTATTACTATAAAAAAATCAAAAAGACGGTGGGCGGTGCCACGGTGGGCAAGTGATGTAACCGGTGTTGAGTCTGGACACCGGTAACACCGGCAACACCGACTATCGTAGCAAGCCTACCACAGATCATTAATTATACAATGTTGTAAATGCTCATTTTTGAGTTGAAGCAAAAATACGGTATGCCGTTTTCGTGCGTGTGTCTTTAAATGCAAATTTCCATAAGAGGGCGGAGCCTGTACAGCTCATACATCAGATACTCTGCCATCTCTATAGCGGCCACACTCACGTGACATTGCAGTTCTTCGTCATCATGAAAGTTAATTATTTGCATGCGTTTTAAAGCCATAACTGTTTAAACTTCTGATATGGTTTTCTGAGCGCACACAGGCGAAGCACGCACACAGAAAGCTGGATGGAAAGATGTCAGACGGCCTGCCGTGCAAGTATGAAACTGATTTAGAATACTTAGTATTGTATGTAACTAGGGTTGCCAACCGTTCCGTATAATACGGAATCGTCCCGTGTTTGACACATAAAAGTCTTGTTCCGTATTGAACTGATACGGAACGCACTTTGTTCCGTATTTTTGAGAATCAATTCTGTGCAAATCCATGACAGACATTTTCACAGTTTTTTACCGTTAAAATCAGTCATTTTTTGCAGTGTGCGGTAGATAGGCCTACTAATTTCTCCCCGTTTGTCTATGATCAGCGAAGCGTTTTTAACATGTTGGAACATCATTAGAGAGAATGCCCTTTTAATTGGTCGTTTCAGTCATTGTGAGTCACGTGTCGTAGCAACGATGACGACAAGTGACAACAACGGGAAATATTGTATTATAATATGCTATAATGTATGAAATCTATTTATCTAAATGTATCAATTAGTTTGTATCAAATATGTCAATGTAATTAGATTACTCTACAAATTACTCGCTGCAAAAAGTATTTAATTTCTGATGTTAGGTTAACTTAAAGAAAAGTATAATTGCCGTATAAAACTACCATACTAGTTTTTAAATACTTTATCTAGCTTCTGGACTATCGCCTTCCATATTAAACTTACGGAAAAAGTGTAGTGCCTCTCACAGTTTAAAGATTCTTATGCTACGTCTGATGAGAGTAACTGGTGTGCAGTGTCGTCAGACGTAGTGTAGGTATTTTGACCTGCGAGAGGCGCGGGTGCTACACTTTTTCCGCAAGTTGAATACAGAAGGGTATTGACCGGAAGCTAGAAAATTGACTTTATAATATGGATATTTTTCTTACACAAACACATCGATTCGCTTCAGAAGGCCTTTATGATCCCCCCGGAGCTGTGTGGAGCAGTTATATGACAGACAGATCCACTTTTATGGACTTCAAAAATGATGCAACATTGACTGCCATTATAATGCTTGGATTAGCCAGGACTTTTTTAATATAACTCCAATTTTATTCGTCTAAAAGAAGACTGCCATATACACCTAGGATGACTTGAGGGTGAATAAATCATGGGCCAAGTAGTCCCAAGTAGTACTGCAATAGAACACTTACAAGTATATTACTAGTACATTGATATTAGTATAGTATATAAAGTATACTTAAAATATACTCAAACTTTACTTAAAGGCATAATATGTAGTTTTTTGCCGCTAGAGGTCACCTATTCAAAACAAAGGCATAGCTTGATGACGCAAAGATTGAGAGCGGATTCATGGGAGATGTGGTCTTCACCTCACAGCTGGTGGAAAGGAATCGGGAAGGGACTTCATGGCAGAAATCATGTTCATGGATGAGATTTTTAAAGGAACTGTATGTAAGAAATGTATTTCAATTAAAGGTGCCCTAGAATGAAAAATGCCATTTGAAGCTCCTTGTAGCAGCCTACGTTCCTGCTGGATCCTGCAGCAACCGCGAGTCAGGAGGGAGGGGGAGAGGGGATACACCGCTCTACGATAAGTTGAAAGTGATTGCAGTACCAGTTTTGGCCACAATCTTACATACATTTCCTTTAACGTTACTGTAGTATGAAGCAGGGCTGAGTGCTGTGGGAGCTGAACAAGGCCCCTGGAGCGATTGCTAATGAGAGACGAGCGCGACAAACGGCTGGAGAGCAGCGGAACTTTTATTGTGCCACAGTCGCCGCTTCTTCCGGTCAAGCGTATGTGGAGTAACGAAGCTCTGTTTGATCATATTAGATACATTTGAGCGTGTTGAAAATTATGTAGCCTACTAACGTTACTCTGTGTGTTCACTCAACAACTACAATGAGACACTTGTTGCACACTGCATTGAGCTAGATCGATATTAGTCAACATGGTACTTGTGGTAAAAAAAAAAAAGAGATTCAAACAATAACACTAAACGTGTTGAGCTCAGGGGCGTAGCCAGTGGGCGGGCCTGACGGGCACTATGATGACTAGGCCCCACCAGTTTATTACACAAATATAATAATATTTATTAAATAACAGTTGTTTGAATAATTTTACAAAATTATTATAACATCACAAATATTAAAATAAATAAAATGTGTTTTATTTTATACAGTCTATGGTTTTTGCATTAAGCTTGATGAGTTTGATTGACAGCTGTGTTAGGCAATTAGGTGTCATGTTTGCGCCTGTGAGTTCATGAAGTGTGTTTACCTATTTACTTAGCCTATAATTTGCAGTTGTGTGATAGATAAACAGCAGCGATGTAAAATTCTATAAAAAGGACTTTTAAAAACTTGCATTAACGCGGGAGAGAACCCATCCATCAGGCTGCAGGTAACAGTAAGACTTTTCAATTCCAAGCGCAGGTTCATTCTGTAAAGCCGGGAACACGCCATCAGTGTCTGTCAGTCGTGATAGTGTAGGGGTAAGGTGCGTGGCACAAAGTTTTGACGCAATTCGACCTGAGGTTCTCGCTGTACTTCCTTTTCCCATCACATATCAGATCGGAAAGGCATTTATTTTCAATTAAAAAATGAAGAAAATATTCGAAAAGTGGAAATAAAGTGTCTAACTTCTGGTGTAACCGCTGCTCATGTTTTGTATGTGGACAGGTAGTAGCTACAGTTTGGGTTTATGTTGACAGTGACAAGTGTGAAAGTGCCCGCTCACTTTTGCCCAGGCCCGACCAAAGATAAAATTCTGCCTATGCCACTGGTTGAGCTATATAACAATGATTGGTTTTCTGACGATTAATGTATCCAAACAGTTCCCTTGTCTAATAAAACATATAATATGTTTCATGGTGCTTCCATGGTTTCTACTAAATAAAACTGGAAATCTATGGTAACTCGGGTATGATGTCATTCCTGAAAAAAAAAAAAAAGGGTCTTGGTTCTCTACCTGGATTTAAACATTTTTGGAAACATCTGTGATAATGTAAGTACACAAGCCAACAAAATATAACACTGTTCTAGTGGTTTTGGGATATTTTAATCCAAAAATCTTACATATTGTGCCTTTAATAAAAGTGGGAAGTATTTATACTTTTGTAAGGGTTCCTTTAACTCACCAAAATATTCAGTGTAATAGTTGTCATATTTTTTCCAAGCAATAATGGCAAAAGCATCTTGAGAAAGGTAGAACAGCATATTGATGATTCGCTCTGTAAAGCTCATCTTGTCAGTGAGTTTACTCATGGCTCCAGGGACAAATGATGGTGGAGCTGGTATCTGACCACACATCCGCTCCGCGGTCTGAGCAATGGAGAATCGGAAGGTGTAAACCAAGGGAACGTCCAGCTCTTCAGCCACAATATCGCTGCACGGGTAGATCGGATCTGACAGAACAACATCGAACTTTCCATTCCGTAATTTGTCCATCAACTCGGGAGATTTCAAAATGCCGTCACAGTATGGGTCAGGGTATATTCTGGCAAACCGTTTGCCAATCACGTCTAGCAATCGGCAAAGCAAACTGTGGTACACGCCATTCACCAACGAGAGATGGGTAACTCGCAAAGCACAATGTGCTTCCTGTTTTCCCAGCACGAGACCATAGAACGGAATTTAAAGTAAGAGGTTGAGAAGTAAGAGGCGGGGCACCAGATAAAACAATTCAAAGTTAAAGCTCACGCAAACAGGTATTAATAGACACGTTTTAGTCAAATATTCATGTTTATAGCTACATCCAGTGTTACGCAATTTGGTGTTGTAACAGCTAATCCAATATAGCCTATAAAGAATCCAACTATTTAAGTTTTATTTTACTATTTATAAAATATCAAATCTCTAACTTCTTTAAGTTCACACCTCCATTGTGTAATGTAATTGTAAAGGCTATTAACATATTTAAACCTAAAATGGTTCTCAAACTGGTGGCCATTATGGCCTTTTGACATTTTATGAACTAATCTTTCATAAATTCAGTATAATAGCATCAGAGAAATAAGACTTTCAACAAAATAATTTATTAAATCATTGCATAAAGCATTCTACTCTATTATTTCATATGCATGGTTTGTAATTTTTAAATTGTTTTGTGTCATTACATTTTTTGTTTTGTGCCATTAACTGTGATTTGTTTAATTCACATTGTGTTTGTGCTTTTCTAGTCGGTGTACTGAAAGTTATAAAGTTATATAACAAATATCATGTCTTTTTTTAAATAAAGTTTTTGTATTTTCCTTGCTCAGAGTTGCTCTCAAATCTTTAAGAAGACCAGCCCAAATGTGTTGATTTACTGTTGAAAAATAAATTAACACAAAAAGCTGCAAGGTAAAATGAGATAAAACACAAACTTGGTATTGAACACATGTTCTATAAATGTTGTTTTTAAATAGGCCTATGTAATTTTTAGTAATTGCGTATAGTATATTATCTAGTATAACAGGCTACAGTGAATAAATACAGAGATGTGCAGTATAGCCTACACACTGCATAGGCCTATACACAGTGTATGGTGGTTGGCGCAGAATGTCTGCTCACATTAGTAACCTTTTATATTGTAGATGTAAAATGACATAAAAATACATTTTAAAAGTTTGTTAATTTGATAAATAGGCTAAGTGAATAAACATTTGCAATCATATGCAAACGTAAGTGTCGGTCAAATAATACATTTAGTCTATACTTATTTAAGAAATAACCCAGTCCAAGGGTTATGGCCACAATAAACAAAGGTATATTATTTCAGTCATGTAGGTTGTTCTCAATAGTTTGTAGCCTACACAGTGATATAAGTTAATGATTATTTACTTCCATTGATTTGTCAGTGGCCTATCGTTAGTAAATGAGCCAGCAGCCATCGTGTTTAAAAAAAAAAAAAATTGTATTAGTATGTTTTGCTTTGATGGTCTTTTAGTCATTTAATTTGATAACTTGTAGGAATGTATCTGTGGTGGCATAAAGTTTAATTTTTTGTGATTATTTTTTCTGATAAACTTATAACTTCAACCAGACATTAAACACAATGAGAAATGTTTATGTTTTTGACATGCATGCATATATACATGCATATATTAATATTCAATTAATGCATGTAAACCTTCATCTTTTTCCAGAAAACACACAATGATCTATATGTTTAGGATTATTGTTAATAATATGGGGACATAATATGGGGTTATTTTTTTCATAGTATCAAAAACATTCCCAAGCTTTATTCCCCCCAAAAATTATGCATTTACTTTAGAAAATGACAAAACATAAATTAGTTCTATTCTAAAGGCTGTCCTTAAAATGTTCACATTTTAATGCCATTTATTTACTGGCTAAAATAATAGACCATGTAATTTGCACATGTACTGTAAATATAAAATATAAAAATCATGAGAGTAGTTTAATTTTGAATAATATTAATAAAGAGCAGCTGATTCTGTGTTGAAATTTTATTTTCAAACAAGAAGTCATGACATATATGATATATTTGAGCAAAAACACACACATTAACACACTTAACGCAGGGTCTTGGGATCCCAGACAAAACAAGTTTGGTCTGCTCGTGCAATCCAAAAAAACACATTCAATGAAATATTCAAATAAAAAATATATAATAAAATGACATTTACAACAAACCTGTATTATTAAAACTGTATACACTGTCATGCTCAAAACAAAGTGAAAAACAAAAGTGTACATGGATAATGTTTTTGTGAAATATCAGGACACAATTGTGCATAATGACATGGGTATGACATATTACAAGTAGAGGGTGAAATATGAGGACGTTCCCTATGTCCTCACTTTTCAAAATGCTTATAAATCACAGAATTAGTTTTTTTTTCACAGAAGGTAAACTGCACAGTTTCCTGTGATGGGTAGGTTTAGGGATAGGGGTAGAGTAAGGGGATAGAAAATATGGTTTGTCCGGTTTAAAAACCATGAATCCTATATGAATGTCCCCACATTTCACAAAAACAAACGTGTGTGTGCTATTTTATGTTTTTGCAAGAAGTCTCTTATGCTCATCAAGCCTGCATTTATTTAATCAAAAATATTTTTTTATTAATCAAATTCATAAGAATATTGAAAAGAGTATCACAGCTATACAAAAAAAAAAAAAAAAAAAAAAAATTCCAACATTGACAATAAATCATCATATTAGAATGATTTCTGAAGGATCATGTGACACTGAAGACTGGAGTAATGATGCTGACAATTCATGACAATAATAATAAAAAAAACAATTTCAATGTTTAAGAAAATCGTTTCTATAATCTGCATTTCAGGGCAACATGACAGATGTAACTTAACGGAGCTGTCTGTAGCTCCGTTAGGTCTGTAGAGATTTGTTGAGGTGAATGCTGTTTGAAGTTAAACTATCTAAAATATTAAATACAGTGGAATCCAGCCTAATGCGTTGTATTTGCTGTCCAAGTTGTTGAAATATTTTCAACGTTTAGCCTACATTTATAATGTAGTATAATTTACATTTTACTTAACGGTGTCAGCTGACACTTTAAACAATGTGACAAACATAATTTATTGTAATCCGGAGAAGTTTCTGTAAGCAGCGAATATATATATATATATATATATATCATCTTCTCTCAGTCATTTTGACACCTCCGGTAAAGCTCTAGCTTCCGATGCAGCACCGGGTGTTCTTTAGCCCCCGAACGGCAAAACCGGCAGATTATGTGCGTTCTACTTTAACACTGGATGTAGCTATAAACATGAATATTTGACTAAAACGTGTCTATTAATACCTGTTTGCGTGAGCTTTAACTTTGAATTGTTTTATCTGGTGCCCCGCCTCTTACTTCTCAACCTCTTACTTTAAATTCCGTTCTATGGTCTCGTGCTGGGAAAACAGGAAGCACATTGTGCTTTGCGAGTTACCCATCTCTCGTTGGTGAATGGCGTGTACCACAGTTTGCTTTGCCGATTGCTAGACGTGATTGGCAAACGGTTTGCCAGAATATACCCTGACCAGTATGACAGGGACATATCCTGAAGTTTGGAAGTAATCTTGTAGACTTTAATTTGAATCTGCAGCAAGTTTAACTGATCCATCTCATACATTGAGAAGTGCAGAAAATCCTCAAAGAAGTCTCGCATCTCCTGTTCATCCATGGACACGTTAAAGGGCTGGTAGGAGAAGCGATCCGATTCTTTAGCTTTCATGAGGAGAGAGACATCCGGCACCAACACCGTGACATCGTGTCCCCTGTCAATCAATGTTTCCAACACAATCTTCAGATTGATCCAGTGACTGCCCTCAGTATACCAAACTAAAATATTTCCACATTCTGCAGGGCTGAACACAGTGAGTAAGAAAAGAAAACCGACTATGAGTCTCATGATTGCCAGCGAAAGTGTGAGATCAACAGTGTTCCGCCTCAACACGTACTAGCCTATACATTAACCAGAGCAAAGTCAGGGCGTTCATATCAATAAAAGTATTCAGGGGAAAGAGCTATAGGCCAATGAGGAAGGCACATTGGCTACACGTAGCTTTTATCTTCTTTTGTGATTAATAGCTAGGGGAAAGTACCAACTAGGCTACTATGTAGGTTATGATCTTTCAGTGTATTTGTTCTATAGGCTACACGCTTATCTTATGCACCGTAAAACTTTACGTTTCTCATTGTAGTTTCGAAAGGACCATATGCAAGGGCCAACAAAGTTTATGGTTTTCCACCTTTATATGGCTTTGCGCGTTCACTGAATTATCATTCATTTGAACGGGCAGGGCAGAGAGCAGAGGGGGGAGGCCCCTGGCACCACACCACTCAAAAAACAAATATGATTCCCAACGTTTTTATTTATTTATTCGGCAGCTACAACAGGACTATAAAGGCACACCTTAAAGAAAGAAAAAAAAAAAACTTTACTGCAGAAAAAAATATAGGCTATGTTTGTGAACAATTATGGAGCAACAGATTTTGTGTGAAAATGAATCATAAAAGTGGTGTATTTTGTTTAAAAATCTTTTAAAAGGGTGGCGAGGGGGGCCTATTACCTCACACACTGGGGAAAACCAGCATGGGGCAAGAGGCAAACACAGTACTGGAACAATACTTATTGTTACAATACTTTAGCTAAAATAATATGTTAGCCATATTGAATTTCACACAAATGAAAATGTGAGGCATAGTCTACAAGTCTTTACAATGGCATGCACTGTATTTTTCGGTGTAAAGTTGCAAATGCTGCATGTACCTTCATTTCCCTAGACAGTTGATCTTTACATGCCCCATGCTGCTAGCTTGAGCCAAAAAGCATAATATCACAAAAACAAAACTCTGTTGTACAAAATGTAACTTTTAATTAATTGGATGAATTAATTACATTTAACGCATAGAATCAATATGCACTTTTTTGTAATCAATAAATTAATTACAAAAAAGTGCATATTGATTCTATGCGTTAAATTTCACTGTCTAAAAAAATATATAATTTTAATTTCAATTTTGTATGACTCACATACCTAAAACAGCCAGAGCAAACTAACAAGAACTCACAACAAACTCACTGATGAACCTTATATATACTATTACAAATGTTAACCTGGGTTTTGCAAATGTACAGTGTCAAATACTTAAACACGAATACTCAAGATTATTAACCAACCAGGTTTTTAAAAAAAATAGTATGAAATATTAAACAATTATGATTAAAAATGTAGGTGGGATGGTTGCATTATTTTTTAGAATAAAATGCTGGTGAACCTGATTTCAATAAGAACAACATGTTCCTGGAGCAACATCTTTGCTGATCCTGGAACAACATTCCAGTCCACCAATCAGATTTGAGGGACAAGTTTACAGTTTATGTCAAGTTTAGGCTTACAGCCAGTGGTAGGTGCTTCTACATCAGTGTTATTCACCATCATTTCCCTCTGATTTTAGGGATAGGTTATGGTTAGGGTTATGGTTAGGTTTAGGACTAAATTTTTGGATAAGAATGTTGTTCTAGTATCAACAAAATATGTTGACCCAGGAACATGTCTTGGCAAAATCACGGTGGTCTTTTAAAATAAAATCTTCTGTCTTCCAATGACCACTAGGGGCCACAATGTATTGCTTACTGGTGTTGCATTATAAATAAGAGCCCAACTCGATAGCTAGAGCCCAAATATGCAGATATTAAAAGTTTAAAATGTAAATAATTTGAAAACATTTAAAAATTAATAAATCATACAGAATGTTCAAAGCAATGAAAAACACTATCACTCTTTTTTGCTTTTCTGCTTTGATCTAAAACAGCAACGCATTATGAAGAATTTGCACATTTTACAACAGACGTAGAGGACTACAGTCAGGATAGTGAAAAGAAAAGCCAACACATCCAGACAGTGGTACTGGTACCAGGTAAGGTTGTGCGCTTCTACACGCAGGTGTTTAGCTCCTTTATTGCGCATGACGAACTCAATCCAGAACACCGACTCATCCAATGGCTTCATAGGTCTGTCATGATGAATCCTGGACAGACGTGTTGCATTCTCTTTATACCTGCGGAGATGAAGAAAAATTATGTAATTTGTCTGTGTATACTGTGTCTATGTTATGCAATGCCACCAATGTAAATCAAATGATATGAGTGACTTACGAGGGGTCATTAATGACAGCATTGAGTCCATCCACCAGCTCTTGCGGCTGCATGGTCTTGATGTTGTCCATAACAACTGCAACCCCTTTGGCCTTCATATGAGCCAAATTATCTGGCTGGTCAGCAAACAAGGGGATCCCGACCATTGGAACGGCATGATATATGGCCTCATATATGCCATTAGTGCCTCCATGAGTGATAAACGCTCTGGTTTTAGGGTGGCCTAAAACAGAAGACAAACATGGATAAACAAACAAGGAAAAGCAAAAGTCATTGGGACAGTTTATGTGAAGCAAACTACAAATTACACAACCAGACTCAAGAAGAATTTAAACAGCGCGAATAATAAACTGTTGTATAGTCTACTGAATAAATGATATAAGGGCTATAACAATAGAATGTTCTTTTTTTTAAACCCTCCGCCTAATTTACTTCCATTGTTACCTTTAGTGTATTGTTTTTAACTATTGGTTTTTAAGCAGGATGCCTTTTTTTTAAAATAATCTTTTCATATATTAAAGGTCCCGTTCTTCGTGTTTTTTTGAAGCTTTGATTGTGTTTACAGTGTGCAATATAACATGTGTTCATGTTTCGCGTGTAAAAAAAAACAGTATTTTTAACACAATTTACTCATCTGTATACCGCTGTTTTCACTGTCCTAAAAACGGCTGATGACTTCCTTTATTCTATGAAGTCCCTCCTTCAGAAATACGTAACGAGTTCTGATTGTGCCAGCGGTTCCCGTGTTGTGATTTTACCGCAGCTTAGCGAACGTGGCACGGTTCCCGTGTTGTGATTTGACCGCAGCTTAGCGCACGTGGAAAGGTCACGCCTCCTAACGGGAGATGTATGCGCTTAATGATCTCTACAGCGTCCCTGTGAAAGCCAAACAAAGGTGATTTGACTCCGGGATGAAAATAACAGCGTCTCGACGACATGGCGACAAACACACTCAAACGCAACACTTCCTTTTCTCCACGCGACACGTCCTCTTCTCCACGTGGGACAGCAACAAGACCACGCCCCCTTTTTTCGCGTATTCTTGTGGGCGGAGGTTAGTCTGTTCTACTGTTCTACTGATGTCATTTATGTAGGAAGTACCAGGATGTAGTCCAAGCCAGCCGTTCGCTGTAGGCTTTGAAAGGGAACTTCTTTTAAATAAAATATCTCGCTTGGCATTGAACTTTGAGCTTTATAATTTTACAGGTATTATTTATGCTCTAACAGCAACATTACACACTAACTAAAGTTTGAACAATGGGATCACGAAGAACGGGACCTTTAAAAAAAAAGAAAAAAAAAAAAAGAAAGTATTTGCATTTGTTTTAAAGTTGCATACAATCACAAATTATAATACAAACCCAATAAATCATTCTGAGGGATCCACTTATAGATTCTGGTGTTTTCACCAAGAGTATCTGGCTTCTCTCCACCGGATCTCCATAAGACCTGCAACACACGTGCACAACCACACTCTCGACTGATCAGTGTATGATGACAAAGAGATTATAAAGAAACACTACCTGAGTACATGTGAATGTTCACATTGAATTGTGAAAAATGAAACTACTTTCCCTCATTCCAATAACATAGAGAAGCAGTGCTTACGTGTTCATGATATTTGGGTGGAACGGATGTAAGAATGGTCAGTTACCTTCTGTGGGATCTGTGCCAGTGCAGAGGCGATCCTATTGCTCGTCTCTTTGGGCATTTTGTCTATCAAAGACCCCAGAGTGAAGACCACAATCCCATCATCCCCTGAGCTCTGTACAAACTCCTCCATGTCCTACACATAAAAAGACATCATGAACTTATGATGTGATAAAATTGACTCTGAAAAACTCTGTTGATTCAAGTACCGTGTGCCGCGGTGCCATACCCATCTCGGGACTCGGTTGTAAAGCCAGTGCTTTAGTGGTCTCATATGCATCAATCTGAGCGACGTTACTGCGGCTGTCATATGCCCCAGGAGCCTCTGAAAATATTTGCTGTTTCCCCCTGAACATATACAGGCAGTTCAGCAGAGCATGCTCGTTGGTGAGACACACCGTCTTTTTGACAGAGTGCAACTCCATACCGAGAAAAGAGATACTCTGCACGGGGGGGAGCTTGCTTTTTTCCTAGTTGACCTGAAGTCTCAGATTGCTGAGGTGCCTAAGCACTAGGTCTCTGTGTTCGCACAACAGATCTCGAGAGTGAGCTAGAATGAGCCTGTTGTCGAGATTTAAAATGCGAATGCCTACTTCCCTTAACGGGGCAAGGGCAGCCTCCACGGCTTTGGTAAAGACGTGGGGAGACAGGAACAGCCCAAAGGGGAGGACCTTGTACTGTTATGCCCGACCCTCAAAGTAAAACCGAAGAAAAGGTCAAGTCAAGTCAACTTTATTTATATAGTGCTTTTAACAATGCAGATTGTTTCAAAGCAGCTTTACAGTGTTAAACAGCAAAACAATGCAACATAATTTTATTCAGCCGTATAGCCATTCCGGAGAAAACGGTGATGTCATCAGTTAATTCCAATTATCATACAATGACAGTGTGGGCTTTAGATCAGTAATTAGATCAGTAATTTAGTTTATATGGTTAATTTAGTTTAATAATTAGATTTATTTGGGTATTTAGTTGAAAAATGTAGAAAAATGTAGTGTCCCCAACTGAGCAAGCCAAGCCAGAGGCAACAGTGGCAAGGAAACCAAAACCCCATTAGGTGACCTAATGGCGAAAAATAAACCTTGGGAGAAACCAGGCTCAGTCGGGGTACCAGTTCTCCTCTGGCCAAATAACAAACAGTGTATGATTATTATTCTGCCAACTTTACAGGTCAGAGGTCATAATAGATCGGAATATTCGAAAGATCGGAGGCAACACGGCGGAGATGGGTTTATTGAGGATGATGTGTTGATTAAATAATTATTAAAGTGCAATATTCGAAGGATCGGAGGCAACACGCTGGAGACGGGTTTATTGAGGATGACATATCGCTTTAACAATTATTAAATTGTAATATTCGAACAATCGGAGTCATCACGCCGGAAACGGGTTTATTGAGGATGCCGTGTCGACGAGGCAATTTCAGGGGGAGTCTAATTGACACGGTCTCTGCAGACACTTCAGGGTCATGCGTTGGTCTTGTCTGGGCGCAGGTCCACCGTCTGATCTGGATACGGCCCGGATCCGGCTGACTGCAGTAAACCTCGGGATAAAAGAGAGACTATCATTAGCGTAGTTGCCATTCTTCTGATGATGTAACGAGTACATCAGGTGTTATGGGAAGTGTTCCCGGTTCCAGCTGACCTAGTTAATGCAGCCTAGCAATCATTTCATCGAAAAAGTGTTTTATATGTATGCCATAGTAAAGAGATGTGTTTTTAGTCTAGATTTAAACTGACAGAGTGTGTCTGCTTCCCGTACAATGTTAGGAAGACTGTTCCAGAGTTTAGATGCTAAATAGGAAAAAGATTGAGTGCCTGCAGTTGATTTCGATATTCTCTGTATTATCAACTGGCCAGAATTTTGAGAGCGCAGTAGACGTGATGGAGTATAATATGTTAAAAGCTTGCTCAAGTATTGGGGAGCTAAACCATTTAGTGCTTTGTAAGTAATAAGCAAGATTTTAAAATGTATGTGATGTTTAATAGGCAGCCAGTGCAGTGTTGACAGAACTGGGCTAATATGGTCATACTTCCTGGTTCTAGTAAGTACTCGAGCTGCTGCGTTTTGGACCAGCTGGAGTTTATTTATTAAGCGAGCAGGGCAACCCCCCAGTAGAGCATTACAATAATCTAGCCTTGAGGTCATGAAGGCATGAACTAACTGTTCAGCATTTTGCATTGAGAGCATGTGCCGTAATTTAGATATATTTTTAAGATGGTAGAATGCAGTTTTAAAGATGCTAGAAACGTGGCTTTCAATGAAAGATTGGAATCAAAGAGCACACCCAGGTCTGTGTCGAGGTAGAATCAAGATGTGAAAGTATGTGTCCTTCAGGTCGATTGCTGCAAACCAATCTTGGGGATGAATGCACGTGATGATGCGCTTCCACATTAGCATCTTAAACAAAAGCTTGGAAAGTGCCCAATTCAAGACACATAGATCCAAGATCAGTCGTAACCTAACACCTTTCTTGGGTACGATGAAGTAAGGGCTGTAAAACTCTGACCTCATCTCGGTTGCAATCTCCACGTGCAGGCCAAGGACGTTTTTGCTTGGCGAAAACTGGCTGCAGATTGCAATACAACGTCCAAGAGTCCAACCGCTTGGATGCTTGGCGAACTTCATCACATAGCCGAGTATGAATGTCTATGCAAGCCAGAGGGACGGCCCCACCATTGAGGGTAGTGAGAGTGGAGGAGGTTGGGAAGCAGCTTTGGGCAGTAAAAGTTGCCTTCCACGACTTCTGAATCTCCTAGTGCACTTCCGGGAAGAACCGTTGTGGCTGTGAACTGCATGCTGCACCCAGGAACCAATCATCCAACCGCAAGCGCTTGGGTCCAGGTGGAGGGTTCCACTCGATCCCGGTGCCCGCGGCGGCCCGGGCAAGCATGGTCGTCAACTCTGCATTATCTTCCTCTGCAGAGGACAATAGCCCACTCTCTGATGAAGCTATCGACATCTGATCTCCACTTATAGATAAGATGTCGATACGCTAGGTCCATGAGAAGGACCGCTATCATCCGGCAGTTTGACGGCACACAACACTGCTGAAGAGTGGGAGGTCCGTGGGGACTGACCCGGCAGAAGAGCTCCCACTGTAACCCTCAGGTCTCCCGTGCTCGTGGCTCTGCGTTGTGCAGAGGCAGCACGCTGGGTAACAGCAGAAGGGAATCAATCGCTCACAAGGAAGGAGTCTTCACCACAGTGTTAACACGGTTATATTCTCGCAATGAGGAGATGAACCATCCACGAACACTGTTTCAGCATGCTTTTGGCAGTGATTGTGGCCGTCAGGTGTAAACAGAAAACGACCACAAACAGAAACACAATTTTTTTCAATAGTTTATTTTTTATTTTTTTATTTTAGAAACCATATACCCATGGTAATGAGGAGCATGGTTTTACTTGTGACTACCATGATCTTACAGTTGATGAAATAAAACTGGCCTACAGTTAAACTCATTAGGGTAATTAAAAGTTAAAGGGGTAGTTCAACCCAAAAATGTGATCGTTTACTCACCCATATATCATTCCAAACCTGAATGAATTTCTTTCTGTGTAACATAAAAGAAAATAATTTGAGTCTGTTTTTTTTGTCCGTACAATATCCAATGGTAGCCTATGGTTTGGTTGCTAACATTCTTCAAAATATCTTCTTTTGTGTTTCACGGAAAGTCATACAGGTTTGGAATGATATGAGAGTGAGTAAATGATGACAGAATTTAAAAGCAGTAAATTCACTTTACTGCATCCTATCTCAAAATCAGTGCGTTACTGTCAAGTGCATTTCTGTGTGACAAAAGTGCAATATTAAGTTTGTTATCTGCATTTGCAGTAAATTTGATAATATCCATCATTATTTGTCCCTGTCCTAGTTTTATTTAGTTACTCCAATTTAAGGCCCTAACCCCAGCAATAAACATTCACGAGGAACCCATGGGCTGAATGGGCTGGGTTTCCCAGGGCCGAATTTTAGCCCCAGTCCAGCCCTGATGCAGACTGCCATCTTATATACCCGTATGTACGGGGGACTGGCTTGGCATGCAAATTACACTCACCAATTTTACTGTCTGGTGATGCCTAGTGAGTCCCATCAGTTGACATAACATAGTAGTGACTGACAGATGGGGAATGCAAGTTATCATTGTTTTAAGTGTGTTTTAAGAAATTCAGATTCAAATGAGGTAGAATCTTTAAAAAGACAGACGCACCTTGGGTAATGGCTTGGCAGGGGTGCAGTGAAGCCCTCCAACAAATTTGAAGTTGGGCAGGAATGGCCGTGGAAACTCAAAATCCCAGTAGGTTCGGATTAACCAGATATCAGCTTTACCCATCATCTCACAAAAAGAAGTGGGCCGACCTGAAATGAGGAGTGGAATAGCTTTACACAAAAGTTTTTTTTTTTGCACACTGTGTATTTAAGACATGCTTCATACATCTTGCCTCTGGAGCACATATGATTCAAAGCTGTAAATGCCATATGAATAAGTCTGAAACTGTAGGAAAATTGAAGTATGACATGACAAAACGGTCATGATGGTACAAGAAGTCACAAACCCTTCATTTCGTGACTAAACGGAAATGTGTCCCTTACATTCATGATGTGATGATAGCAAATGTCTGCACTTTGCACTGATCATTTCTCTTTTGAGAAAAATTTAAGGAATATTTGAAGGAATATTCTGAGTTCAATACAAGCTCTATCAACATTGTTTGTGGCACGTTGATTACCCTTAAAATAAATTAAAATAATTTATATTTGTTCCCCAGATAAAACAAAATATCTTAACAGTTAAAGGGGTGGTAAACCACGATTTCACTTTTCTAACTTTAGCTAGTGTGTAATGTTGCTGTTTGAGCATAAACAACATCTGCAAAGTTACAACGTTCAAAGTTTAAAGCAAAGGGAGATATTTGCTTTTAAAGAAATCAATTTCTAAGGACTACAGCAAACGGCCGCTAGGGACTACTACACATTCCTCCAGGGTTGCTGACATCACCAGCCCCAATATTTACATAAACCCCTCCTCCGAGAATATGAAATAAGGGGGGGCGAGGGGAATAGTTGTTGTGGTAGGCTAGTTAGTAGGCTGGAGTGTTGTTGCCGCAATGCCGATGAAACGCTGTTATTTTCATCCGGATTGCAGGTCCACTTTGTTCAGCCTTCCTAGGGACAGGGCAGCGTTGCAGTGCGTTTAACATACAACGTTATATGCATGTGTGTATGAGACAGAGGGGAACAGGTCACATTTGCAGCAGATACATGCTGCCCATCACAAATCAAAGCACGAGACAGACAGGGGTCGGAGGAGAAGACCGGAAAATGTGACATAATGGACAATATTCATCTGTATTTGCAATACACGAGCCGCGGTTCAGCTACACGAGACAAACACTACCAGTGTGAGACGGGCTCCCGCTGCACATTTCACAGAGGAAAGCTTCCACAATCTTCGCGATTTCAATGAAGGATTCGCACAACGGCTTGTCCTGAAAGATGGATTTAAAAACAGAAGCTGTTTACAGGCCACAACCTGTAAGTATGATTTATTTTTCGTCTATGTGTTTTCCTGTAATAGTTCGTATTGTTAATTGTACGTTGTAGCAAGGAAGTAAACAGATGACAACGCTGTTCTGCAAACCAGTTAGTGCTCATTCATACTTAACGTTATCCGACAAACACCTAACGTTACAAACTTTTTAAAATCTCAACAGTGAACTTGGCATTAGTGTAAATTATTCTTTGATTAGAGCTTTTATGTATTGTTTATCTACAGGCATGCTAAACATGGTTCTGTGTTTGATTTGGATACTATAGTAAAGCCAATGTTTAGTGTTCGTTCTTGCAACAGATATTTGGCTATAATCGTCCTAAAAATACAAAAGTAACGGTGCTATTCAGTAGAGATCACTATAGATCTGCAGTCTTTACTCTTGAGGACTGAACAGGTTCTGCTCGATTATCTTCACTAAAATTGTCTGGGTCTGATTCGGGCTCAAATTGGTATGGTTTTATTGATGCCATTGTACTACACAAAGCACAGGCTACCGGTAAAGGTAAGGGGCGTGACGTTTCCGACAAACGTGCACTAGGCGGTTAGCGAATCACAACACATTGGGCCAGCTAACCAATCTGAGCCCATTGCGTATTTTTGAGGGACTGGCTTCATAGAATCCGGAAACCATCAGACCCTTTTTACAAGGAGGGACAGAGCAGTGTAGAATAAAGGTAAAATATATGAAAAATAATGCAATTTTTTAAAAACAAAGCATGAACACGTTACAGTGCACCCCACAAACACAATCAAACCTTCGAAAGAACGTGTTTTACCACCCCTTTAACAGTAAGGTTTAAAATAGAAAAAAGTCATGCTCAGGCCAATTAATTATTAGCCTATATGGGTGTGAAACTACATGAGATGACAGAATTAATTTGTCAGTAAACTCTCTCCGGAAACTTTCTTTAGCTCACCTAAATATTCTGTGTAATAGTTGTCAAATTTTTTCGAAGCAATAATGGCAAAAACATCTTGAGAAAGGTAGAACAGCATATTGAAGATTCGCTCTGTAAAGCTCATCTTGTCAGTGAGTTTACTCATGGCTCCAGGGACAAATGATGGTGGAGCTGGTATCTGACCACACATCCGCTCTGCAGTGTGAGCGATGGAGAACCGTAATGTGAAAACCAAGGGAACGTCCAGCTCTTCAGCCACAATATCGCTGCACGCGTAGATCGGATCTGACAGAACAACATCAAACTTTCCATTCCGTAATTTGTCCATCAACTCGGGAGATTTCAAAATGCCGTCACAGTGTGCCAGAGACATAGCATGATGTTTGGAAGCTAACTCATAAAATTTTATTGCAATCTGCAGCCAGTTTAACTGATCCATCTCATACACTGAGAAATGCAGAAATTCATCAATGAACTGTCGCATCTCCTGTTCATCCATGGACACGTTAAAGGGCTGGTAGGAGAAGCGATCCGATTCTTTAGCTTTCATGAAGAGAGAGACATCCGGCACCAACACCGTGACATCGTGTCCTCTGTCAATCATTGTTTCCAACACAATCTTCAGATTGATCCAGTGACTGCCCTCAGTATACCAAACTAAAATATTCCCACACTTTCCAGGGCCGAACAAAGTGATCAGAGAAATAAATACTATGAGTCTCATGATTGCCAGTGATAGATTGTGAGATCTTTAGTCTCCTGCCTCATGTGCTGGACAGTCTGGTATAATCATTAACATAGTATATAGATTTTAACAAGTCATGGTGCTCATAAATCAACAGAGTAAAAGGTAGAGGCCAAAGAGAAAGGTAAAGAAAGTTCATATAGCTTTAAACATGTGTTATTAGAAAAACACTCTTTATTTGAAGCAGCATGCCCCATCCTATGTATCTCATTCATGGGTGAGAAAAAACTTTCAGTTCTCATTATTACAAGTATTGAAGCTTACAGACTACTCTCATGGTACTTGTTTTTGAGCTTGACAGCTGTATACATCTAACGGCCGTGTTGGATCTCTCACAAAATCTTTACATGCTTTAGAAACCCTGTTAAGAGACTATGATAAACGATAAAAATACCAGATAATATTGTTTTACAATATCACTTCAGCGGCTGCTTTGTGTTAATGGTCAATTCATCTCATCTAATAAATATTTATAGTAGTATAAGCTGTGCTTACCTGTGCAAAACCTGCATGGGATGGCTGTTAGGGCCCCAAGTAAAAATGGGTTAATGATATAAATGGCCTACTTTATCCCAATTGTAGCTTTTAAACAACCCTTTACAATAAATAAACAGGATGAACATGCTGTTTTGGAAAAACATCAGATGATTATCCTAAGCTGTGATTCCAAAGACAGTAGAATGTTAAAAATGTAATAAAAATGTAATAAAATGAATGAGTTTTTTACTTTTACATTTATTAGACACTTTTATCCATATGACTATGTCGCACCATGCCCTAACTGTGATCACCTATGTCAAGCATCAAAAAAACACCCACCATAAAAGAATGATGTACTCTCTTCCAAGTCTTCTAATTATTCAGTACTAGTCTTTCTCTCCAGAGAGCAGTTAACAGTGGGATTATTGTTGCAGGGGAAGGTTGGATCTGAAAGGACATCATCAAACTTTCAGTTCCACAATTTGTCCTTCACAGTACATCCTCATGTTTAGAAACATTGCAGAATTTCGTAATTTCATCAATCTGCAGCACGTTTAGATGATCAGTCTCATGCACTGAGAAATGCAAAAGTTCATCAAGGAAGTCTTGCAAGTCCTGTGCAGTCACAAGCACATTTAAGTGCTGGCAGGAGAGGCAAATTGATTCTTTGGTGTCCATGAAGGATCTGGCACAAGCCAGAAGATCCAACATGATCTTCAGATTGATCCAATGACTGCCTCTAGTGGGGCAAATTAAAATATTCCCACATTCTCTAGAGTTGAACACAGCAAGTAGATGAAGAACAATACAAATTTTAACCAATACTGTAAATGAGTCATGTAAAGTGCTTCATTCAAAGGCACACACTTTAGGGCAATATGGTCCAGATGGTCCCAGTTTCACTTTTTCTTCTTTGAAATTAAGTATATGGATTATTATAATTAACTGGAAACATAAACTGGCATTTCTTACTGGCACAAAGCAAAAAATATAAATAATCAACAGTTGTTAGGAATCTAACGTGCTTGAGTATTTTTGTATCAGTCAAAATCAATCACTCGTTTTTTCTTTTGCTTTTCCGCTTTGATCTAAAACAGCAACGCATTATGAAGAATGTGCACATTTTACAACAGACGTAGAGGACTACAGTCAGGATAGTGAAAAGAAAAGCCAACACATCCAGACAGTGGTACTGGTACCAGGTAAGGTTGTGCGCTTCTACACGCAGGTGTTTAGCTCCTTTATTGCGCATGACGAACTCAATCCAGAACACCGACTCATCCAATGGCTTCATAGGTCTGTCATGATGAATCCTGGACAGACGTGTTGCATTCTCTTTATACCTGCGGAGATGAAGAAAAATACAATAATATGTCTTTTCATACTTTGCATACTGTTCATCTATCTATTGTGTCAATGATGAATATTAATAAGAGAACCATATCTACACTGAAGGCTTGTCATAGTTGTACAATGACAGTCAACTCACGAGGGGTCATTAATGACAGCATTGAGTCCATCCACCAGGTCTTGAATCTGCATTCTGTTTAAATCCATGACAACTGCAACCCCTTTGGCCTTCATATGAGCCAAATTATCTGGCTGGTCAGCAAACAAGGGGATCCCGATTCCCGACCATTGGAACGGCATGATATATGGCCTCATATATGCCATTAGTGCCTCCAAGAGTGATAAACGCTCTGGTTTTAGGGTGGCCGGAAACTTAAGACAAACACAGAAGATTGTGTTGTGTTAGTAACAAACCTCAGTAGGGGGCGCTAGAGTTTCATGTAAATGACTGTGCAATTTAACTGAATGCAGTATTATTCAGTTAGTTAGCTATAAATGTCAACAGTTTAACATAAGTTATTCTAATTTCTTTATTTTTCTTAAAATAAAAATAAATACGCAATCACAAATTATAATACAAACCCAATAAATTATTCTGAGAGATAAATTCATATATTCTGGTGTTTTCACCAATAGTATCTGGCTTGTCTCCGGCGTGTCGCCATAAGACCTGTGAATAAAACATACACAACCACATTCACAATTGATATGTGTATATAGACTGTAGTCTAGACTGTATACCTAAATGCAGTTGATAAATAATTTTAATTTATGCGTTAAATAGTAATTTACAGGATTCATTTAAGTGGAGGAAATTGAAGGGAATATTTGCAGTATATACATGTTAATATTTACAGTAATGCAAGGTGTTAATTGTGTAATTATCTAAAATGTGTGTGGATAATTTAGAGTGCATTTATATTACATTGGTGATATTTTGGAATAGAGGACTGTTATTGCATTTTTACCTTTAACCGCATGCACCTTTAATTGCAGGGAATACTCTCGCGGGTATTGTGAGGGGAAGTTGTGAAGTTATCTGAGTCAGGCAAGCAGAGAGTAGAGCCTCACAGTTTTTTGACCTTTTTTCTCTCTTTCCCCTTTTTTATTTTCTGTAATATTCTTGTGATTATGTTTATTGTTGCTAAACGAGTAAACAGATTTATTTTTGTAAGAGTGGTTCTGTGGATTTATTGATGTGGATTTGGACGAAGAGAATGGACAAAGTGTCAAGCTAGGTCTTCATTCAGTGAGAACCTACATAAACAATAAGATTATAAAGAATCACTAGCTGACCTAGATGGACTGATATTAAAGGGATAGTTCACCCAAAAATGAAAATTCTGTCATTAATTCTTCACCCTCATGTCGTTCCAAACCCGTAAGACCTTCGTTCATCTTCTGAACACAAATTAAGATATTTTTGATGAAATCCAAGAGCTCTCTGACCCCTCCATAGACAGCAATTTAATTAACACTTTCAAGGTCCAGAAAGGTAGTAAAGACATCGTTAAAATAGTCCATGTGACTCCAGTGGTTCAACATTAATTTATTGAAGCGATGAGAATACTTTTTGTGTGCAAAAACAAACAAAAATTAAAAACTTTATTCAACAATTTTGTTCTAGCTTGTGACAGTCTCTTACGCTGTTTCTGTGCAGCACTTTTGAGTTACGGCAGTTGATGCTGTTCACGTGAGCACCATGACGCATGCGTGTGCTGTATTAACAATGGAAACTGCGTTGGATACATAAAATTAAGGTTGAACAACTAGTCACATGGACTATTTTAATGATGTCTTTGCTACCTTTCTGGGCCTTGAAAGTGTAAAGGTCCTTTGACACTGGACGTGATTTTGATGTGCGAATAATTCGAGCAATGGTTTTATTTTTTGATCAGCTGTTTGTGTAATGAGTGCTTCCACACCGAACGCGAATGTGCGGCGGCGGAAAAATTTTTTTTTTTTTTTTTTTTGCTTCAATGACGATTTTTTAAACTCTCGCAGCGACAGAAAAGACTTCAAACAATCACATACAAGGAAACAAAGGTGACGAAACGTCCATTAGATGTCACTAGCTATTCAATCAACATTAACCTTTGCCAAGTATCGCATTTCTCACGACACGAGATTACAGTTCCTGTGGAGTACATGCAAGTCGCTGTCGGCTACAGACAACGATAACATAGCCTAACCTTTTGAGTTAAAACTTGTTAATATTTTTCTAAACCTAATTGTGTCCGCTACGCTACTATTGAAAGTCTATTGAAATGTGTTTCTGTCAGTACGACTGTGGCACTTAAATGCGTGGTTTGTCGCATAAGATGCCGTGCTACTGTCTCTGGAGGAGCTTCTCAAATTGTCCCACGGACATTCAAAAGTAAGTGCAGAACCGGCCATGATAAAGTTTTAGCTCCTGTACAAGAATAGCATACTCCCCTTCAGAGGGTGAGGGATTAATAACAGAATGTTCATTTTTGGGTGAACTAACACTTTAAATGTAGTGCATGTCAAAGTGTCTATTTTTCCCCTTTCAAAAAAAGTATACAAAAGAATGAAAGGATGGTAAAATAACCTTCTGTGGGTCATATTGCTCCTCTCTTTGGTTATGTTGTTTACCATGGACCTCAGAGTGAAGACCACAATCCCATCATCCCCTGAGCTCTGTACAAACTCCTCCATGTCCTACATAAAAAAAGAAAGTTCAGTACCTTCTCTTTTTGCTATGTTTTTATATCAAGTACTTCCTAGGAATTGCTGGGTAGTAGCAGATTACATGTAATCTGGATTAAGTAATCAGATTCACAAAAATGAAGTACTTGTAATTAGATTATATTACATTTTAAAATACACAATATAAAATATTGATTACATATCATTCACATAATGGCAGTAAATCATTCATAATTTATTGACTGTCCCTGATTCATCTTTTTCATGTTTTCAATTTTCCTTTGTAAACAAGCATAACGCTTATATACATTCAGCCTTCTAGTTTTGTGAAACTGCACACAGACCAGCCACTAGTCAGGTGGCTATAATTACATAGAAAATTGAGCATTTAAAACAAAGCATTTCTCTTAAAAAATGTATGATTCTTTTTTATGGATCTTTCAAAAACCCAATTATCCTTTTCAATTCAATGTGATAAACAAGTTAGGTCAAAAGCAATCAAAAAGTAGTCTGATTATATTACCCATAATGTGTAATGTAACGGATTACGTTACTAACTACAATTTTTGTTATGTAATTTAGAATCAGTAACAGACTACAATTTGTAAGTAACCTACCCAGCACTGTACCTAGGCTAGTATTGTAATGGCAATATCAATACTCAAAAATAAAATCAATATTTACAGAAGGATCATTTAGGCATGTGAGCATGTCTCCCAGTGAGTTCACGTTATCATCCCCACCTAAGAAGTTAATAACCCTACAATACCAACTCTTCATGGTCGCAGGGAACAAAGGTACATACTTTAGTTTGTAATTTTTCATGGCAAAGGTGAACGTGGCTCCTCTACTTATTGGCTGCCAATCAACACACGAAAATGGAGTTCATTCAATGTATCAATCCTCATGGCAAAGGTGAACTTGGCAAGTATGTGAGCTTTTTGATACATCATCCTCTTCCTCTTTTGTTTAGTTCTTATTAATGTAAGCTTAATGTTGATTGGCTGCCAATCAACACAAGACAGAATTGTCAGAGGAATTCATTCAATGTATCAACCCTCTTCTATTTCGAAGGCGCGAGTGTAAAAAAACTATGACAAATGGCTTAATTTCAGTAAAAACAACCTGTAATTGTTTTGAATTGGTAAGTGGGCACTCAACTTCAGCCACTGGAAATAAACAGACTGACCACTGGAAATGATTACATATTTGGGAGTCATTTGTGGGATTAAGATTGTTATGACTATACCTGTCAGGTTTACCATACAGTCTTTTTTTCCTGGTTTGATGATTCAAAGCATGCGTCTCATAAATGTAATATTTTGTGCTGGTTTATTTTACAGCAAATGGGATAGACTATTAAAAAGAAAGATGCACCTTGGGTAATGGCTTGGCAGGGGTGCAGTGAAGCCCTCCAACAAATTTGAAGTTGGGCAGGAATGGCCGTGGAAACTCAAAATCCCAGAAGGTTCGGATTAACCAGATATCAGCTTTACCCATCATCTCACAATAGGAAGTGGGCCGACCTGAAATGAAAGATTGTAAACAGCAAAATTTGTTTTTATTGGAAGTACAATCTTTTTTTTTCTCCTCCAGTCTATGCAACTCACCAAAATATTCAGTGTAATAGTTGTCAATTTTTTTCCACAGACTAATGGAAAAAGCATCTTGAGAAAGGTAGAACAGCATATTGAAGATTCGCTCTGTAAAGCTCATCTTGTCAGTGAGTTTACTCATGGCTCCAGGGACAAATGATGGTGGAGCTGGTATCTGACCACACATCCGCACCGCGGTCTGAGCAATGGAGAATCGGAACGTGTAAACCAAGGGAATATCCAGCTTTTCAGCCAATACCTCACTGCATGGGAAGATCGGATCGGCCAGCATGACATCAAACTTCCCATGCTGCTCTGCTCAAACTCTGGAGAGTATAGAGCACCATCACAGCATGCAAGACACAAATCTTGATCTTTGGAGACAAACTGGTAGAATCTGATATGAATTTGCAGTAAGTTTAACTGATCTATCTTATACATTGAGAAATGTAAAAAATCCTCAAAGGAGTCTTGCATGTCCTGCGCAGACATGGACACGCCGAAGGGCTGGTAGGAGAAGCGATCTGATTCATTGGCATGCATGAAGAGAGAGACATCCGGCACCAACACCGTGACATCGTGTCCTCTGTCAATCAATGTTTCCAACACAATCTTCAGATTGATCCAGTGACTGCCCTCAGTATACCAAACTAAAATATTCCCCCATTCTGCAGGGCTGAACACTGAGTAACAAAAGAAAACCGACTATGAGTCTCATGATTGCCAGCCACAGAGTGTGTGATTACTGAGTGTCCCACAAACAGGTACTGTATTATTATTAACCTAGAAGAGCAAAGTCATGGTTGAGATCAATCAATAAACTGTTCAGGTAAAAGGTACCAATCTATCTTAAAAATATTTTGTGGTAAAATTATAAATGTTTGTTTTATTTGTTTATTTAACAGGGACAATGCAGAATAACATTGCTACACTTTCAAGCAGCCAATGCATGCAGGCTTTTAACCAAATGCTAATTTGCAGCCCCAGTCTCTGGCTAGGCTTAAAAAAAAACAATAACAAGATGCAGAGACTGTGTACAACCATCAATGTTCACAAACCTACTTTGGAAGAAACCTGAACAAAAAAAAAAAAGTGGATTGTGCAAATTTAGTTGTTCTCTTTGGTACTTTGCACCTCTTGTAGTGATCCCCTTAGTACTCTATTTGGATATTAATTGGCATATGATATCTGAAACAAGACTGTTTATACATTTAAAAACATTTTAATAAGAGACAAATTAATAAAATGTTCAAAACTAAGCAAAATACATTTTTGTAAAATATTACAATGATGCCACCTAATTGATTTAGGTTACAATTTACTTTACTATTTTGCAGAGTCATTGTAACATGTAGTAACTATAGCAATAACTATATTATTCTATCTATCTATCTATTTGTCTATCTATCTATCTATCTATCTATCTATCTATCTATCTATCTATCTATCTATCTATCTATCTATCTATCTATCTATCTATCTATCTATCTATCTATCTATCTATCTATCTATCTATCTATCTATCTATCTATCTATAGCAATAACTATATATATATTCTATCTATCTATCCATCTATCCATCCATCCATCCATCCATCTTAAAACATTAGATACACTATATTGCCAAAAAATATTGGGACACCCATCCGAATCAATTCAGTGGTTCCAATCACTTCCATGGCCACAGGTGTGTAAAATCAAGCACCTAGGCATGCAGGCGCTTCTACAAACATTTGTGAAAGAATGGGTCGCTCTCAGGATCTCCGAGAATTCAAGCGTGGTACCGTGAGAGGTTGCCACCTGTACAGTAAGTCCATTTGTGACATTTCCTCACTACTAAATATTCCACGGTCAACTGTTAGTGGTATTTTAATGTTGGTGGAAGCAATTGGAACACAGGCAACTTAGCCACAAAGTGGAAGGCCACGTTAAATCACAGAGCGGGGTCAGCGCATGCTGAGGTGCACAGTGCGCAGAAGTCACCAACTTTGTGTGGCCTTTAGATTAGCTCAAGAACAGTGCGTAGAGAGCTTCATTGAATGGGTTTCCATGGACGAGCAGCTGCATCCAAGCCTTACATCACCAAGTGCAATGCAAAGCAAAGCATCGGTTGCAATGGTGTAAAGAACGCCGTCACTGGACTCTAGAGCAGTGGAGATGTGTTCTCTGGAGTGACCAATCACGCTTCTCTATCTGGCAATCCGATTGACGAGTCTGGGTTTGGCGGTTGCTAGGAGAACGGTACTTGCCTGACTGCATTGTGCTAAGTGTAAAGTTTGGTGGAGGGAGGATTATGGTGTGAGGTTGATTTTCAGGGGTTAGGCTTGGCCCCTTAGTTCCAGTGAAAGGAACTCTTAATGCTTCAGCATTATTCCAACATGACTGCGCAACAGAGCACAAAGCAAGGTCCATAAAGACATGGATGAGCGAGTTTGGTGTGGAGGAACTGACCTGCACAGAGTCCTGACCTCAACCCGATAGAACACCTTTGGGATTAATTAGAGCGGAGACTGCGAACCAGGCCTTCTCGTCCAACATCAGTGTCTGACCTCACAAATGCGCTTCTAGAAGAATTGTCAACAATTCCCATAAACACACTCCTAAACCTTGTGGAAAGCCTTCCCAGAATAGCTGAAGCTGTTATAGCTATAAAGGGTGGGCCAACTCCATATTAAACACTACAGATTAAGAATGGGATGTCATTAAAGTTCATGTGCATGTAAAGGCAGGCATCCCAAAACTTCTGGCAATATAGTGTATCATTGCTGACTTTGTAAATGGTTGGAATTATACAGTAAATTCTACCGAAAACAACAAACTCACACAGCAATATGAACCACGTTGCTAGGAGACGCATGGCGAATGAAAACGATGTGTTCTAAAATTAGCTCAAAATATAAGACACGTTTGATATCTTCCGAATGGCTGGATTTATAGTCTAAAGCTAAAAATTGCAGTATGTGCCCATCACTGCATGATTTTCTGCAAAATGTGTCAACCCTAACTGCCCAAAATCGCCATACTAGCCCTGACTTTCAGCAACTACACTGGAAAAAAAATGGTGTAGGATTCACTTTGAAACAAAAAATTGCTGGTAAATTTTACAAATAGTTGCAATAATTTATAGTTATTACTATGGTAACTACATATAACATGTGTAACAAGGACAGTAAAATAAAGTGTTATCAAAACAAATTTGCCAGTGAAACGTCAGCTATGAATGTGTAGTGTGTTCCAGCCTTAACGCATTACACTAAGATGGGAGAACAAATTCATCAATAACATCTAAAAACAAAAACATAAATCACATTTATAGCCTTCTCCATAGAATATGTGCTTCTGTTTCAGAGGTTTTACTTTTCCCTTAACCCAAAATGTTCCAACTCTTCTTTCTCTGAGTTACAGCGTGTTGCTTTTTGAAGTATATATTTGCCTAATCTGATTACAGATCATTGGATTGTCAGTGTGCCATAAAAAAGTGCTCTAGAGGAGAGAGCCGCTGTCCAGCCAACAATGGCCGTCTCTCCAGCCAGCAATGCACCTGCCGCACTCCAACCAGCTCTCCTGTCTCGCACAGATAACACTTCCTACCCTCTCTTCCATTTTTTATATGTGTGGGTGAGTGGGGGGGTGGGGGTAAATATAAGGATTTATGACCCCTCCAGCCCTTTTTTTTTGGAGACGGGGGCTCAGACAGAGTGGGAAAAATTTAGCATGCAGCATGTGAATTGGTTTAGACGTATAAAGAGATCAGGGCTAATCGGTTGGCACCAGAGACACTTCTGCATTCAGCCTCCGTTCGGGGAGGGCAACGGAGCGCGGGAGTGAATGCATGTGAGAGAGGGAGGGAGGGAGAAGCCCATGATCTGCTCCATTGTGATAACAGATTTAGGCAGAGTGTGGGGTTCCGATAAGGAAAAGCACACTCAATAGAAGATTAGCCGCATACTTGGAGTAGAACAGTGAAGGAGAGGAGGACACTTGGAAAGAAGAGGAGACGTGGGATGTGTTAGTCATGCTGAAACGGATTCGGTTTATTATTTATTATTAATAATTACTCTCTTTTCAACATGTTAAAATTTGCTTTAAATATCAGTTGCTGTGTTATAGAGCTTGAGTCTAATCTTAGCAGATTTAACCATTTAAAACACATCACAGCACAATATATTGATGAAAGAAGTCTTAGATATGCATAGTCAAAAAAACATTATAAAGCGCTTGTCACAATGCGCATTGTTTCAAAGCAGCTTTACGGAAAATCATGATGCTAGTGTTTATAATATCTTAATATCTTCATGCCTTAAAGTCGCATTAAGCAGATTAGAGCTGGTGATAACTCTAGTTTTGTGACGATACACGCAATCAAGCAGTAGAGATTTGATATTTAGTTTATATCGAACTATATGGAAGTATATTGTATGTATGCAGATAAAGTTGGTCTCATATACAACTTTCTATAAAGAGCTGGGCGACAATATAGTAACATTTTGTGCTGTTTAGTTTTGCTATATATGGCCTAGCCCTAGTATACTTACAGTATATATATCCAACTTTATATAAAGAGCTGGGTGATAATATATTTACATTTTTTGCCAGAAAAAACAAAATCAAGCAGGTGAGATTTGCTATATAATACACACACACACTGAAAAACTAATTTGTTCAGTTTACTTAATTCAATTGTGCAAACTCGTTGCCTTAATTCAATTAAGTAAGCATTACTTACTTAAACCGTGTTGTCTGTCTAATTTATATATATATCCCTTATATCCCAGATATATATATAAATTAAAAAAAGTTCTGTCCTGTGTGTTCTGTGCTAGATTAACTGAGACTTGTTACAGCACTTGCATACTGTAGCCCTTGACTGTTCTAGTTGCTTCTATTGCTCTCATTTGTAAGTCGCTTTGGATAAAAGCGTCTGCTAAATGACAGAGTGCATTGCGGCATGAATAAATTAATTGCTTCGTTTGATTATTTTTGGTTTTATTTTATTATTTGTCAGTATAACCCCAATAATGACAGCAAATAAAATTGTAAAGGTCTTATTAATAAAAATAAAAAAAAATCCTTGTTACCATTGTTGTGTTTTGCATGCTGAATGTTGAAGTCTGTGTGTGACTCATTCAAGCATGGTCAATTGCTATTGTCACAAATATAGAGGGAGTATATCAATCCAATTAAAAGGTTATGCCATAAATATTAGCAAAAATATGTTAAAAGATCATTATTTGACATGAAATATAATTATGTTATATATCATTAATTTACACACACACACACACACACACACACACACACACACACACACACACACACACACACACACACACACACACACACACACACACACACACACACACACACACACACACACACACACACACACACACACACACACACACACACACACACACACACACACACACACACACACACACACACACACACACACACACACACACACACACACACACACACATATACACACATATATATATATATATATATATATACACACACACAGTGAGGAAAATAAGTATTTGAACACCCTGCTATTTTGCAAGTTCTCCCACTTAGAAATCATGGAGGGGTCTGAAATTGTCATCGTAGGTGCATGTCCACTGTGAAAGACATAATCTAAAAATTATGTCTAGAAATCACAATGTATGATTTTTTAACTATTTATTTGTATGATACAGCTGCAAATAAGTATTTGAACACCTGAGAAAATCAATGTTAATATTTGGTACAGTAGCCTTTGCAATTACAGAGGTCAAACGTTTCCTGTAGTTTTTCACCAGGTTTGCACACACTGCAGGAGGGATTTTGGCCCACTCCTCCACACAGATCTTCTCTAGATCAGTCACGTTTCTGGCCTGTCGCTGAGAAACACGGAGTTTGAGCTCCCTCCAAAGATTCTCTATTGGGTTTAGGTCTGGAGACTGGCTAGGCCACGCCAGAACCTTGATATGCTTCTTACAGAGCCACTCCTTGGTTATCCTGGCTGTGTGCTTCGGGTCATTGTCATGTTGGAAGACCCAGCCTCGACCCATCTTCAATGCTCTAACTGAGGGAAGGAGGTTGTTCCCCAAAATCTCGCAATACATGGCCCCGGTCATCCTCTCCTTAATACAGTGCAGTCGCCCTGTCCCATGTGCAGAATGTACGACCTCAAACAGGTGTTTCTAATTTAGGAGTGGAGGTGGACATTTTAAAGGCAGACTAAAAGGTCTTTGAGGGTCAGAATTCTAGCTGATAGACAGGTGTTCAAATACTTATTTGCAGCTGTATCATGCAAATAAATAGTTAAAAAAATCATATATTGTGATTTCTGGATTTTTTTTTTTAGATTATGTCTCTCACAGTGGACATGTGTGTGTATATATATATATATATATATATATATATATATATATATATATATATATATATATATATATTACTTCCCTTCTTTTGAAATCAAATAACTATGATTTCTTGTTGCATCGCTGCATTAATAGGAAGAGAACTACAATAATGTGAATGAAGTTCCAAGTGCTGAACTAAAGGGTACACTAATCACAATTATGATGAGAGGAAGTGGAGGAAATGAGTGAAAAGTCTATAAAAAATTGCCCTGCCTCAGAAACACTTTGCCCGCCCGATTGATTTTTTTTGCTTTGGCAAAATGGTACTCAAACTAGTTAAGTAATGTTTACTTGGGTTTTCTAAGTAACGAAGGTATAGCATGCAAATAGTTCAGATTACTTAATTGTTTTAAGTAAGGTCAACAAATTATTGGACATTAAGTAAAGTTTACCAAAAAGTCTTAATAAGAACAACTGTTGGATTTTACAATATATATATATATTTATTTATTTTTGTGAGTATACTGTATAGCCTATATCCAGGCAAACAGAATCTGCGTGCGCAGAATTCAGCAGAAAACTTGAGCATACACAATCGCGTGCGTGATTGTGAGGGGTAGTCGGCTGCACTTATTGATGTGAAATTTAAATATTTGATAAATGATATTTTAAAATGTCTGAAATAAAAATTGGCCACGGAGGAGTTAAGGAAACGTCACTTGTCTACAAAAATTACTTATTTATAGCTATTAAAAATAGTTAATTTATTTACTTCGGTAGGTATTTATTTATTTTGCTCTATTGTTGAATGTTATGGAATTGTTTATTTAATGATTTATCTACAATACAATTGATAAAGCAATATTTTATGTCTTTTAGTGGATGTAGCCTACAATAAGAGAGATCTAGCTTTTTCTATTTCTTCTAGTTGTTCTATTTGGATATGCATTGTAAACTTTAAATAAAAGTTAAGAAGTGAATATTTTATATTTTATTTGTAATGCTTTCAGTTCCAATATTCTTAGATCTTTTTAAAACCATTCTGCATAATTAAAAAAAAATTCAGCTCAGAAATCACAAAAAAAATTCCAGATTGCGTGTGGCCCTGCCTATATCCCATTTTATATATTGAGCTGTGCGATAAATTAATCGTTTATGGCGTATTCTAAACATTGTTAGTTTTGTCAGATACTCAGAGTTATGATGCCTGATGCGTGTTGTTTGAACATTAGATCTAAAACAGAAGGGTTCGTTTAAATAAGCATTAGTAGCCATTCACACACTCGTCATATGAGCTTTGCTTTTCCGTGTTTGGTTTTAGGATCACAAAGTTTCCTTTTTTGTGTTTGCAGTTGTGATTGTGTGTTGTGTTAAATGGCGATTAGTACAGAGGGCGGTCAGCTGCTGATTTCAAACGGGTAAAGTGGTATGAACAGCTGCCCATAAACTCACTCTTCCTCTGTGATGATGATTCGAACACGGCTAAGTGGGATTTAACTGAATATTTTTTTTACACTTGAGGTCAAAAGTGGTCTATAGACTATAGAGTGATCTGAACATAAATTATGGACATGCTCATTTGCAGTGTTACATGCATGTATCCAAAATCATCTTATAATAGGCTGAATGTCACAAAGTAATGGTCAGGTCTTATTTCACCCCAAAAATCTAAATAAAAAAAATACATTTTCATTTTGACCTCCTGACTTTAACACATTTAACACAAAAATGCTAATTAATATAATGGTTAAAAAAAACTCTTATTCTAAATACTGTAAAAAAAATATTGCTCAGTATTTGAAAATGTTTTTTTTAAATTAAAAAATCTGCATAAATTACATTTAAAACAACATATATTACTATTGACACTAAGATTAAGTGCAACATGCAATGTAAAATGAAAAAGAAGGGTCCTAAACTAGACTATTTTCTTCATGAAAAATATAATCTCTTGGTTTTGGGGTGAAATATGACTTGGACGTGTGTTTTTTTCCATGTTTTATGAGATTCGGCCAGTTACGAAACATTTGAAATAGTCTGTGCATATAAATCATTTTTTATTCTTGTCACTTCTTTAAATGTCTAATTAAAATAAGATCCATTTTCTGAACTGATGTTCGATTGTAACACAAATCTTTGTGCACCTGATTGGTCACTGACGAGTGTGGATTTTGACTCCAAGATGACCTCTGGCCAAAAGTTAAGCTGTGTCTACAATCCCCTCTCTTGTGTGGCTTGGACACTTCCAGAGGTCATCGCTATGGTCACACAGCTCTTAAACTGCCGCTGCAGTGAACAATTATCTGACCACAACATAAAAGCCAATCAGAGCAGACCAATACGTTCACACACGCTTTCACCAACCTGATGACGTCTGATTGAGATATTTGAGTGAATTCGAAGAATTCAGTGACCAAGCCTTTTTACTTATTCTAATATAAAACGACGAATAAATTAATACAATAAATAATAATTTTCAAGTAACACAATTATATGATTCATGAGAAAAAACATTCTACATTTTTTAATAATAATGAACGCACAAAAATAATCTTTGGCAAAACATATTTTGTATTTGTAAATGCAGAGAAGTTTAAACAATAACATATTCCATTTAATAAATTACAATTTAATGTACAACTAGTTGCATGTGCTGAATCCATTGACAGCATAAATATTAAATAAAAACATTAAATACAATCAAATAAATTAACATTTGAAATCTGAGCTTCAATCTCAAACAAAACATTCTTGAGTTTTTAGGAGATTAAATTATATTAATACTAAAAAGCATTGGGGAGATGCTTCCAAAAGTGCATTCTTGACAATGCTTATGTTGGGCATTTCCGCTCGATTACGCATGACAGCAATTTTGAAGTACTGGTGAATAAAGTGTCTCTGGGTTCCCACCGGATCATTAATTTCCAAACGGCATGAGTGATTGTGATGTCATAGTGAACATGAACATTCCGAGTTCCGGAAATCCACTCCAGCCTCGTCTCTCCATGGCGATGGAACTTTCAAAAAAAATGTCACAATCACAGAATCCTCATGCCTCAGTTCAGAAGCGTACGGTGGTTTAGTTCTACCACGCTTCTGAACTGTCGCAGCTGGACCCGGGCGAGGGAGGGTCGGTGTCGCTGGTCCAGGTGCGGTCGGTGCGCAGGTTCTGCATGTTCCCCGTGAGCAGCGTGAGGAGCGCGGCTTGCGATTGAGTCGACGGCTCTCCGCCCTGGCTCTCCAGCAGAGTCACCAGGAAGTTGATGTAGCGCATGGCCAGCCGCAGGATCTCGTTCTTGCTGAGCTTTTTCTCCGGCGGGTGCGTGGGAATGAGTTTCCGCAGCTCTGCAAAGGCTGTGTTAACATTATGTTGGCGCCAGCGCTCTCGTGTGTTGGTGAAAACCTTCCTGGTCATGATACTGCGGTACTTCTGCAAGGAAAAAAAAAGACGGTCATGCCATTGCATTTTAGACAGTGGGGGGTAAAAATTAAATAAAAAAATCTCTTACCACTTTCCGTTGTCTTGAAGCTCTAAGAACGTTGGAGCATCAGGAACAAATTTTCTGGCATGAAAAATCCCCAAATAGTCCCGACGGCAGGTGAAAGCAGCAGTGGAAAGATAAAATGCTGTCAGGTTATACTCGCCTGCATCCGTCCTCTCGCTCTCACTGAACCCTCGGACAAACTCCTCAGACAGAAAACGGGGTGAAGGAGAGAGAGGATGTGAGGGAGGGGTGGGGTTTGGCTTGTGCCTCTCATTTTTATAGTCATGCTGCTGTGACGTCGCAGGGTGTGAGTGGGGGAAAAGATTTTACATCTGCCATTAATGCGTTTAAATTGATTAACATAATGCATCATGTTCTCATTCACAGCTATAGCATTCAGGGGCTAAATACGAGGAAATCCAGCTTTTGACCAACTGAACATGTAAAACAAACTGCAGTCTAGTGTTTAAACCAAGCACGGCACATTAATAAAAGCTTTTGTCTCATGCAGCATATCCTGGACTTAATCTCGACTTCAAAAACTCTTTATTCTATCCGTTTATTTGTACGTTATTAAATGTTTAAATTATATAAATTATATTACTTTTAATTTATAATTTAATATTGACTTCATAGCAGTTTCAAAACTATTTATTAAATACTACATATTAATATTAAATGGTATTTTTATGATATTTAACTTTTTAAATTTCCATTTTCAATTGACTAAATACTTCACACTGCCAGTGGGTCATATAAACAGGCCAAACTAATTAAAAGGAAGGTATAATCCAATGATTAACCAAAAAATTCATAATGCTGCTAAATAGTTTTGATGTTTAATCCACAGAATAATATCCAATATAATAATGTTTTCCTCTCTTTAAATGTCCTCTTTTAAATCTTCACAATGCAGATCTTCCCTAATGGCACTGAATGAACCAGCATATACCATTTTTATTGATGCGAGTTTAAGTTTATTCATTATTATTATCTTACACACTTCCACATTCACCCCATCGGGCAACAACAGAAACGACGGACTATTCAAAGCAGACTTATTGCCTATGAGCTCTAACAAATACGTGGCCGTTGTGCAAAATGTGTTTCTCTCTATTGTTGGGATGCTGGACGTCCACCTGCTAACAGATCTATTACAGCCACTCCATCCCATAGTGAAGTGACATCATAATGAAAACCTTCCTCTGATTGGACAACTCGGTGCCAAAAAACCCACAGCATATTCACTCTGACAGAGTAATAATATGGGTTTTGTCTGATTGATGGTAATCTTGTTTAGAATGTCCTGGGGCTTCACATAAATTACACTAGGTTATGACAGAGGCAAGCTTGTGGATCAGCACATTCTTTGGGGCCAAGGTCTCCGAAGCCCCCTCTCGCTCTCTCCCGCACTCTCAACCTCCCTTCAGATCAAAAGCTGGTGTCTCGCTGCAGCAATTGTTGCGTTAAAAGTCTCTCTGAGAATTGTGGGGGATTTGCATAATGGGATTATGGAGGGATTAGGAGTCAGGCAGAGGACAGACACAGTTAGAACGGAGTTGAATTCACGACTCCATTCATACAGACTCGACCGCTCGACACTCCCTGCACCTGCAGAGCTGCCTTTCAGATAGGCCAAAAACTTCCAACAACACGCAAACCTGCCCCGAAACGAAACTCTCAAACTTTTGGGCCTACCTGAGCTCCGGTTTCTCGTAGCATGTCGCAATTGTTTTTCCAGCAATGCAAAATGAAGACTTCCAGATGTTTCTCCTGTGAAAACACTCCAGCAATCTCTCAGATTCGGTCTGCAATCAAAGGTTATAGCTGTCAATATGAATTCAAATATTTACCATCAAATTCTTATAATGATACCACCAGTGATCAGAGCTGTGCAATTCAAATGAACTATCAAATATGTATAATTTTCATTTAGCTTCAGGAAATTTCAAGACAAAGCTGATATTTACATATAACCAAACCAAATTCTTATGAAATAAAAAATGAGCAAAATTTGAGAAATACAATTCTGCTTTAAAAATAATAATATATTTATATATTACATAATTTAAATACATCTAATATTTATATTATACATTTAAACATCACACACACATATATTTTAAATATAAACATTAATAAATGTTGACAAATATGATTTATATTGAAATAATATAAATTTTATAATTCATATCTTTACATTTACATTTTCAGACATATATACATATATAGCTACAATATATTTATTGTTTTAAATATAAATATAATGTTAACTAATATATATGTATAGCCACAATATATTTATTGTTTTAAATATAAATATAATGTTAACTAATATATATATATATATATATATATATATATATATATATATATATATATCGCTACAATATATTTATTATTTTACATATAAATAATATTTTAAATAAATAAAAGTTTTTTTAGTTAACATTATATTATTTAGATTTAAAATATATTGTAGCTCTCTCTCTCTATATATATATATAGCGCTACAATATATGTATTATTTTAAATATAAATGTTAATATATATATATATATATATATATATATATATATATATATATATATATATATATATACACACACATACATACAGCATATATTATTTAGACTTAAAAATAAAAATATATAATTATATTTTAAGTATATACAGTATATTATATTATTTGCATGATGTACTGCATGTAAAACGGGTGAAAAAAAAAGAAAAAAGAGCCAATTAGCAAAATAAAAGCAAGTAACTTACTGTGAGGTTTAGTGGTTTGTTCAGACTGCCTCAGCGAGGATCTATTAAAGGTAGGAACATTTTCCAACTGTTCCTATTTGAGCATTTAGTACACTGTTGACAATGTAGTAAGAGTGACAATTGATTTGACCCAAATGCTTGCAATGAAGAGAGCGGTTAAAAAGGGTCAGATTTGAACAGCATGCTCTGTTCTCACAGCTTTTTTCCATCTGAAAGAGCGCGGTGATTACGGTCACATTACTGACGTGTTTATTTAAAGCGCTGTGTTTTACTGCCTTCGACTGGACACACGTCTTCCCCTCACGCCCTTGTGTCCAAAAACTGTGGTTTTATTTGCTTTTGTTTGTGTAGGCAAACGTGGCAGTTCAGATGGTGTTCGAGTTATTTATGGAGGTTGTTTGGTGTTTTACAGAGGCTGAGACTAACGGGGGGTGCAGAGAGAATGAAAGGGAGCGTGATGGAGAGAGGAAAATGCCCTATGGGAGTGTCTTTTCTCGAGCTCATTCCTGCGAGGGGCTGCCGTCAGACTGCTGGCGCGCTGAGATAAGCCCCTCCGACCCCCATCACTCTCCCTCTCTTCCTCCTCCTCTCAACGTGCGCTGCTTTCTCACTGCTCTGACTGTCAGCGATAAGAAGATTGTCCTGTAATTGAATGACTATCTTTCTATCACACTCATTTAAGAAAATAGCGAAGGGCTGGAAACGTGTGTGGTGTGGGAGATAAATTAATGGCCACTGTCACCGTAGTCACCAAACGACATCCAGACCGGTAATTTAGAAAATGTTTTTTTTAATGCCAATCAATTCAGCTTCACATCCCGAATGATTTATTCAGTTCCAGACCAGTACACAAATGTGTAGCCGCAGCGTGACCTCCTCTAAATAAGCGATGTTGCAGGAGTAACGTATAGCAAGTAATGCACGCAGTCGCATGTTTGTCAATACAGTGGCACATTTGAATAGAACTCTTGCATCTGAATGCAGATGCTTTCTTCACACCTGCTTCTGTGTACATACTATAAAGCTAACAGATGCATGTGTGCACACGTTCACGCTCAACTGTAGGTCAAAGGTCAGTAGATAAAGGAGCCACGTAATACTGCGGTCGTAATTAGAGGAAAAATACAGCACAGCACTAAATACTTTTGAACAATCAGAGCTCAAACCCTCTGCTGTGTCCTATGTACGTTTAAAAAGATTAATCTAGTTCAATCTAATAAAGCCCTTTTTTTTTCTTTTTTTTTTACAATAAAATAAAACCCCCACAAAACTTTCAATTATAGGTTCACAAGGTCGGTACCAATACCATAACAATGTTATGGTTCTCGGTACCAATTTTGGTACAACAGCAAATTTTTCTTATTTATTTTTTATGTAACTATTTAAAAAAATTTATTAAATTCAACGAGTTTATTATTTATGATGATAATCATTATAAGTAAATAATACATAAACATTTAAAGGCTGTATGCTGTTTAAAAGTAAACATTGTTTATAAAAAACATCAAGTGAAAAATAAGCAACCATCTAGGCATAATTATTAGTAGTAGTAGCCTATTATTATTATTACAGAGACGTAGCTAAATCTACTGTACAACAGTAGCCTAATACATTTCTGTCAATTTCTTCAAGTGAAACGGGTTGACGTGAAGACCTTTGAGTGTCTGTGTTCATTATATGACAGTTTCTCTAATGAAATGGTAAATTCTCATGAAGTGACGGTTTATGCGTTAATGTTCTCATATAGTAACACGGCAGAGACTACAGCGAGTGTCACGCGTGTGTGTGTGTGTGCGCATCTGGGCCCGTCATTCACACAGAGACGCAGAACATACAGGAGTAATATTTAAATAGTATTTTGCATTTTAATATTCACAGACACTAGTATATATATTCGGCTACAGACTGGAGCCCTGTGCTTAACTTCCCACTGGTATTTACGACTTTGTGGTGGCGTTCATGTGCTTTCAACTCGTAAATACGATCTTTACGACATGATTTGAACGCACCAATACTCGGGAGTTGGTACTACAGAAATGCTGGTATCGTCACATTTTTATAATTTCAGTACCGGCTTGGTCCCGAAGTACCGGTACTTGTGACATCCCTAGTTCACACATTAAGATCATGTAAATTTCCATGACTTTTCTAGCGGTTTGTGATTTTTTTTAATACGATTTCTGTAAGATATTTAAAACATGCTTGAGAATTACTGTAACTAGTAATTAGTGCATTATTAGTAGTAGTGATTAATAATCATATATTCAAAACAATTTTATAGTTGAACATTAGAAAAAAATATTTGAAAAATTTGAATGAAAAAAAAAAATATGTGAAATTTGTTTTTATTTTCAACATGTTTTAATTTACATTACATTTCCAGGCTTGGAAACCATTTAACCCACTGACTCTGGGACCCCTTTAAAAAACATTAAATAATTTAATCTTTTTTTATCTGTAACTGTAAAATATATAAATATTAAATCTAATACATTTCTGCAATTGTAATGAAGTTAAAATTAAATAAAAATGTCAATTTATAATATATAAATGACATATGTTTGATTTTTCTTCTTTACTGTAATTTCAGTTAACTGTCCTCGACAAAAAAGAACACTATAAATACACCTAAAGGATGATAGGTTAATCTTTAATATGAACAATATCTCCAATATATAAATATATGTTAATATCATTACCCATACAAACATATGGATGAACTGTATTCATTTCCATTATATTCCACATAAAAATTAAAAATACATATGAACATGAGAAGTATTCAGAAATTTCACTCAAACGAGTGATATACCGAAGAGAAAGAAGCAAAACTTTCTCAGAAAAATCTCAGTCTGGTCTGTCCGTCATTCCTGCCTGGAACTCGCTCACATAGCAGTTTTCCTCTCTTGCATTGTGGAAACACTGGGAATAAACAAACAGACACAAACGAATGGAGCAAAACTCTTCTGTCCTCTGGACACCGATAATTATTTTGTGATGGATTTCTTTTTAAAATTTTACATGGCTTTCTGTCATCATTGACTCACTCTCGTATCGTTCCAAACCTGTATAACTTTTTTTCTTCTGTGGAACACAAACGATGATATGAAAATTTGAAAAATGTCTGGTTTTGACCATACAGTGAAAGACAAAGGGATCTATTTGCCTATGGAGCTAAATTAATTTAGAAAATATGATTCACAAATAGGGCTGGGCACCGAACGGCGATACTTTTATGGTATCGAACGAAAAACTCTGATATGAGTATCGAAAAATGATTTATCTTTCGGTGTCAAATTTCGGTTACAAAAGCCAAGCGGCTGTGTCTGTGTGAGCCTGTAGCATACTTGTTTTCCTTACGTCGTTTTACAATGCCAAAGAGGTCTAAAGTGTCATCGATTTGTCTTTCCTCTGCTGTAGCTGTCAAACATTCTCTGTTCAGCATTCAAACTGCGCGTCGCGTTCGGTTACAGTCAGCAGCAGCACGGTAAAGCTCACTCCAAGAAGATATATTCCCGTTATAATACTTGATATGAAGATAAAATAATTTATCTTCCTGGAGTTTATCTAGCGGGTTCTGAACGATGTTGGTACTCGCTACCGGGTGACAACACAAGGACTATTAATTAGCGTCACACGCACAGTAACCGGAATTTAAAACTGTGAAGAAACAAATAATCAGTGAACTTTTGGACAGATATACATAGTAGACTAGGATTTGTGCGCTCAACATCGCTTCTCTTTATGCCGTGAACTTTTCTCTGACTCCGTGTTGCTTTAAGTGCATCATTCTGCACCCGGGATGCGCAGAAGCGCTTTGTTGCCGTTTCATATAATCTCATTGTTTTGTGCACTGAAAGATTACTAAAAAACATTATCTTGTTCTCACGTATCTATCATATCTTTGTTCCCCCTTTACAGAGCTGCACATAATGCTTACAATAAACTATAAATCTTGTAATTTTATCATTTATAATTTTATTATTTGTGTAGGCCCATATAATTATTTACATTCATATATATATATTAGGGGTGGCACGGTACATGAGAAAAAACCAAACCGTTCGGTTCGCTTGTCTCAGTTCGGAGCGTGTACGCTGCACGGTTTCGACGCATGCGCAATGTATTCTCGTGTCCTTATGTTACCTCAGACAGTGGGTGTCCTTATCGTGTGAAATAAGAGGTGTGTGTGGACATACAGTAAAATAAAGTAAAAGTGGAGTGCTGCAGGTCACGTCACGTGTAGAAATGCAAGTGGGAGAGATAAGGAAGGCTGCTCGGAGTTGGAGGATGCGCCAGCGACGTATAGCTGGCAGGGCAGATGCAGTGCGTATGCGCGTGCATTCACATACTGGCAGTGTTTGTCTCACGCAGCTGAACTGCGGCTCGTGTATTGCAAATGCAGACAAATATTGTCCATTCTGTCACATTTTCCGGTGTTCTCCTCCGACCCCTGTCTGTCTTATGCTTTTATTTATGATGGGCAGCATATATCTGCTGCAGATGCGACCGTGTTCCCCTCTTTCTCATACACACATTCATAAAACATGTTGTATATAAGTAGTTCACATGATAAATTTAACATTTAAAAGTTAAGATGCTTCTAGTTTTAATAATTTAAACATGCCTTTGAAGTTTGGGCAAAAACTTCTGGCAGTGTTGTGTTTTCGTGTATTTTTTTTTTCTTTTCACAGCGCTAGATGTCATATGGTGATTGTGAAACACACGGAACACTTCATGGTGAAATTTAATCAGGTCAGCTGAATTAAAGCCAAAGTGCATTGTTCTGATCAAAATTGACATGATTAACATGAAAAATGTTGCGCCAATGTGTCGGACTCTGTAGACAGCCAGTTAAGAAACAACTTCTACATGATATAAAAAAATTTTAATACTGTATCCTAATTGTGGATGATTAAGCTAAATATCATATGCTGAAGTAAATTTCTTGAGTGTTAACGATAAAAAAACAACAACAACAAGAACCGAAAACCGTGACCCTAAAACCGTGATACGAATCGAACCGTGGGTTTTGTGAACCGTGCCACCCCTAATATATATATATAAATATAAATAGATTTTTATAAATGTATTTAATAAGAACACAAAGTAATTTGTACCTTTTCATTATGTTTAGATTTTATAAAATTAGTCCAAAGATTTTTTTCATGAATAACTTTTTGTAATTGCAGTTTTTTAAACTATCCACTAACCTACCATATTTCCTCAAATAAAAGCCTGTAGTCAATTAAACGCCGGGCCTCTGATAGTGGCCGGGGGCGTGGCCAGCACGAACAAATAAAGGCCGGTCTCAAATTAAGGCCGGGAGAAAATGATTTCCTTTCATTTCATGTGCATTCAAGTTCAGCGTAATGTACAGTAGGGTTATGCAGAAGGAGCGAAACCATCGTGGCCATCGGCCCCCGCTGAGAGTCTTGCGAGTGCGACGGTCTCTTCTATACTTAACCTAAACACTTTGCAGGGATTGCTCTGTAAATTAAATAGAGAATATAACTGATGCATATCTGCTATTTTAAATACTGTAGTCTATGAGAGATGTGACGTGTGTTAGTCTGTGAAAGCTACACAAATGATCTGGAAAATCTCTTAGCCTCTTGTCTTTTTTACACATCTTACTCTGCATTTAACTTAAACTATTTTATTTTGTACAAGAAAACAGCATAGGCTTCAAAATAAATTATGTTATTGAAATATTGTAAAGTGGTCATTTGAACAACTCGAACGAACATTTAAAAAACAATATCCAATTCAAAATTGAATAGCTCCATAACGGATTGAGAAAAGTGCGCGCATTAGTTGGGTTAGAAAATAATATTTATGTAAAGAGATATATATTAAAATAAAAAGTGCTTAAAGGAACACAACTCTTCTTAAGTGGAAGGAAGCTTTTTCCCTCACGTGGAATATAGAAAGCACAGTAGTTGGGTTAGTAAAATAACGAAATTATAGAGTTTATATCGAGTCTATAAAACACGAAAGAACAACAAATATATCACAAAAGTACATTTCGTTTTGTATAAATTGTATCTTAATTTTAATCTATGTTTTATCAACCAAATTGCCCGGATTTAATAAATAACAAGCAAATATAACAGACAATGACATGAGCAGCGCCGGCTTAAATTAACTACTAGAAAAGGAAAAAAACTTTAGTCAGGGGCAGCCCTTACTATTTATTTCAGATAGGCCTATATTTGATCCAGCATGTCACAAAGGGAGTTCTGGGTTGAGCGGCGGTGCTGAGCAGAAAGAGCTTCAGAAATGAGCGGATCTCCAGAAAGACGCTTGATCTCCACTGGAGGAAATATTACCGCAACGCACACACAATTAAAACACAATTCAACTTAAAAATTTTAAGTGGCCCATTAAAAAGTATTATTTATATTACAAATAAATTATTAAATTCTAAAAATGAATAAAATGAACAAAAAATTGCATTGCATTTGCAATCCTTTGAAACCACCCCACTTCCCGTGCCCCTGATGATATCTGTCCTCTGGAACGCTATCGCTTTTCATTTAAAACGGTTTATTTAAAAAAATATTTTTTCAAATAGATGGAATTTGAAATACAGGCCAGCCCCTAATAAAAGCCTGCCTCAAATAAAAGCCGTGACCTTCTGCAGTTCAGGTAAATAAAGGCCCCGGCTTTTATTTGAGGAAATACGGTAATTTAATATATATTTTTGTCATAGCTTATGTTATGATTGTATATTTTTATTCATTTATTGTTTTTTCTATAATGAGTGTGTACTTAGTGGATTCTGGATTGTGTTTAACAAATAAAAGAGTGACTATTAGTTCCACAAACACAGACGTATAGATATTCTATAGTGATGTAGAAATATATGAATGATAGATTTATATTCCATCCATCCATCCATCCATCCATCTTCTTCCGCTTTATCCGGGGCCGGGTCGCGGGGGCAGCAGTCTAAGCAGACATGCCCAGACTTCCCTCTCCCTAGACACTTCCTCTAGCTCTTCCGGGGGGACACCGAGGCATTCCCAGGCCAGCCGGGAGACATATTCCCTCCAGCGTGTCCTTGGTCTTCCGGTTGGGCATGCCCGAAACACCTTCCCGGGAAGGCGTTCAGGAGGCATCCGGAACAGATGCCCGAGCCACCTCAGCTGTCCCCTCTCGATGTGGAGGAGCAGCGGCTCTACTCCGAGTTCCTCCCGAGTGACTGAGCTTCTCACCCTATCGGAGCCACCCTGCGGAGAAAGCTCATTTCGGCCGCCTGTATCCGGGATATTGTCCTTTCGGTCATGACCCAAAGCTCATGACCATAGGTGAGAGTAGGAACGTAGATTGACCGGTAAATCGAGAGCTTCGCCTTACGGCTTAGCTCTTTCTTCACCACGACAGACCGGTACATCGACCGCATTACTGCAGAAGCTGCACCGATCCGTCTGTCAATCTCCCGCTCCATCCTCCCCTCACTCGTGAACAAGACCCCTAGATACTTGAACTCCTCCACTTGAGGCAGGAACTCTCCACCAACCTGAAGTTGGCAAGCCACCCTTTTCCGACTGAGGACCATGGCCTTGGATTTGGAGGTGCTGATCCCCATTCCAGCCGCTTCACACTCGGCTGCAAACCGTCCCAGTGCATGCTGAAGGTCCTGGTTAGAAGGGGCCAACACGACAACATCATCCGCAAAGAGCAGAGACGAAATCGTGTGGTCCCCAAACCTGACACCCTCCGGCCCTTGGCTGCGCCTAGAAATTCTGTCCATAAAAATTATGAACAGAACCGGCGACAAAGGGCAGCCCTGCCGGAGTCCAACATGCACCGGGAACAAGCCTGACTTACTGCCGGCAATGCGGACCAAACTCCTGCTTCGGTCATACAGGGACCGGACAGCCCTCAGCAAAGGACCCCGGACCCCATATTCCCAGAGCACCCTCCACAGGACGCCGCGAGGGACACAGTCGAATGCCTTCTCCAAATCCACAAAACAAATGTGGACTGGTTGGGCAAACTCCCATGAACCCTCCAGCACCCTGTAGAGGGTATAGAGCTGGTCCAGTGTTCCACGACCAGGACGAAAACCACATTGTTCCTCCTGAATCCGAGGTTCCAATATCGGCCGAATTCTCCTCTCTAGTACCCTGGCATAGACTTTCCCGGGGAGGCTGAGAAGTGTGATCTCCCTATAGTTGGAACACACCCTCCGGTCCCCCTTCTTAAAAAGAGGGACCACCACCCCGGTCTGCCATCCCAGAGGCACTGTCCCCGACCGCCACGCGATGCTGCAGAGGCGTGTCAGCCAAGACAGCCCCACAACATCCAGAGACTTGAGGTACTCAGGGCGGATCTCATCCAACCCCGGTGCCTTGCCACCGAGGAGTTTCTTGACCACCTCGGTGACTTCAGCTTGGGTGATGGACGAGTCCTCCTCTGAGCCCCCAGCCTCTGCTTCCTCAATGGAAGACGTGACGGCGGGATTGAGGAGATCCTCAAAGTATTCCTTCCACCGTCCGACAACATCCCCAGTTGAGGTCAACAGCCGCCCATCGCCACTGTAAACAGCGTTGGTAGGGCACTGCTTCCCCCTCCTGAGGCGCCAGACGGTTTGCCAGAATCTCTTCAAGGCCAGCCGATAGTCTTTTTCCATGGCCTCACCGAACTCCTCCCAGGCCCGAGTTTTTGCCTCCACAACCACCCGGGCTGCAGTCCGTTTAGCCTGCCGGTACCTGTCAGCTGCCTCAGGAGTCCCACAAGCCAGCCAGGCCCGATAGGACTCCTTATTCAGCTTGACGGCATCCCTTACTTCAGGTGTCCACCACCGGGTTCGGGGATTGCCGCCTCGACAGGCACCGGAGACCTTGCGTCCACAGCTCCGAGCGGCCACTTTGACAATGGAGGTGGAGAACATGGTCCACTCGGACTCAATATCTCCAGCCTCTCTCGGGATCCGGTCGAAGCTCTGCTCTCTCAGGAGTTCTCTCTGACAGGAGACTCGGCCAAACGTTCCCAGCAGACCCTCACAGTACGTTTGGGTCTACCGAGTCTATCCAGCTTCCTCCCCCGCCATCGGATCCAACTCACCACCAGGTGGTGATCAGTTGACAGCTCCGCCCCTCTCTTCACCCGAGTGTCCAAGACATACGGCTGCAGGTCAGATGAAACGACCACAAAGTCGATCATTGACCTACGACCTAGGGTGTCCTGGTGCCATGTGCACTGATGGACACCCTTATGCTTGAACATGGTGTTCGTTATGGACAAACTGTAACTAGCACAGAAGTCCAATAACTGAACACCACTCGGGTTCAGATCAGGGGGGCCGTTCCTCCCAATCACGCCCCTCCAGGTTTCACTGTCATTGCCCACGTGGGCGTTGAAGTCCCCCAGTAGAACGACGGAGTCCCCAGTCGGAGTACTTTCCAGCACCCCTCCCAGGGACACCAAGAAGGTTGGGTACTCTGCACTGCTGTTCGGCCCGTAGGCACACACAACAGTGAGAGACCTATCCCCGAGCCAAAGGTGCAGGGAAACGACCCTCTCGTTCGCCGGGGTAAACTCCAACACATGGCGGCAGAGCTGGGGGGCTATAAGCAAACCCACACCAGCCCGCCGCCTCTCACCATGGGCAACTCCAGAGTGGTGAAAAGTCCATCCTCTCTCAAGGAGTGTGGTTCCAGAGCCCAAGCTGTGCGTGGAGGTGATTCCGACTATCTCTAGTCGGAACCTCTCAACCTCACGCACAATCTCAGGCTATTTCCCCGCCAGCGAGGTGACATTCCATGTCCCAAGAGCCAGATTCCGTGTCCAGGGATCGGGTCGTCTAGGCCCCTGCCTTCGACTTCGATTTTACCACCTCCACCTCGTATTGAGCCAAGGAAAACCCTGCCTGTACACAATGTCATTTGTTTATTTATTTGTTATTTATAATATGTTCATGTTGTGGCAAAAAGGTTTCTCTTTTTTTGTTAATTTTGGCCAAGTTAGGATTGATGCCAATCCTGAGTGTCTGCTGGTGCACCCCTATCCAAAAAGCACAACCAGTTTTATTAATAATGTTACGCTGAGTGAGAAGTGTTTTAATTAAGGTGAAAAACAAAAGTTTTGTGTTTAATGTATTTTTTTTGATGTTGAAATGGATTTTAAAACATATGGTATCGGAAAAAGTATCGTTAGGAACTGGTATCGAAACTGAGGTATCGAAATTGGCACTGGATCGAAAGATTTTGTACGCACAAATATGCACGCACGTTTCTGAATGCTTTGTATTATGTGAATATTATGTTGTTTTTGTGAATTGCTGTTTGCAAATAAATAAATAAAAACTGTGAATGTGAAGTAGCTTATGCAGTTGTGAATCATGTTTTATGAATAAATTGAGCGACTATTTTAGCTCTATAGATCTAATCTAAATATATATTTTTTGTGTTCCACAGACGAAAGGAAGTCATACATGTTAAGATTCACAAATGCAAAGCACAATTTCATAAAAGTATGTCCGCACATTTCTGAATGTTTTGTATTTTGTCGACATGAATTAGAATATGAATTTGTGAATTGCTGTTTGCAAATATATAAACTTTTTGGTGAATGTGAATTAGCTTATTGAGACTATTTTAGCTCTATAGATCTAATGTTGTGCTCCGCAGAAGAAAGAAAGTCATACAGGTTAGGAATGTGTGTTGCTGTGTGTGTGTGTGTGTCTGTGTGTACCACTGTGCGCGTCTTCTCCTTGCCTCTTCCTCTCCTCTCCTGTCTTGTGAGGCGGATCGTTTGCAGGTGAGCTCCGGTGAGTCTGACCCTGCAGCCTAGAGCTGAATACACACGCAGTGTTCCTGCTCCCCAGCACTTCAGGAGTTAGCAGAGGAGCCAGGGGAAAATGGGCAGACCCTCGGGGAACAGCTCGGCCTGGCACTGGATTTGGGTTTTGAATGAATCCTTCACCCTGCGGCTGCCAGGCGCTCGCTGTAGCTGAAGCTTGGCTGAACTGACTTGGCAATAAGGGGTTGTATGAGTTAGAGTGAGTTGAATCTGGAAGAGATAATTTGTTTTTTCTCCATGTTTCCTCTCCTCTTCTTCTGTTCTGACCTGCAAATGTGATAAAGAAACTATTTAAATTATCGCTCTGTTTTTATCTACCAACCATATATCTTTCTAACTGGGCAGTAAACTGTATAGTGACAGGACGTGAAGGTTAAGTATAGTAACTGATAACGATAAAATATATTTAGCATTATCATTATTATAATAAGAGTATAAGCAATAAATCAATACTGTATCTATATATTGTGGCATTGTGAGAGGGTTTGTCATAGAAGGGAGGAATGCCCCATCTAATGGTGCATTCCAGTTGGTTTTTATTATGCCCTTCACTTGCTAACTTCCCTCCGTCCCTTGGTCAAAATCAAGGGAGCGAGGGTCTGTCCATATAAACTTCCCTTGTGCACTTCACGAAGTGGAATGCACTTCAAAATGGCGGCAGGAATTTCCCTGAGGGGAAGTGCTTAGGGAAGTTCGCACGTGCGTGTCTAAAACTGGAGTGGTCACAAACTAAGATGGTTGCCCGGTCCCGGACTACAACTACCAGGTTCCTCAGCAGTGGATTAGTATTTAGACATTCATTTTAAATATTTATTCATGTATAATCTTTTCCATTTATAATTTATTTTCACAAACTTTCCATAAATATTATGAATGTAGTTATAAACATTTATATAACATTTATATATATGAAATTTCGGCCGAAAACGGCATTATCGGTTTCGGGCCGAAATAAAAAAAACTGCCGAAAACGTAAACCGAAAATGAATGTCACCCGCCCCTCCCCTCCGTGCGCAAGCGCTTAGGTTTCACTCACGGTTGAGCTGTTATCACGCGACGCGTCTGCCTATCAAAGATTAACTACCCATTGCCTGAGGCGACAATCCCCTTGACTACTGGCGTGCGAACGAAGGCCGCTTTCCATTGCTTGCACGGATTGCACGCAGGTATTTATCTGCCTCAAGCAGTGTTGCGAAGTCTGCGGTTTTCCCGCGGGATGTTTTTCCATGTCCGCGGGTTGAAGCGACCCCAATTATGTGATATTTAGACCCAGGAATGCAAATTTTAGCAGGCAACCCTGCCAAAAAAACACATATTTTACCCCCCAAATGCCATTTTTCCTGGAGAACAGTGACAGACAGTGAGGGACTATTCAGTATAGCATCTCATGTTCTTAATGAGAACCATTCTGTGATTTTGTGTGCAGTTTTTCAGATAATTGTGGATCTTTTTTTGCACAACTGTTAAAAAACTATTTTATTTGATGGAACATAAAACTTGAAGAATAATATTAGGCCTATTTGGTATTATTATTTATATTTATTGTTAAAAATATTTTAGGTTTTGTTATGTAACTTAATAAAGTTTGATTATTCTATTGGTTCCTGATTTGTTCATTTCAGATCCATCAAATTCAAGCAATTTATATATATATATATATTAGTATACGTTTTTAAAAGAAGCCATTTTCGGCTTCAGTTTCGGTTTTCAGCCAAGTGCATCCTAAATTTTCGGTTTCGGCCCAGAATTTTAATTTCGGTGCATCACTAATTTAGACATTTGTTTTAAATATTTATTTATAATCGTATTTTATCACTTATTTTCATACACATATAAATATTAGTTTAATGACCAAAAATTATAAAAGTTATATTGACCAAAGCATTCTTCTCTCACAGTTGGTGCTTGGCAAGTATTCATTTGGATCCTGTCTGTGAGGTTTAAGCACATTTGTCTTCTCTAAACATTAAGACTGACCAATTAACAGGCTACGTGGCGTCTTATCCTCCGGGTCTAACTGAGGTTTATCCAGATCCTGAGTCCAGGGAGGCAGATGAGGATGAGGAGGGTGAGCTGGGTTGTTTATGTGTGAGAAGGGTGTATTCTCACTCCTCAAGGTGGCCGTTTTGACTTTGGACTTTGCTGTAATATCACTGAAAAGCTGCAGAAAAACTGTGTGAAAAAAGCCATTGTTTCCTTTCACCTATTTTAATGCAAATTTGGGGATATTGCATAAAAAACAATGGATGGAAACGCCAAGATGTGCATAAATTCTAAAAATGTGCATAAAACATGCATGCACTCAATTTGAGATATACATGAGAATTGGAGATACGTTTTTTTATCCAAAAAGAAGACATGCGCATAAACTACGATGGGGACACATTTACCAAATAAATTCCTTTGATGCGCATCAAATAAAACTTGCGTGACTTTGCCTCAACAGAGGATATGGTCTGTGTATGTTGCATTCATTTGGTTTTCACTTGAAAATTGAGAAAACGGCTTGATTCAGCTTGATTTGATATTTTTAGGAAATGGATAAATGGCTTATATATTCAATTTCCACATGTGGGCAGGCATGAAATGCCCCTTTCCGCTGATTGGTCGACCAAAGATCAACCAGTATATATAGCAGTCTAATAGTCCTCCGCTGCTGGATGGATTCTTTAAGTGTTTGTTACAAATAATAATCTCTCTCTCATCAAACAACCAGACTTAGGAATGCTTTGACACAAATCGTGCTGGGCAGGGACTATAAAGGGCTTTCTTCTCTATAGGCATGAGTTCGACAACCTACGCACTAGAGAAATATTAACTGATTATTTCAGAAAAAATAATGTAGGTTATCTCGCATCTGCACCCAAGTAATTTATGAAGTACAAAAAAAAGAGCCACAGTGGCTTCCCCAGTTGCAGAAACTTTAGTTTTTATTACCCCTAACTAGGCGTGTTGCATAGTCAATCACTGAAACAACAGTGATTTTGAAGAACAAATAACATATAACACAGCAGTTAGTGGATAGTGACGTTTAGCGTTGCAGTGAAGAAGAAAAAAAATGAAGCAGTATAAGCTATTCTCTATGAAAAAAACAAATTCGCCTTGATTGTAAAATAAAAAAATATCAAATCAAGAACATTTTTCAACTTTAAATTTTCACTTGAAAAACAAATGAATGCAACATACACGGACCAGATATATGATTGGATAACTGGACTTAACCGGTGGATCAATTTCATCGCACAGCATTTCAAATTTGGTTTGGTCATTCTGAAATGCCAAAGTCTATCACCAAAATAATTTGGTATAATGACCACCCAGAAGTGTCTCACACGATTGTGTTCCAAAACAACAGTCATCCGCCTCCGAATGCAACATGACAATATTTATTGCAATTCATCTGCTGTGCGCTCTGAGGCGGAAGAAATGTATGATGTACAAAAAAAAAGAGGCACAGTGGCTTCCCCAATTGCAGCGACTTCCCAGGAAGTGACAATTTTGTTCTATTAAACACATGGGATGGAATCGGTGCTCCATTCGCAAATTATTTATGCAATATTCCAATTTGGTTTAAGTAAAATTTGCACCTTTGGACAGAAACAAAGTTACTGTGAACAAGACTGATCAACCAACAATGTGCCCTGGCTTTGATCCTGAAAACTAGTGAATCTAGTAGTACCTTAATGACTTTGTGAGGGATCTGTGGGAACATTTCCTGCAGCTCAGAGAAAGAAGCTCCCAGCAGCCACTGCAGTGACGGAACTCTCCTCAACATCACTTGAGCAACCAGAGGATTAATGCATGGAAACTGCAATAGGCAATGCTCTGCCTAAAACAAAAACTGCTTCAGTGAATTGAACACACACAATGATATTAAACATTCAGCTCCATCTATTGAAGAAAAACTTGTGAGGTTGTTGATCATTTTGCATTTGTCACACACACATTAACTCCCGCCACTGATGGAAATTTCCATAATTTGTGAGAAAACGCTTCCCTGACAGAATTTTCAGGCCTTCCGTGTTTTCCCTGTTATACTGTAGGGGGCGCAATTATGCATCTTCTGAAAGAGTGCTAACTCTCCAGATCAAAACACGTGAAAAAGATGCGGAAACAAACTATATCATATGTAATCATATGCATATGTAAAATAATGCAATCCTCAACATTAAACAGCATATAAATCAAAACTGCCTAAAGTTACTGAATGAAATGTCGACCCAGGACGAGCTATAGGACTGTGAAGCTTTGAGGGTGTTGATCAAGTTTGCCACACGAGTCCTGAAATGTGAAGCCAACATGTCTTGATTGCCCCCAGGTGACTGGATGCAGTATAGGTCATAAACCCCACCCTCTCCATAAAATGTAATGGGACATAGACAAATTAAACAATCAAATAACACTTCAAATTAGAGTTTAGATTCTCTGCGCGAGCCGGAACTTGACCCGCAGGCCGGGTCGGGCTGAGATTTCCCGGCACTATCCTCAGGCCGGGCCCTTGATCGTTTGTGGGGTTTTTTAATAATTACTTTATTAGCCTAATTGGGTGGGCAGAAAGCTATGCCATAATCAGAAATCATATATATTTTTAGCAAAGTAATACTACAACTAAGAAACAAATGTGTACAAAGTTGCACAAATCAGGATTATTCTAAAAATGCGTTTTAAACTCAGCACACGCAGTGATGATGCGCAGCATTCAGAACCGCTCCGAGACGCCAGTCATGAGCTGCTCGCGTTAACACTGCGCATTGCTTAACTAGTCTATTTCTTTTCTTAACTATAAGTTAAAGAAAAGTATACATTTCAAGCTTTCTATACACATATTTCTCATGTCTGTGAGGCAGTAGCTGCTGAGTTTCGTTTATTTATGAGATGCACTCCAGCTCATGTGCAATGCATGTGATCGGCGCGACTTCATCTCACCCTTATAATCTGCTATTACTCTATTTGCTTGTTATTTATTAAATCCAAGCAATTGGCTGACGAAACCTTGATTAAAATTAAGATACAATTTATATAAAACGAAATTCATTTTAAAGAAGGCTTCATACAAAACGAAACTTAATATTAAACAAAATATAATAACCACCAAAATAATTTCTGACCCACTCGCATCTTTGCACTTTTCATAATCAGATGAAATTTAAAAATAACATTATAATATTTAAACATAAATATTAAACAAAATACATTGTTTAATGGCTACAAGTAGGCCTTTAGTACAGAGGCATATCATGTCTGAGCGGGGGGAGCATTGTTTTACCAGTGAACGGTTCATGAGCGCGCGCCTGCATAGAGCGTATTATTGAGCTGAGCGTCACACCCGTGCGCTTCGCTCATTACAGGCTTGTTCTCAGAACGCCCACGTATAAAAAAAATGGTCGGGTTTAAATCGGGCTCGGGCTCATAATTACAGTTAATGTGTCAGGCCGGGCTCGGACACAACGTGCACGGGCTTGGGTAGGGTCGGCTTGATATTTTGAGCCCGATCTAAGCTCTACTTCAAATACATTTTTTCCAAAGATGGTTTCTGTCATTTTAGGCAGTTGTTATCTAGCCTGGTCTTACCAGACTCTCGTACATTTCATTTGTACAGAGAGTCTGGCCACTCTCCATTGATAAGTGTTTGCTTCCTTGAAGGCAGGTACTCTGTTGAAGTTAAAATCTATTGGATCTGCCCAGAGCCACTCTGGATCTGCCATAACCAATCGCAAACATTTGGTCGTGACATATGTCATGCGCCGTTCGCCTCTGTTTCTCACATGGAAGTCCGTAAAAATAACTGTGCAGATTGTGCGGCCACCTCAGTGATAAAACCTTAAACTTGTGCATTCGGATTGTGATTTATTCAGGTTGGAGGGGAGAGTTTTGTGATCGGGAACGCGCTGCTCACGTGGTCTGTAACATGATTGTATGCTGTAAATAAAATGTAATTTGATTGGTATGATAAGAATAAATGCTGCCGTAAATAACAGCCCAATTCAAATGTTTACGTGCTTTTCTTCTTTTTATTTTTTGAGCGGTGATGAAATGTATTGCTCTTGTAAATACTTCTAGAAATACATCCAAATTACAGCGAAGCACAACCGCACGGTGCTCTGCAGTGCTCAAAATTTTGAAGTGATATATTCTTGAAATGTGGATTCAGACAGCAATTAAATTACCACAAGACCTTGGTGTTTGTCTAAAACAGTAACGTTAGGTAATTCGGCTGGGGATTTTTACGTGTGTGGTGGGAGACGGACGGTAATAAAATCACTGACTAGCCCCTGTAAATGATGACAACCCACGAGAAACAATTACCGTCCGAATAGGGCTTCAGCCAACTCCTTCACTGCTAACGGAGCGAGCTGGAAAATCTAACTTTTCCCAGGACACAACATCATAGACCACCAATAAAACTCAGTAAAGATTGTTCTTGCTCTGGCTTTAACTTCTGGATATTCGGCAGCATTGCCACAACGGACCGAATGGATTCGCTCACATCTTTTCTCCACCGCCATTACTGAACTACAATTCAAACTAGCGCACGACATCAACGTCATCGTTCTCAGCCACTCCCTCTGTTCGCTGATTGGACCGGTAAAAATTAGTTCGGAGAAAATCTAAGAATATACCGCAAATGAAAATTGAGCGGAAGTAGGTAGGAGGGCGGAGCCAGGCTAGTTGTTATCAGCAGTTGACCTAACTATGCAGTTAGTTCAAGTGTTCGTTCTTTAAATAAGTTTGGATTAAGTTAGTTACAATATAAAACAATATCAAATAAACAACAAAGCTTGTGTGATTTTGTTTAAGTCATTCAGATTGTAGAATGACTTTGATATTGTCTGATTTTATAAATGTTTTCATTAATATCTAACAGTGTTAACAAACACACGTAGGGACACAGTATCTTAGGTATGTTTTAAAGGTCCCGTTCTTCGTGTTCTTTTGAAGCTTTGATTGTGTTTACAGTGTGCAATATAGCATGTGTTCATGTTTCGCGTGTAAAAAAAACTGTATTTTTAACACAATTTACTTATCTGTATACCGCTGTTTTCACTGTCCTAAAAACGGCTGATGAGTTCCTTTATTCTATGAAGTCCCTCCTTCAGAAATACGTAACGAGTTCTGATTGTGCCAGCGGTTTCTGTGTTGGGATTTGACAGCAGCTTAGCGAATGTGGCCCGGTTCCTGTGTTGTGATTCGACAGCAGCTTAGCGCACGTGGAAAGGTCACGCCTCTTAACGGGAGATATATATGCGCTTAATGATCTCTACAGCGTCCCTGGGAAAGCCAAACAAAGGTGATTTGACTCCGGGATGAAAATAACAGCGTCTCGACGACATGGCGACAAACACACTCAAACGCACCACTTCCTTTTCTCCACGCGACACGTCCTCTTCTCCACGTGGGACAGCAACAAGACCACGCCCCCTTTTTTCGCGTAGTCTTGTGGGCGGAGGTTAGTCTGTTCTACTGTTCTACTGACGTCATTTATGTAGGAAGTACCAGAATGTAGTCCAAGCCAGCCGTTCGCTGTAGGCTTTGAAAGGGAACTTCTGTTAAATAAAATATCTCGCTTGGCATTGAACTTTGAGCTTTATAATTTTACAGGTATTATTTATGCTCTAACAGCAACATTACACACTAACTAAAGTTTGAACAGTGGGATCACGAAGAACGGGACCTTTAACTTAAAAAAAAGTAAAATGTTTTATAAATATTATTTTAGTTTTATTTTGTCAAATTGTATTAGCCTACCATGGTTCCAGAGCCATGGCTCTACTTCTCATTTGAAAGTGCGGGAGAAACATTTCTAATTTAATCAAAGACAACTTGTAAATAAATATTTGTTCAGTATTAATTTGTGCATTTTTAAAATGTTTAATAAAAGGTGCAAAAAGTCAAATAAAAATCTGAAAATAAGTCAATATTTTATTTTGTGTTCACGGTTCTAATTTAAATGTTAGTATTCAATATAGTATTTTAAAAATACAACTTTTATTTTCATTTTTCTCCTCATGATTACAATAGAAATTGGACCATTTCTATGCATCTTTAATATATATTTTAATCTACAGTATATGAAGTACTGAGTTGTAGTCTGAGCACAGATAATTTTAGGGTCACTGATGATCAGTGACAAAAAGTCGTAAGAAAAATAATAATTAAAAAACCAAGTACAATATGTATGTGCTAGAAACATTTTAGACCTGTCATTCACCTCTGTGGGCTGCACACTGAGCCAGTCTCTATCCAACCAGCTCAGTCCATCTCTCTCTGAATTCATCAGAGTATGCAAGGAGATCTGATAGATGTAGCTGGCTATCTCTTCTTCCTCACACACCATTATCACCTGAAACACACATACACCACATGCCATGATCAATAAATATTGACACAAACTTTGAATACAAAATATTTTTCAATAGCAATAAAACAGGAAATGTCAAACCTGGCCTTGGTATAACCTTTAGAAACCAAGGTTTGTTATATGCTATTAAAATTGCCATAATAATTGAGGAAGAAAATACCTTGACATCAAACTTCTCAGACTTGTTTGCAAACAACACAGATGCAGAGTAGATGTGAATCAGATTGATAAAGATGCTACTGGAAATCCTAAAAGTGGGGGAAAATATTGTTTAGTCTTTGAATCTACGTAAATAAAACTGTCAGTCACCGCTCCTGTTCAGAAGAGTTTTGTCTTCTGTTGGCTATGCACAGGAATCAGTTTATTTTAACGCTCTAAACGATCTAAGTCTAAAGTGCACGGCACAAGTCCACTTAGGGCGTGTCCAAATCCACTTTTGCTAGTTTAACGACGGAAAAAATGGTCGGCGCATGGTCTAAAAGGGTTGGCCCTATTGAGTAATAGGTGTTTTTTGGACATGTCCAAATGGGTGTCTCATCTCCCATTCCCTTTAAAAGCCAGTTGCGCTCACGCCATGCCGGATTCGCTATTTACATAGCAGAATATGCAAGCGGAAAAACTGAACGCTTCTCTAATTATAATTAGTTACATTTATATAGCGCTTTTCTGGATACTCAAAATGCCTTACATGGATGGGGGGAATCTCCTCAACCACCACCAATGTGCAGCATCACCTGGCTGATGCGACGGCAGCCATATTGCACCAGAACGCCCACCACACACCAGCTGTTTGGTGGAGAGGAGGCCGAGTGATGAAGCCAATCAGTATATAGGGATGATTCCTCTAGCGAGGAAACTGCGTTGTGGACCCGGCTATAGGCGCATATCACTAACGCACCCTTTAAACAACCCAAAAATATTGAGATACCAGGTTTTAGTTGGTCAATGGTGCAGTCCTTTTCAGTTTCCTCAAAATAGCAACGCACCAACAACAAGCCTGAACACACCTCGTTTTCAGACCAGCACGCCCATGGCCGCACAAATGCATTTGCTATTTAAACAATGTGGCACAGGACGGAAAAATGATAACTGAGTCGGGCTGAAACTAGCAAAAAAACACTTGCGTCGTGCCTGGCGCCGCATTTCACCGGGTGTATGATAGGGCCCATAATGCTTCACAGTACAGCTATAGATTAAATCAGAAAAAACCACAACCACAACAAGTGTGCAAACAGTGCAGTACTGAATATTATTGTATAATGAAAAGTGACTATACCAAAATGTATTTAAACATGTATTTCATACTAAGTATACTACAAAACTTTTAACATATTTACTGACATATCGCTTGAGACTTTAATAATATTATAATTACACTTTATTTGGAGTACTTTATTTCACAATACATTTGTGATTTTTTAACATTAAGCCTAAAATGTGTTTTAATATCACTATTAGTAAGGACAGTATGATTTCTGTATAATTTCTGTCAAGTTATTTAAAGTTTACCTAATATATACTTGCAATAGCTCCATTTTAGCACAATCAAATACACTTAAGTATATATTTAGTTGGACCTCAGCACTATTCCCAGATAACTAAACTGCATTAAGTACAAAATGAGTTGTTCCAATTTAGCAGACTTTAAGTATACCAATTTAGTATACAAAAAGAACAATTGCAGGGTATTTATATTAAGTACATACTGTACATATGTAAATGTATTTGTAGTATACTTGGCATAAAATAAATGTATTTCAAAAACATTTTGGTACATTTATTTTTCACTAGGGTGGTCATCCCGTCTAGTTCCAGTTCCAATATCTATTGACAACCTTGCAACAAAAATATTTGTAGTATATTAATATCATCTATTTTTGTATTTTGAGCAAATATGGTAAAAAATAAATGTTCATTTAACGGTGCAGTGTGTAATATTTATGAGGATACATTGACAGAAATGCAATATAATATACATAACTATGTTTTCAGTGGTGTATGAAGACTTTACATAATGAACGGTTATGTTTTTTTGAATGAGCCATTTCTATCTCCATACACTGCGGATCCCCTTACAGTGATGTCGCCATTTTGCGCCGCCATGTTTCTACAGTAGCCCTAAACGGACAAACTGCTCTACAGAGCGCTAGCTACTCTCTGCTGTCTCAGATGACGACATCTTTGTCCTGTGTCAGCCACCATAGCTTCTCTATGTGCTTCGAAATGGAGGGGGTGAGTGGTGGGTGGTTACAATACGCAACCTCACTACTAGATGTGTTTCCTGCTTCCTGCTTCCTGCTTCGCTACTGTTCGGACGCTCTTGCTTACTGCTCCGTGCTTTGCTCTATCGCTTCTATATTTTATCTCATAATTTCGACTTCAGCAAATCAGCACAGTGCTCAAACAACAAAGTTTGACTCCAATGATAAAATTAGAAACTCTGGTGACTGGATTACTAAACAAAAAGCAGAATATTTCAACCGACCAGCCTCCCACTGCCTTCAGCTTACATTCCGGAGAAGGAAAAACACAGCTGCCTACATTCAAAAGGATAAGAAAATGCCTCTTCTTGAATCTACTTGCTGCACAAACTGCCACAGACTTTAACAAAGGATTGCAGTTCTTGAAACAAAGTTATTTGCGGAACCATCCAACCAGACGAATCACACAGCAGAGCTTCATCATGAACGCCCTCTGCACACTGCCGGTGAGTCCCATAAATGTAGTGCTACTCAACAGGTAGAGAAACAAGTAACTGATCAACACACTAATCGATGGCACAAACAGGGAGCAAGACCCAAAGGATTGTCACGAGCATCACATATTGCCGCAGTAGCATGCTCTACCCCAGACACAAGGATTGCAAACACTAGTTTCCTACCACCAAATATACATCTTGAAAACAGATTTGAAGTATTAATGAATCTGGGTGAGGAATCCCCAAACGTGATGAATGTGACCGAACACAGATCGAATCAGCCCGAAGCTAACACTGATGCTAACAGGCGCTCAAGGTCAAGCAGACAGCGGCCCTCAGCTCAGAGCGCAGCCGAGCCCAGGACTCTGATAGTGCGGGACTCCACAGTCAGAAACATTAGCAGCAGGGATAATACCACATGCTTCCTTCCACAAGCAACAGTTTCCGATGTAAACAGGGAACTTGCATTCTGATGAAACATAAGACTGCAAATCGACTTATCATTCATGTGGGGAAGAACAATATTCAGAGAGAGCAGTCAGAACTCCTTAAAAGGGATTTCAATGAACTTTTTGAAACACTTAGAAAACTGAAAGTTCAGCCGTTCATCAGTGGACCACTTCCAGCAAGAGGAACAAATAGATTCTCACGGCTACTTGGGCTTAATATATGGCTGCAAAAAACCTGCAACATAAAGGGAGTGAACTTTATCGACAACTTTAATCTCTTCTGGAGTCAGAGACAACTGTTTACATCAATTGGCCTCCACCCAAACAAACTCGGTGCAAGAGTGCTAAAGGACAATATTTATTTTTCGCTTCATCATCCTTCAGCTGTGTGTGCTAACCCACTCAACCTGGATGGCACACACACACCAGCAAAGAGTATGGACGATCACAGGACTTCATTTCAGCATCTGAATGGACATGTGGTTGATACACCCCACAAGGACAATGATAACACCACGCAGCCACAACAACCAATTCTCATGGACACACTCCCAGCTGAGCCCCGCCCTCAGAGCTCACCACAGACAGATGTTGACGGATTAGAACTGCTCCAAGTGAACACAGATCGAGGCACTAAACAGCAACATCTCAGCCCAGACTGTGGAGGCACTGGTAAAAATGGGGACCATCGGGGGTCAAACTGGTGAACTTTTACACCTTATGTATGGTCTGAGCAGTAAGCTGGAAGAAATGTCTAAGTCACTCCATGAACCGGACGATAACATATTGCAGCTTCCGGTAACACCAGAGCAACAGCCCCCCTCACCAGACATGTTATTCCTCTCTACAGCATCCCCGCTTCTGAGCTTCTCAGAGAAAAAGGATTTTGTTTATACTGGCACCAGACAATCACACTCGATTGCTGCGAGCCCCCAGATATCAACCAAAGAGCGTCGAGCCCCACAACCACCAAAGACTGTGGGCCCAGCTCGCTCTGCCCCTCCTCCTGTGAGATTTCTTCGGTCACAACGCCAGGGCACACACCCTCCTCCATCTGCACCAAAAACAACTGATACCAGCACTCAGTGATGTATTATGGGTCCTTGCTACGTTAACAGCAACTTTATCAAATGTTTACAAAACAAGCGGGAACCCGGTGTGCCTGTCTCTTTCTCTATTTCTGTTCTGTTACGTGATAGAAAGTCTAAGGCCTTCTCAGGCCGTATGGCAAAGCCATCTAATCTGCTGCCTGTTACTTGTCAAACTAATATTACTGTGGGGGAAAAAAAATTAAATTAATACTGTTAAGTTAGCACTTTTAAACATCCGTTCACTTAAAAACAAATAATTTCTAGTCAACGACTTAATAACCACAAACAACCTAGATTTTTTGCTTCTAAACGAAACGTGGCTAGAAGACAGCTGCAGTGCAACAGTCCTCAATGAAACAGCCCCTCCTAACTTTACTTTTATGAGTGTCTGCAGAGCAGTAAGGAGGGGTGGGGGTGTTGCTGCTCTATTTAAAGATGTCTATCAATGTAAGCAAGTATCATTTGGTGACTAAAAGGTGCTCGACGCATCCTGCTTATCATTATTTATAGGTCTCCAAAATATTCTCCGGCCTTTACTGAGGACTTTACAGAGCTGTTATCAGCAATCTCATCTGAGTATGACTGTTTTGTTATTGCTGGGGATTTTAACATTCACATTGACAATGCTGAATCCAATACAACAAAAGAACTCATGACTGTTCTTAACACTTTTGATTTGATACAACATGTACACGGACCCACACATGATCGTGGACACACTCTAGATTTACTCATCAGTAAGGGTCTAAACATTTCATCGATAGTTATTAAGGATGTGGCACTGTCTGATCATTTCTGTATTTTCTTTGATATATCAATCTCTCCTGCCATTGAAACTAGATCTGTCTCTGTCAAAAAGAGATGCTTAAATGAGAACACTAGTGTGCTGTTTATGAAGGCTATATCTCTGACACCAAGCATATCTGCAGACTCTGTTGATTTTCTCCTTGACTCTTTTAACTCAAAAGTTAAGAGTGTAATTGATGATATTGCTCCTGTGAAAGTCGGAAAAAAGAGTGGCAAACAAAAAGCACCTTGGAGAAACTCAACAGCAGTGCAATTAATGAAAAGACAATGCAGGAAATCTGAATGCATGTGGCGAAAGACAAAACTTGTAGTCCATTATAACATCGATAAAGACAGTCTTCGTGCTTTCAATATGGAACTAGGCAAAGCTAGACAGACCTTCTTTTCAAATATTATAAACAGAAACATAAACAACACATGCACTCTTTTTGCTACTGTCGAGAGACTAACAAACCCCCCGAGTCACATTCCCAATGAAATGCTCTCAGACAGCAAATGCAGTGAGTTTGCTTCCTTCTTCTCCGAGAAAATCAATAATATCAGAAAGACAATCAGCACATCCTTGAGTTGCTCTGGGGTGAGTCAGATCAGACCACAACCTCAGAAAGTTACTATGACTGATTTCGAAGCAACTGATGGTAAAATTTGAGAAGAAACGGTACAGCACCTTAAAACACCAACCTGTGCCTTGGACACACTCCCCACTTTTCAAAAGTGTGTTTAACTGTTTAGAAGCAGATCTCCCATACCCCTTTTCCACCAAGGCAGTGATAGAGCTAGATCGGAGCCAGAGCCTAGTTTCAAATCGGTGCTTTGTGTTTCCACACCCAAAGCCCCAGCTCCGAGTCAGGAAAAGTGGTTCTTAAGTAGCACCAAAACATTGCTGGGCTAGAACAGGGCTAGAAGTAAGAACCGATTACGTCAGGCGCTGGGGGTGGGGTCAACAAGACGAACACAAACTTGAGATCTGCCATTTTTTAAATAGCAGCTAATGGAGCTAACAGCTGCTGCTCGTTTGTAATCTCCGTCTATACAAATTACAGCGTACTGCATGAATGCGTTGGATTCGCTGTGTTTTGATGCCGATGTAGGATCGTAAAGCCATGTTAATCAATAGTAACGCAACGTTTGCATTGTTGATGGAAGGCTTGTTGGCAGCGATGCTGTGCAGAGACCGATCGCCGTATGATAACGAGACCAGCGAGAGCATATGACTCCTTATGCTTTTGATTCACTCATGCGTTTTTTTTTTAATATCATACGTGGATCGGTCTGTGCAGCGCCGATGCATCTCGAACAAGCCTGGTGTGTTTTGTGTTTCCCCGCTGCCCAAGGTTGCCAGGTTTTCACAACAAAACCCTCCCAATTGCTACTCAAAACAAGCCCAATCGCGTTTCAGGGGGGCTTCCCCGGTAAAAATCACATTTGGGGGTAAAATATGTTTTTTTTGGCATGGTTGCCTACTAAAATTCGCATTCCCGGGGCTAAATATCACATAATTGGGGTCACTTCAAACCGCGGACATGAAAAACAGCACGCGGCAACAGTGATGAAGTAGCCCAATTCCGCAGGAAAACCGCAGACTTGGCAACACTGCCGCTGCCTCGCTAGCGTTGCTGAGAAAGATGAGACATATACAGTGACGTAAGGCGTGGCTCTCAGCATGTGGAAAAGCAAACGGTTCTTAGAAGGCTCCTCAGTCGAACCAACTATGAACTGGGATTAGCACTGGCTCTGAACTAGCACCCGGTTCATTCTGGTGGAAAAGGGGTACTAGAAGTGGTAAACGCCTCACTTATTTCTGGGACTTTTCCAAACTCCCTTAAAACCACAGTAGTTAAGCCTCTCCTGACTAGATAACACCATATTAAGCAACTACAGACCAATCTCAAATCTTCCTTTCATAGGCAAGATCATTGAAAAAGTTGTTTTCAGTCAGCTGAACAGATTCTTGAGCTCAAACGGATACTTTGACAATTTTCAATCTGGTTACCGACCGCATCACAGCACAGAGACAGCGCTCATAAAAGATAATAAATGATATTCGCCTCAACATAGATACAGGCAAAACATCAATTCTGGTACTACTCGACCTCAGTGCTGCATTCGACACTGTTGACCACAACATACTTCTTGACAGGCTAGAAAATTGGGTTGTGCTTTCCGGAATGGTCCTCAAATGGTTCAGGTCATACTTAGAAGGGAGAGGTTATTATGTGAGTATAGGTGACCATAAGTCTGAGTGGACATCCATGACATGCGGAGTCCCACAAGGGTCAATTCTTGCACCACTCCTATTCAACCTGTATATGCTGCCACTCAGCCAAATAATGAAAAATAACAAAATGGCTTACCACAGCTATGCTGACGACACCCAGATCTACTTAGCCCTATCACCTAATGACTACAGCCCCATTGACTCTCTGTGCAAATGCATTGAAGTAGTTAACAGTTGGATGTGCCAAAACTTTCTTCAGTTAAACAAAGACAAAACTGAAATCACTACATTTGGAAACAAAGATGAAATTCTCAAGGTGAACGCATATCTTGAGGCTAAAGGTCTAATAACAAAAAATCAAGTCAGGAATCTTGGTGTGATTTTGGAGTCAGACCTGAGTTTCAGTCGTCATGTCAAAGCAATAACTAAATCAGCTTACTATCATCTCAAAAATATTGCAAGAATTAGATGCTTCGTTTCCAGGCAAGACTTAGAGAAACTCGTTCATGCTTTTATCACCAGTAGGGTTCACTTACGAATATTTTAACTTCTTTTCTGTGTAAAGCACTTTGAATTGCCACTGTGTATGAAATGTGCTATACAAATAAACTTGCCTTGCCTTGCCTTGCCTTGCCTAGATGTCGCTAAAATTTACACACTGCACCTTTTAAATTCAACTATTTCAACCACTGTATTTCATATAATTCATATGGATACTGGTAATGGCATCAGCCATTATAGCAACTAATCAGGGTTCAGCAATAAATATGGCTTATAAAATGTCATCATTTATGCAATTTTTTTGTAAAGAATGTAACATTTAATTAAATAAATACATCTAGCACATAAAATACAAGGCTAACAATAACATTTATACAATAATTTTTGTTGTGCAGGGGTCAATGGAAATTTGAATCAGAATTAGAAAGAGCTTTATGCTGCCATTGCAAGTAAAAACTACTTGTCCAATTGAGGCTTCAAAAAACAAATCCTTACTGTTAAGCGCTGATAATAATGAATGGTAACATGATCAGACAGATGTAAATTTATTTCAAACTGACAGTGCCCTGTGGTTCTCGGCGCAGTGCAGAATGAGCCAGCAGCGGCTGAACTGCAGAGATAGGGCTGAGAGTCTCTTGACGACAAGCTCAGATGCTTCTCCAATCTTCTTCTCCAACTCACTCAGCTCCTGAACACAAACAGGATTTACATGTTTCACTTTGTGAATGGTGGTCTGGTGAGCAAGTGTGTATTGAACGTCACCTGGATGAGGATGGCAGTGGTCTCATCCACAGTGATGACATCATAATGGGATCCGCCCAGCTGCAGTGCAGATGCAGAGTGTTTCCTCTCCAGCAGAACAATATTGTACCTGCCAACAACAGTCTCTGTACATCAGTATACACTCTTTATAAAGGTTCTTAAATAAAGGAACATTTCCATTCCACAAAAGGTCCCTTATAGTGGAAAAAGGTTCTTTAGATTTTTTCAATGTTCTTCACACAAAGAAAATAATGGTTCTTTTAAAAATGGTTCATTGAAAGATTCTTTGGGCAACCAAAAATGGTCCTTGTATGGCATTGCTGCAAAATCCCCTTTCTGTGGAACCTTTATTATGTGAACCTTTAGTGTATACATCATAAATACAGGTTTTTGAATGCAGGAATGAGTCCTAAGTTCACATTTTTGCAATTCCAGTTCCATCATCCTGAAGTTAAAGGCACACTGTAATTTTCACCACTAGAGGTCGCTTATTAAAAAAAAGGTGTAGCTTGATGACATTTTTGCAATGGAGCTTTTATTATGCTTCCGTTTCTTCCGGTCATGTGTATGTGGGGTAACGTAGGGCTGTTTTATCATATTAGATACATTTGAGTGTATTGAAAGTTATGTTATAATGCTACTCTGTGCATTCACTCGGTGGCTACGAGACACTTGTTGCACACTGCAGTAAGCTAGATCGATATTAGGCATGGTAAAATACAATCGATGGTAACGCAGGTATGATGTCATTGATTGGCGATGCATGGACACGATCCATGTCCTGGTTAAAATTTAAACATTCTTGGAAACATTTGGGATAATGTAAGTACACAAGTCAACAAAATATATAACATTGTTCTAGTGATTTTTGGATACTCTTGCAAACTACTCTCTAACCCAGCCTTTCTCAAAGTGGGTGCCGCGGCACACTGGGGTGCCGCCTGACTGTGTCAGGGGTGCCGCCAAAAAATTACGTAGGCAAAAAAAAAAAAAAAAAATCTGAAATTTCATATATAAAATATATTTGAATTTACATAAATACATTCTTCTTCTTTTTAACCCTTTCGCACGTACGATCACACATTCACACGTGATTAGACCGGCAGTGCATCACGTTCATTCAAATGTAAATTCAAATGTGCTTTCGCATTGGCTTGCACTGAGCCAGAGACAGGCGCGCTCAGACTTGTCATATATCACAACTTTTCAGTGTTTTCAGCCACATAATGTTTATTTTAGGTTTCATACATATACGTACTAAAAAAACTATACATTTAGAGTTTGTAAAATACACAATGATGAAAAATTAAGAGGCAATAATAATCCTTTCCATTATAATTAGTTTTATTCATATCAGATACACATTGTGTAAGTAACTTTAAAGTTTACTCTATTCTTCTCCCAGTTCACCTGCCACTTACTTTTATGTATTTTGGGAGAAGTGGATGAATTCACGTCTTGTAAATCCAACAGATCCGATTTTCTGAACTGCGCCTGCGGCGGCGATGGCGGCGCCCATCGCGCATACAGCTCAACTAACGCGATCGTTTTAAAGGTGTTTAAACGACAAAACACTTCCTCTTGTTTATATTTGACAATCGGAATATCAGATATTTCAGGCCATATCTAACAAATTTGTGAATATTTTGAATAAAAAAGGAAAAATGACATAAAAGTCTCTCATTGATTGTGGTCACCCCCACCCCCGGCTTGTGTGAGCGCGTATGTGCGCTGCATGCGCGCATGTAGATCTTTCTCCATTTCTCGTTGCAGATTATTTTTGTGTGTGTGTGGGTGTATGTGGGTGTGTGTGCATGCACATATGTCACGGATGAAAGCAAGCACTATATGGAAAAACATTCCTGCTCATCTCTGGTGCATGGAACATGGATCTTTTTCTTATCGTATTGTATCTGATTTGATTTATTTTTGTTATGTCTGCCACTTTTTATTTTATTTTAACTGCATCCTGCACTTCAGTTTAGTTCTTCTGGTCAGGTTTTGTTGTTGGGTTCTTGTATTGTGCGGTCCACCTCTTACGGTTTTATGGCATTTGTGTCTCTGATTAATTATTTTGTGAATTACTTTGCAAACCTGTGTTTTTAAAGGTGCTATAAAGTTGCTATAAAGTTGTTATTATTATTGTTATTTACAGTTCGTATTATGCTCTGTTCATTACTGTCCTGTCTAAATAAACAGGACATTTGCATTTAAATTTGGGTTATGCAGTGTTTTTAAATTATATTTTAAACTGGGGTGCCTTGAAATTTTATGCACTTTTGAAAGGTGCCCTGACTGAAAAAAGTTTGAGAAAGGCTGCTCTAACCTGTAAACTTTAAATAAAGATTAAAAGATTTTTCAGACACCTAGTGGTGGTGACATTGACCTTTTATAACTTTAGGTTTTTAATTCTGACGATTATATTTAGGTTTCATAATTCATAATCCAAATGGAAAAATCCAATTTGCTCTTTGTTGAGAGAACCAGGGTTACACCGTGTCCTAACTACATGCAACGTGTTAAGATTCCAACGACAAGCAACTTGTCTGTCCACACCAGACGTGACACGACTACGAGATGCGACAAACCAATCAAAAACCACAGCCAATCAGAACAGCGTGTGGGCGGGCTCTCGCAGCAGGTGTACGGCACCAGAGATTAATCTTGACGGCACTCGCAAGGAAATGATTATGAAATGGATACATAATCAAATTCACAAATATTACAACATTTAAACATTACTAAAATGCATACTGAGATACTAAAACAATCTTTGTCATAGAATATACTTGTTTGTTCAGTTTGAACGTTCTTGTTTCCATTTGTTTAATTTCAAGATCTGAGGTGAAGTATCCATTGTTGCTTTTAGTACGACTACGTTACAAAGCTGGGAGCACTAAATGATATTCAGAGTCACATTACACGCTTTTACCATTAAAGGGGTGGTAAACCACGATTTCACTCTTCTAACTTTAGCTAGTGTGTAATGTTGCTGTTTGAGCATAAACAACATCTGCAAAGTTACAACGTTCAAAGTTTAAAGCAAAGGGAGATATTTGCTTTTAAAGAAATCAATTTCTAAGGACTACAGCAAACGGCCGGTAGGGACTACTACACATTCCTGCAGGGTTGCTGACATCACCAGCCCCAATATTTACATAAACCCCTCCTCCGAGAATATGAAATAAGGGGGGGCGAGGCCATTTTGTATCGCAGCAGGGAAGCGTTGTTGTGGTAGCCTATAGTTAGTAGGCTGGAGTGTTGTTGCCAATGCCGACGAAACGCTGTTATTTTCATCTGGAGTGCAGGTCCACTTTGTTCAGCCTTCCTAGGGACGGGGGAGCACTGCAGTGCGTTTAACATACAACGTTATATGCATGTGTGTATGAGACAGAGGGGAACAGGTCACATTTGCAGCAGATATATGCTGCCCATCATAAATCAAAGCACGAGACAGACAGGGGTCGGAGGAGAAGACCGGAAAATGTGACATAATGGACAATATTCGTCTGTATTTGCAATACACGAGCCGCGGTTCAGCTGCGCAAGACAGGCGGGCGCGTGCGGCTCCCGCTGCACATTTCACGGAGGAAAGCTTCCACAATCTTCGCGAGTTCAATGCAGGATTCTTACAACGGCTTGTCCTGAAAGATGGATTTAAAAACAGAAGCTGTTTATGGGCCACAACCTGTAAGTATGATTTATTTTTCGTCGATGTTGTCGATGTTTTCCTGTAATAGTTCGTGTTGTTAATTGTAGCCTACGTTGTAGCAAGGAAGTAAACAGATGACAACGCTCATTTGGCTCTGCAAATCAGTTTGTTAAATGCTCATTCATATTGACGTTATCCAACAAACACCTAACCTTACAAACTTTTTAAAATCTTAACAGCGAACTTGGCATTAGTGTAAATTATTCTTTGATTAGAGCTTTTATGTATTGTTTATCTACAGGCATGCTAAACATGGTTCTGTGTTTGATAGTAAAGCCAATGTTTAGTGTTTGTTCTTGCGACAGATATTTGGCTATAATCGTTCTAAAAATACAAAAGTAACGGTGCCATTCAGTAGCGATCACTATAGATCCGCAGTCTTTACTCTTGAGGACTGAACAGGTTCTGCTCGATTATCTTCACTAAAATTGTCTGGGTCTGATTCGGGCTCAAATTGGTATGGTTTTATTGATGCCATTGTACTACACAAAGCACAGGCTAGTAGCCTGAGGCTACCGGTAAAGGTAAGGGGCGTGACGTTTCCGAGAACCGTGCACTAGGCAGTTAGCGAATCACACCACACTAGGCCAGCTAACCAATCTGAGCCCATTGCGTATTTTTGAGGGACTGGCTTCATAGAATCCGGAAACCATCAGACCGTTTTTACAAGGAGGGACAGAGCAGTGTAGAATAAAAGTAAAATATATGAAAGATAATGCAATTTTTTAAAAACGAAGCATGAACACTTCACAATCAAGCCTTCGAAAGAATGTGTTTTACCACCCCTTTAAATAAAGCACATAAACATTACCTGAGGTTCTCTTTGCCATGTTTTGTGTTGTTGTTCCAGCTGCGACGTCGCAGAAATAGAAACCGTTTCTAAAATAGAATCATTGCGTGTCGCCGTCGTGGCTGGTTAGGACAAAAACTCGAATTAACATGGAAAAGATACCTTTTATCGCTTGCCGCGGCGTCGCGTGTAGTTAGGACACAGTGTTATGCTAATGTCCAGGTTGGTCTGAGAAAAAATGTCATCCCTGAACTGCAGCAATCTGTTAAAATGGATATTTCACCCAAAAATGAAAATGCTCTAATTTTTTACTCACCCTCATGCCGTCCCATGTTTATGACTTTCTTTCTTCAGGTGAACACAAATGAAAAAAAAGAAAGAAAAAAAATGCATCCAAAAGAGTTCATATAATGCAAACAGTAGGCCATATGGACAATACCGTCTTGTTCACTTTGTGTGGTTTTTGAAGCGTCAACTTTGGGGGTCCCATACACTTGTATTATATGAACTCACAGATATTATTTTTCTTTTAAATATCTTTGTTTGTGTTGACCTGAAGTAAGAAAGGTAAATACACTAGCTGTCAAAAGTTTGGAATAATAATCTATATCTATATCTAGCCTGGATGCCAGCCGAACTTAGCCCCGCCCACAACATTTTTACACGGGCAGTTCGGTCTGGACTTGATCGGTAGAGAAGTAATTATGCCCGAACAGAAACTGTTCGGACCAATGAAATTGTCAGGGCGGGCTTTAGACGACGATGGACAGATGATAAACAGTAACGTAATCATCCACGTCATCAAAGAGCGCTTGGGTTGAGTTTGTTCTAATCCTAAACGGAGAACTTGTTCGTATGCGTTCACCTTTAATATTTCTCTCAGAAATGATGATCGTGTTGGTAAGTAAACTCTGTGTATCCTTTTTTTTACAACACCGGCAAAGATCGTTTACAGTCATCTTTTTCTTCTAACGTTAGGCTACTTATTCAAGCGTGCGTGCAGGTACAGGGTTGCCAAGTTTTTACAACAAAACCCGCCCAATTGTTAACGTTCCTCAAAACTAGCCAAAAACAAGCCCAATAGCTTTCCAGAGGGGGTTCTCCGGGAAAAAAAGGCATTTGGGGGGTAAAATATGTGTTATTTTGGCAGGGCTGGCAGCTAAAAATCGCATTCCTGGGTCTGTATATCACATAATCAGGGTCGCTTCAACCCGTGGACTTGGCAACACAGTGCAGTTGAGTTCTGTTGACATTTGATAACTAACGTTATGCGTCGCTCCATTGCTCTGATTGGTTGTAGGTCTATCCAATTGAGGTCTTTCCTGGTTCGGTTGAAACACGCCCCATAATCACAGCCCAACGGAGCAGTATCAGACTCATATTCTGACTAGAATTGAGTATGACGACGTCAGGCTAATCTATATCTATAATCTATAATAAATAATTTTTTTACATTTTTGAAAGAAATCGCTTGTGCTCTCTTTTTTCATCAAAAACACAGTAAAAACAGTATAAAATGCAAGACATATTTCTTGAGCACCAAATCAGCATTTAAAGGGGTGATGAACTGAGAAATCAACTTTCTTTTGATATATAAAAGGTCATGGTAATATAAGAATATCCTGTAAGTTTCTGAGCTGAAAACTTCCTTATTAGTCAAAGAACAGCTTTTATTGACACCAGCCCCAGAAAACGAGAGCTCTCAGAATGTGCGGATCTCTTACGTAATCGGACCTAGACGCCGCCTCTACAGATAAATATGCTTCTGTAGCCCTGCCCACCGACTCGTGAGCTAAGGATCATCCCTGCATAAGCTTCCTTCTGAACACACACTTATGTGAGTAGGCTAAAACATTTTTTTATGTGTTAGTCCTCTGAACTTTTCCCCCAGAGGATTCCTGGGACAGACGGTAGCTGAAGCTCATTAAATATGCAAATATTATCCAATCCTAGCCGTGGGAGTTTACTTCCAAGTCTTCAGTTCGGCACGCCCATCAAATCCGAGTGTTTCTCAGAGAGCCTCAAAACCAAGGCAGAAAATAGCCTATTACTTATTCATTATGATGTTTTTGAATGTAAAAACCACACAAATGTCATAAGTTGACCTCAGACAACATTATAAAAAAATTTAAAAAGCCAGTTCATGACACCTTTAAGAATGATTTCTGAAGGATCGTGTGACACTGAAGACTGGAGTAATAATGCTGAAAATAAAGCTTTGCCATCACATGATTAAATTAAATTTAAAAATATATTAACAGTTATTTTAAATTAGGGGTGTAACGGTACACAAAACTGACGGTTCGGTACGTACCTCGGTTTTGAAGTCACGGTTCGGTACGGGTTCGGTACAGCAGTTTTACAAAATTGCTTTTTATTTATTTTTATTAAACAGTGGTTTACTGGAAAAAAGTGTATTTCCTTAAATTAATTAAATTATGAATAAAAGTTTATTGAAGATTGCACATTAATATTAAAGGTTAACAACACAGTCCACACTATTAGCCTAAATTAAGTTGCTATTTATTGTTAGGTATAATAATCAACACTCAAATAACAGTACGCAAACATGTAAACTTCACATAAGGCAGTTTTTGCAATAACTTCTAAATCTAATTATACTTTTTTTTTTTTTTCAATTCGTTGTTGAAATATAATCATTTTGTCTGTCATTTTCATGACAGGTTTATTTAAACATACATTAAATAATCAAGACATCATTAACAGGTTAAGTAGAATATAATGAATATATAGGCTAATATAGTGCATATATTTAGTGAAAGAGTTGATTTCTCTAGTGAATAAAATTCTGTGGACACTGAATGACTGCCTGAGGTAAATGTGATGCTACATGACATTGTTTAGTTTACAAGCATTTATTTAGGTCTTTCCGCCGTTGAAACACTGATTGAGCAATTACACCACATACACTCACCTAAAGGATTATTAGGAACACCATACTTATACTGTGTTTGACCCCCTTTCGCCTTCAGAACTGCCTTAATTCTACGTGGCATTGATTCAACAAGGTGCTGAAAGTATTCTTTAGAAATGTTGGCCCATATTGATAGGATAGCATCTTGCAGTTGATGGAGATTTGTGGGATGCACATCCAGGGCACGAAGCTGCCGTTCCACCACATCCCAAAGATGCTCTATTGGGTTGAGATCTGGTGCCTGTGGGGGCCATTTTAGTACAGTGAACTCATTGTCATGTTCAAGAAACCAATTTGAAATGATTCGAGCTTTGTGACATGGTGCATTATCCTGCTGGAAGTAGCCATCAGAGGATGGGTACATGGTGGTCATAAAGGGAGGGACATGGTCAGAAACAATGCTCAGGTAGGCCGTGGCATTTAAACGATGCCCAATTGGCACTAAGGGGCCTAAAGTGTGCCAAGAAAACATCCCCACACCATTACACCACCACCACCAGCCTGCACAGTGGTAACAAGGCATGATGGATCCATGTTCTCATTCTGTTTACGCCAAATTCTGACTCTACCATCTGAATGTCTCAACAGAAATCGAGACTCATCAGACCAGGCAACATTTTTCCAGTCTTCAACTGTCTAATTTTGGTGAGCTCGTGCAAATTGTAGCATCTTTTTCCTATTTGTAGTGGAGATGAGTGGTACCCGGTGGGGTCTTCTGCTGTTGTAGCCCATCCGCCTCAAGGTTGTGCGTGTTGTGGCTTCAGAAATGCTTTGCTGCATATCTCGGTTGTAACGAGTGGTCATTTCAGTCAAAGTTGCTCTTCTATCAGCTTGAATCAGTCGGCCCATTCTCCTCTGACCTCTAGCATCAACAAGGCATTTTCGCCCACAGGACTGCCGCATATTGGATGTTTTTCCCTTTTCATACCATTCTTTGTAAATCCAGGAAATGGTTGTGTGTGAAAATCCCAGTAACTGAGCAGATTGTGAAATACTCAGACCGGCCCGTCTGACACCAACAACCACGACACGCTCAAAATTGCTTAAATCAGCTTTCTTTCCCATTCTGACATTCAGTTTGGAGTTCAGGAGATTGTCTTGACCAGGACCACACCTCTAAATGCATTGAAGCAACTGCCATGTGATTGGTTGATTAGATAATTGCATTAATGAGAAATTGAACAGGTGTTCCTAATAATCCTTTAGGTAAGTGTATGATACATGACAGTAAGTTGTAATGTATCCTCAACATACCTTCAGATGTTCATTCATGTTTATTCTTTAGGAAGAGATGATCGGCTGCTTGAACTGTGATCTGTGATCAGTCACGCCACATTAAAGAGCGTCAAAGTGGCATTTATCGTTTGAATTTCGTGATAAAATGGACTGAATACTTAATATGTCCGTGTGGGAACTCGGATTAAAGTGTGTTCCGCGCTTAAAACAAGCCGACTGTTAACTGTTAAAGATTGCACTCGGAAACCGTTCGGTACACGCGTGCACGAACCGAAAGCCCTGTACTGAAACGGTTCGGTATGAATACGTATACCGTTACACCCTATTTTAAATAGTAATATTTCACAATACTGTTTTTACTTTATTTTCTAATCAAATAAAAGCAGAATTTATATAATTAAAACATTGACACACCAATTTTTTTAAAAACCATGACACAGTAGTTTCTGACAACAAATGAGTAACTCACCTTGTCTCCAGTGTGCACTGCACCTTTAAGCGGTTCAGTAAACCATCCGTGATGAGCAACAAAAAAGGAACGGTGTCCAGATATGATTTAGCAGTTGATTCTTCTGAGATATCTGCTAATGAATGATTCAAATGACTTACAGATGAAAATGTAAGGATAATGCAACACAGAAAACATAAATAAGCTTATTAAAGAATCAATCATCCATAATGTTAACATTTATCAATCAAATTTGTACCTGTAATTGTACGCAAATGTTTGACATAGTGTTTGAATGCTGTGTTAAAATAAAGGAACGATATATCTTTCAAGATAATTCAACCAGATAATTGTGCATTAAACATCAAATATGTTCTTCTTGGCTGTGATTACTTACGTGACAGTATCATGTGAGCATAAAGGATTGTTGGACTCACTGGTTTCAGGCACTGCAGTGGAGAAGGAGATAAAGTTGACGTTTCTCTCTGAACACACACTGGCGAAGGGCGAGTGACCCACACAGGAAAGCTCAAACACAACGCTGAAACTCTGCCATGGGAAATCAGGACCAATGTGCTGACTGCACACAACGACACACCTACTGTAGGACAGTCTGAGGGGAAAGGAGACGGACATAACACATTTAATCAGGCTTTATATCAACACCTCATGTATTCAGTATACACCTGTAGAGATAGCACAAAAAGAGACCTTTCCATCACTTCTCTGCTCACTACTTTATGCTTTCCTTCATCCGGGATGATTTCAGACACAGAGTTTCCTAAACACACACACACACACACACACACAGAATCAGGCAGGACAATCACATAGTAACAATCTTGTTCTTGAGAAAACAACTCACCTGATACTTGGTTGAGAGCTGCAAGCAGCTCTGTGTTTACACCATTCACTGTCAACACTAGGACCTGCTCACATGCAACAAAAGTCATAAAACATTCACATTTGGTTAAACGTGCTTTGTTTGAAAAGTATGCTTAGTCAAGTTAAAGTCAATATTATTTGTATAGCGCTTTTCACATAACACAGCTTTACAGAAAGTCATGATGTTAAATTTCATAATATCTTAATGCCTTACAGTCGCATTTAGTAGATTAGAGCTGGGAGATAATATTTGGGATGCTCTGGATCGGCGTATACGACAGCGTGTTCCAGTTCCTGCCAATATCCAGCAACTTTGCACTGCCACTGAAGTGGACCAACATTCCACAGGCCACAATCAACAACCTGATCAACTCTATGCGAAGGAGATGTGTTGCACTGCGTAGGGCAAATGGTGGTCACACCAGATACTAACTGGTTTTCGGACCCCCCACCCCCCCAATACAGTAAAACTGAACATTTTAAAGTGGCCTTTTATTGTGGCCAGCCTAAGGCACACCTGTGCAATAAGCATGCTGTCTAATCAGCATCTTGATATGCCACACCTGTGAGGTGGATAGATTATCTCGACAAAGGAGAAGTGCTCACTAACACAGATTTAGACAGATTTGTGAACAATATTTGAGATACATTTTTTGAGCGTGGCATGGTTGTTGGTGCCAGACGGGCCGGTCTGAGTATTTCACAATCTGCTCAGTTACTGGGATTTTCACGCACAACCATTTCTAGGGTTTACAAAGAATGGTGTGAAAAGGGAAAAACATCCAGTATGCGGCAGTCCTGTGGGCGAAAATGCCTTGTTGATGCTAGAGGTCAGAGGAGAATGGGCCAACTGATTCAAGCTGATAGAAGAGCAACTTTGACTGAAATGGCCACTCGTTACAACCGAGGTATGCAGCAAAACATTTGTGAAGCCACAACACGCACAACCTTGAGGCGGATGGGCTACAACAGCAGAAGACCCCACCAGGTACCACTCATCTACAAATAGGAAAAAGAGGCTACAATTTGCACGAGCTCACCAAAATTGGACAGTTGATGACTGGAAAAATGTTGCCTGGTCTGATGAGTCTCGATTTCTGTTGAGACATTCAGATGGTAGAGTCAGAATTTGGCGTAAACAGAATGAGAACATGAATCCATCATGCCTTGTTACCACTGTGCAGGCTGGTAGTGGTGGTGTAATGGTTAGGTACATCCTTGATTTCCCCATCAAAGTCAGTCAGAAATCTTGGAGTAACATTTGATGACCAGCTGTCCTTCAGAGAACACATTTCTAAGACAGCCCGCTCATGCCGGTTTGCGCTCCACAACATCAGGAAGATTAGACCGTTCCTAACAGAGCACGCAACACAGCTTCTTGTCCAGGCCCTGGTTATTTCTAGACTTGACTACTGTAATGCGCTTCTGGTTGGACTCCCCTCTTGTGCGATCCAATCACTTCGAATGATCCAGAATGCAGCAGCACGTCTTGTCTTCAACGAGCCCAAAAGGACCCACGTCACACCTCTCTTCATCTCACTGCACTGGCTACCACTCGCTGCTCGCATCAAGTTTAAAGGCGCTGACCCTTGCATACAGAGCCACCACACGCTCAGCTCCGACTTACTTTGACCCCATTCTACAAGTCCACACCCCAACCAGAAGCCTTCGCTCAGCAAAGGAACGACGGCTTGTGGTACCATCACAGAGGGGGAAAAAATCCCTTTCCAGAACATTTTCATTCAACGTTCCCAGCTGGTGGAACGATCTTCCCAACACCATCCGAAACGCAGAATCATTGACATCATTCAAAAGTCACCTTAAAACTCAGCTCTTCCGTGAGCACTTAACCTCATAAAAAAAAAAAAAAAAAAAAAAAAAAAAATTCTTTCTTTTTTCTCTTTCTTCTTTCCTCCCCACTTTAGCCTGTGCTACACTGAGCAATGTACACGGTCTCAGGATCTCAGGCTCTTATTGCGCTTCTCGACTCTTCATGACCTATCGCTTCATGTTCCCCCAAGTTGTAAGTCGCTTTGGATAAAAGCGTCTGCTAAATGCATAATTGTAAATGTAATGGTGTGGGGGATGTTTTCTTGGCACACTTTAGGCCCCTTAGTGCCAATTGGGCATCGTTTAAATGCCACGGCCTACCTGAGCATTGTTTCTGACCATGTCCATCCCTTTATGACCACCATGTACCCATCCTCTGATGGCTACTTCCAGCAGGATAATGCACCATGTCACAAAGCTCGAATCATTTCAAATTGGTTTCTTGAACATGACAATGAGTTCACTGTACTAAAATGGCCCCCACAGTCACCAGATCTCAACCCAATAGAGCATCTTTGGGATGTGGTGGAACGGGAGCTTCATGCCCTGGATGTGCATCCCACAAATCTCTATCAACTGCAGAGGTGGACAGTAACTAAGTACATTTACTTGAGTACTGTACTTAAGTACACTTTTTGAGTATCTGTACTTTACTGGAGTATTATTTTTTAGGGATACTTTTACTTTAACTTCACTACATTTGAAAGACAAATATCGTACTTTTTACTCAACTACATTTCTATCAAGGTCCTCAAAGTCGAAAGTCGTTTCTGTAGCAGCTTTAAAAGTCAGTGGATGATTTTTTTCTTCTTTAAAAGTTTTTTTTTTTTTTTTTGCAGACAGCCTATAAGTAATCACTCTTGTATAGGGTCATGTGAAGTTTCCCAACATTTTTTGAACACTGATCAGTTTATAGCAAAATGGAAGAAGACGGTTCCTTGGCACAGTGTGTGCACCCATGGCTATACTTGGTATGTTTCAGTTTTCTCAAAAGATTAAAGATTAGTTTAGTTGGCATACACTTTGATGCATGTCTCATAAAATGTTCAAAAATGTAAATGTCTGGGAGATAGAGAAGAGTAAACAGTTGGGAGAATATCGGATGCGTATCAGAGTATAGGGTCCATGCATTCAGCCTTAAAGTGACAGCAGCTTTGTAAAGAGCTTTGTAACTTTTATACAAGAAATTGAAAATTTCAATACTTGAAATAAAAAAAGTTACAACACTCTATACAAATGTAAAGAAATTAGTTTAAGGTAGTCGTATGCTAGCATGTCGGATGGAGCATCACTGACTGGCTTAAACCACCATGATGGCATAGAGTGCATTTATACAACAAAGCAACAATAATAAAATAATGCATTGACATAAAAAAGGAAATTTACTTTTGATACTTAAGTACTTTTAAAAACAAGTACTTCTGTACTTTTACTTAAGTAAAAATCTGTTTTTAGAACTTTGACTTGTAACGGAGTAATATTTGACCAGTAGTACTTTAACTTTTACTCAAGTAATAGAGTTGTGTACTTTGTCCACCTCTGATCAACTGCAAGATGCTATCCTATCAATATGGGCCAACATTTCTAAAGAATACTTTCAGCACCTTGTTGAATCAATGCCACGTAGAATTAAGGCAGTCCTGAAGGCGAAAGTATTCAAACACAGTATTAGTATGGTGTTCCTAATAATCCTTTAGGTGAGTGTATGTATTGCTTTATATAGAGTTGTGCGATAATATAGTTAACATTTTGCAACAATATAAACAATCACAACATGAGATTTGCTATATACATGCAGTACATACCGCCCTACTTGAATATACTGTACATGTATGTACGCGGCTAAAGATATATCCAAGAGTTGGGAGATAATATAGTTTACATTTTAGCATATCATATGGCTTTACGTTAGTGTACTGTATGTATGCAGATAAGGTTGGATAAACATATGCAGTTATTGTTTCTTACAATTTCTTACAACTTTTCCTACAAATTGAGCTTCGTCGATTATGTAAATGCGTCGATTTTTCGTGCTATTTATATTCCCCAATGATGGCAGCTCCCGGGCATTCTGAAAATCAGTCGTTATTATAAAAATATCGAGCCTGATTTGAAGTGTGGGAATTTTTTTAACAGAGACCAAATAAAATGGTGCTCTGCAAGCTCTGTAAAACTGAAATGGCATAGGCCTACCACAGCAGCACAACTTCAAAGTTTTTTTCATTATTTAAAATATGTAATGGATGAACTCACGCCTCGATTGGACTCATTTATTTAATAACTAAATGAGTAATAACTCCCTCTTCACCTCCGACTGCAAGCCTGTGTATGGATCTAATTCCATCGTAAAGTTTGCGGACGACACTACGGTGATTGGTCTCATCAGCAACAACGATGAGACTGCCTACAGAGAAGAGATCCAGCACCTGGTCACATGGTGCGCTGATAATAACCTGCTCCTCAACACCACTAAAACGAAGGAGCTCATCGTGGACTTCAGGAAAGAGTCAAGAGGCACACACGACACCATCCACATCAATGGAATGGCTGTTGAGCGTGTCTCCAGTTTCAAGTTCCTGGGGATCCACATCTCGGCGGACATGTCGTGGACGACCAACACCTCCAGCCTGGTCAAGAAGGCTCACCAGCGCCTCTTCTTCCTGAGGACACTGAGGAAGAATCAGCTCTCCTCGGCTATCCTGGTGAACTTCTACCGCTGCGCAATAGAAAGCATCCTGACCAACTGTGTGGCAGTATGGTATGGGAGCTGCTCTGTTGCGGAGCGCAAGGCACTGCAGCGGGTGGTGAAAACTGCCCAGCGCATCACAGGGACTCCACTACCTGCCATCGAGCACATCCAGAGGAAACGCTGTCTGCATCGAGCTCGCAGCATCCTCAAGGACTCCTCTCACCCAGCCCACAGACTGTTTTCTCTCCTGCCCTCCGGCAGGCGTTTCAGGATCCTCCGGACCAGGACCAGCAGACTTAAGAACAGTTTTTTCCCCAGAGCTGTCTCTTTATTGAACTCAAACCCCCGTTGATCCACTTCCCTCATAAACTGCTAACTCTCGTACCTCACATCTACATTCACTTTGTTATTTGCACTACCGACTGTTTATTACAGTAACAACTGTTTACTCATGCATCTTGCACTGCCATATTTTAACTGGATTATGCTCATTTCCACTGCCGACTGTATTTATAGTACCAAGGTTACATTTGCATTTTGCACCGTACTTCTAACTGTAATATGCAACCACTTTCCACTGCACTTTTACACTTTTTTTTTTCCCCGGATAGCTCTGTCCATAATTTATTGCACTACCTTAATCCCTGCTATTCCTCATATTAGCCTAATATACTATTGTATACCTCTATCTGTAAAATTCTGTTTATAGTAATAGCCATCTGTATATTATATTCATAGTACATATTCACCTGTAAATTCTGTTTATAGTAATAGCCATCTGTATATTTATTCACTGTACATATTCACCTGTAAATTCAGTTCTGTTTATAGTAATAACCGTCCCTCTATTTATACATATTTATATATATTCAGTACATTTCCATGTCCTGCACTTACGCAACCACTGTATATATCCTGCACTTGCTGCTATTGCACTTCTGGTTAGACCTAAACTGCATTTCGTTGCCTTGTACTTGTACTTGTGTATTGACAATAAAGTTGAATCTAATCTAATCTAATAACACTGTCAATCATTGTAAAACTTGATGTTTGACACTGTCGCTATGGTTACCGCTATGGCTACTGCTATGGCTAGTTAGAATGCGGTTGTGATTTCAGCTGTTTGATCATATACTGCTGAATGAACATATTTAAACAGCTACTTTAATCTCCTGAATGAACAAAACATTTCAGGATTCACACTTGTAAGCAGTTGCTGCTGTAAATCCCAAGAAGTGACTGTGAACCAGCCATAGTAAACACCTTTCCTAATTAGGCCAACAGTGCATAAAACCGTATCTTTTGTGATAAATAATATCATTAGATAAAAGTTCATACATAGTTACGGTTATTATATTTTGGTACATTATTGGCTTTTATTTATTGGTAAATTAACCAAAGGAAAGCTCACTCTAATGTTGTGGTCATCATGGGAGTTCATCCATGTGTTGATTTGCTCTTGGAGCTCCAGTAGTTTAGGGTTGGACTCCTGCCTCTTCTCACTCAGATACTGCAACACCTCAAACTTCCTCAACAGCTCATCCAAACAGCTCAGAGTAGAGGAGGCCTTCGTCTGAGCCAGGTACTCTATTCAAAGACAGATTTTACAGGTGTGTGAGTAAAATTATACTAAAGCTACGCTGTAACGATCAAATCACAAATGAGATCTCAATTGTTTGTGCCACACTGATTCAGCTTCTTAGAAAAAAGTAATCAAACGCTGTGATTTAATTAAAGGTGCCCTAGAATGAAAAATCGAATGAACCTTGCCATAGTTGAATAACAGGAGTTCAGTACATGTAAATCACATACAGTGAGTCTCAAACACCATTGCCTCCTCCTTCACATGTAAATCTCGTTTGTGAAAAACACCACGGAAAAATAGGCAAATCTCAACGTAACGCCAGCAGTGATGCAATACATGGGATCATTAATATGTACGCCCCCCAACATTTTCATAAGCAAGCACATGTTCACTATCTGGCGGAACTGCGCAGCCGCCGTATCAACTGGAGTTCTGCAGCAGTAAACCTGACGCGAGGATAGCGAACATGACAGATCATGGAAACAAATGTTGTTCCAGGCTGTGCAGGGGTTTCATACTCTTCCCACAGATAAAACATGTCAACAGGCATGGTTGATGTTTATTTATAATCGGATATCGCAACAATTTAATTCAAAGTTGATAGTTTACTCAGCCCATTTGACCACGGACAGTTTTCAAACCTGGGACAATATCAATCCGGCTTCGCTCAGCGTCCGACACTGAAGAAAGGGGCAATTCCAACCATTTACCTGCAAGCAGTAAGTGATTTTATCCACTTCTTGACTGTCTAAACCATTTCTGATTAAATCAAAAGTTTCTTAGAGAGACAACATTAACGATAATATCCCCGTTGTTGTCTATATCCAACGCAAGATGCTATACTGTAAGAATAGGATATTCCAAGTGGTTTACATAACTAAATAATATGTCTAATGACAGGTTAATATTATTTCATGCCAGTGTTGTCATAAATTAGTAAATGAAACCATAGATACGTAACATACTATGTTAGTTTAGTTGCTTACACATAGCTCACTCGATCCTTCTAGCTAACGTCCACCATTTAAGTTGAAACGATAGTAATTTGATATTTATTTATTTATATTTTTGACAACTGAAGTATGATTATATACTGATTGATATATATATAAGGTTGAATGCCTAATCTCTCCATCGTCATGACGGTCAGTATAGACGTGCATGCTATCATTGAGCCGCGCAGTGAAACAGCCAATCAGAGCAGAACTCTGCATTAATATTCATGACCCTTCCAAATAAGGCAAAAACAGACCATTTCATCCTGGGGATGATTTCTAGAGTTGTAAATGGACCTGTAAAACCGTATCTGGACAATTATTGACCTTAAATAAGCCATATACCCTCTATGTAGATACCAGAGAACAATTTAAAATGTTGTTTCAAATCATTCTAGGGCACCTTTAAGTATATAGTCTATGAGCTTAAGAGTGGCACTGTTACAAGCATGCAGCTAACACTTTAACTGTTTTAAACAGTTAAGCAATTTTAAAATAAAAACAAATAAAAACATTTACTGAAAAATACAAATATGTTATGTGCACTTGCATGTCATGTGACCAGTGTTGGAAGTAACTCATTACAAAAGAAATGCATTACAGTAACATATTACTTTTTGCTGTAACGCAGTAGTGTAAGGCATTACTAATCAATTTTCAGTAATATTTTACTCAGTGCATGTTCAGTAACGCTCGCTTTACAACACACTTTTAGCCCAAAATTAAATTGTTCAAAAAACAGAAAGAAAGAAAAAACAGCAAGACTGCGAGACATTAACGAATATAAAAAAGTAAGTTATTACCTGTTCATGGTCAGTCAATAGCCGCGTGTGGTGTCCAAGATTATAAATAAAGACTAAATGACAGCTCCTGATATATTTGTATAGCGATTTATTTCCTTGCTGGTGTACCTTTGTGTGACATAGTCCAGTGAAGGTTTTACAGGAGTGCTGAGATGGCAGAACAGTACATTCACGAGATGCACGTGTGCGCATTACTTCGAGTTTGTCAGAGATAAGGGCAAGAAGAACCTAGCCATATCTGCTTAGAAAATCGCAACTTTTCATTTTCCGTCAGTCTTATATATTTATATTTATGCATTTGGCAGACGCTTTTATCCAAAGCGACTTACAGTGCCATTATTACAGGGACAATCCCCCTGGAGCACCGCTGGGATCAAACCAGCAACCTTCTGCGTATCAGTTCCATGGTTTAACCTACTGGACCACCATCTCACATAGTACACAATGTAACTACAGAAGAGTACAGTTTTAAATAAGAAAAATATCAAAACTCTTTGTTCATTTTTGAGCGAGATGCTAACGGTCTAATCAGATTCAATTATCTATGCTAAAAGTGCTACCGCCAGACCCGGAGATCAGCTGAATGGATTCGAAAACGGTAAAACTGTTTAGCTCTAGGGGAGTTGGAAAATTAGCTTATTTTCAAAAATAGCGGAGTGTTCCTTTTGACTCACTTATGTCTATTTTATTTTAGGAAAAACATCTGATACAAAGTTGATCAATAAATGAAACATCAGCTAAAACACCAGTCCTACGCAATGAAAGAGTGACCTCTCAGCAATATCATATTAATTTCTATGCGACATGAGTGTTTTCCCCCCTAATATTTACCAGTTGCTGCATTGAGGTCACATCTGAACAGGACGTGTTCCTTCAGCATTACCAGAATATGTAGCAGTGTTATCTCATTAAACACACTGTCCGCATCTGCCACATAAATAATACAAAACCATCTTCTTTAAAAACCATCAAGTGGTGAGATATAGATGCTGCCATGACTCATGTGCATTCTTATAATGTGTGAGAAAGTGTAACTTCTGACCCTGTTTTTTCTGAAGCATTTGTTCTTGCTGCTTTAGGAGGAATCGTGTGAGTTCAGAAGACAGAGTGCCAAAGTCTCTGCTGTTCAAAGCAGAGATGCCCAACTTCTGCATTTTTCTCAGAGAGGGCAGAGCCAACGCATGCAGCTCCTTATATGCATCCTTCTGACTCTCTACAGAAATAAACAGAGAAATACAGTGAATAATTTCTCAATTTAAACAAATAAATGATTGAGAATATACAAAAACATGTTTGTGCTTACAACAATTTGTCTAATAAATGCAAATATTCCAAATCTGCTGATACCTGTGGCTTGAACGTATACACTCTTGCTGATGGACTCTTGTTTCTCTTCACAGGGAAAGCTCTTCTCAGTGGCAATAACACTTCTTCCTGCATCTGAGGCGTGATTCACTGCATTTATTCTGTTATCTGGCAAGGCTTTACCAATATAATTCTGACTTACGGTTACATCTGAAAGATATTAGCAAAAATTACTTCAGAAATATGTCTTGTGGAGACACAACAATGGATTTATTATGCCTGTCAGCATCAACATCTTTTTAAAATATGAATTAATCCCTTTAACTTAAAAATCAGCATGAAATTAAAATAGACAGTTCTTGTTTTTTTATGGAATATAGCAGTGTGTTATAAATTATTTATACATGCACATCATTTTGTGCACTCCAGCAACTGTACTGACATGAGATCGCAGGAATAACGATCTAATCAATTCCCAAAAATGAGTGGACAAAATCAAGTACCGCCCTACATATTTTGCTCATTCAAGAAGCCATTTTACTCAGACATACATCACAATAAGGAAGAAAAGTCACAATTTAAAGGCACAATATGTAAGATTTTTTGATTCAAACATCCAAAAACCACAAAAACAATGTTGATATTTTGTTGACTTACATTATCCCAAACGTTTCCAAGAATGTTTAAATCCAGAGAAATAAGCAATTTCAACCAGGACACGGATCGTGTCCGTGCTTCGCCTATTAATAACATCATACCCGCGTTATCCTCGATTTGTAGAAACCATGGAAACACCATAGACGCTTCAATATATTATGTTTTATTTACAGTAAAAAATGTACCGACATAAAACTATTTGTTATATAGCTCAACACAGTACCATGTTTTACCATGTCTAACATCGATCTAGTTTACTGCAGTGTGCAACAAGTGTCTCATAGTAGCCGCCAAATGAATGCACAGAGTAGCACTTTCAACACACTAATATGAATCTAATATAATATATATACATCTAATATGAATATACGCATGACCGGAAGAAGCGGAAGCGGAGACTGTGGCATAATAAAATTTCTACTACGCTCGTCTCTCATTAGTTATCACTGCAGCAGCCTCGTTCCCATCCTGCTTCGTACTACAGTAACGTTAATAAATATTTAATACATTAACTCATCCATGAATATGATTTCCCGTTGGATTCTTTTCCACCAGCTAGAGGTGAAGACAACTCCCATGATTCCACGAAATCAAGGCATCATCAAGCTTTGTTTTCAATAAGCGACCTCTAGCGGTGAAAATTACATATCGTGCCTTTAAGTTTCATGCAGACTTTAAACACTATAAATAAAAGTCCTGGATTCACTCTACCTGCAGATGCTGGACTGCTCCGTTGAAGTTTTTGCATTGGACTTTTCTTCATCGTTCTTAATGTCACAAAAGACAATAAAGTGTCCAAATTTCCGTAAGACTGAACTACTGAATTATTTCCATTTTTTCCTCTCAAACTGTTTGATAACGGAGATGGTTTAGAGATGATCTTTTCTCTTCTCTGTTCTGACTTCTCAGGAAGCTTGTGTATAGTGGATATCACTTCAATATCTTTAACACTGTGCTTCAATGGAGATGACTTAGACATCTCGACCACTTTAGAAAAGCTGTGTTGCTTTTCTGAAAGACACGCTGAGGAATTTGTCTGACTCCCAAAGCATCTTTCTGGTGGACAAGACATGTGTTGCTCTATCTCTGCAGCTTTACAGTCTATTCCTCCAGTTGTTGTTACTGTAGAACTGTCTTCTTGGTGAGACATGTGCTCCATTATAAAGAATTTCACAGTCTTCCCTCTCTCCACCTGTGTAGGTACGGCTGACTGCAGAGGTTTTCTCTGGGAAGGGTGAACTGCAGTGGGATGGCCTGATGATGGCAGTGCTGAGAAACCAGAATAAAAAGCATACGTTGAGCTCAATCAACTAGCCTGAGGTTGTCATACTCAATTCTAGTCAGACAGATACTGCTCCGTTGGGCTGTGATTATGGGGCGTGTTTCAACCGAACCAGGAAAGACCTCAATTGGATAGACCTACAACCAATCAGAGCAACGGAGCGACGCATAACGTTAGTTGTCAAATGTCAACAGAACTCAACTGCACAGTGTTGCCATGTCCGCGGGTTGAAGCGACCCCAATTATGTGATATTTAGACCCAGGAATGCGAATTTTAGCAGGCAACCCTGCCAAAAAAACACATTTTACCCCCCAAACGCCATTTTTTTCTGGAGAACCCCCCGGGAAGCTATTGGGCTTGTTTTGGGCTAGTTTTGAGTAGCAATTGGGCGGGTTTTATTGAGAAAACTTGGCAACCCTGTCTGCACGCACGCTGGAAGAATTAGAATAAGAAGATGAGTGTAAACGATCTTTGCCGGTGTTGTAAAAAAGAATAAGAAAGGATTTAAGTACTTACCAACAGGATCATCATTTCTGAGAGAAATAGTAAACGTGAATGCATATACAAACAAGTTCTCCGTTTAGGATTAGCACAAATTCAACCCAAGCGATCTTTGATGACGTGGATGATTACGTTACCGTTTATCATCTGTCCATCATCGTCTAAAGCCCATCCAGACAATTTAATTGGTCCGAACAGCTTCTGTTTGGGCATAGTTGCTCCACAACGGATCAAGTCCAGACCGAACTGCCCGACCTCAAATGTTGTGGGCGGGGCCAAATTCGGCTGGCATCCAGGCTATCAATCAACAGCATTTGTGGCATAATGTTGATTACCAATTTAAATTTTATTATTTGAGCTGTAACGTTATTGCCATTTACACAGTCGTTACATAGTCATGACAACAAAGTTGTAAAAATTAACTTGTAAATTAACATGCATATTGTTCTTGTTGCTATACTAAAACGGTGAGTATTTTAATTTAGCTTCCAATGTAAATGCCTTATGCCGAGTTCAGATTGCACCATTTTCAAACTAGTCGGATCACTGCTTTTTTCACACTACATGACTATCTTTGGTAGCATTCAGTCGCTGCTGTGTTCACACCGCACAATGGATTGGCAACAGGAGGTTTCAGACTGCATGACTTTCCAATAGGAAGAATCACAGACAACTCTCTCCGGTGTGCAAACTACATTTCACAACCAAACACGTGACGTGAGATGTGACAAGTAAACAACGGGAGATCGCACATGTGTCAGACCGTTCTCGCGCGAGACTGGAATTGTTATTAAAAATGATAAACTGCATAAAGTTTGTGATCTAAATTGTCGCTGCACTGATTTGCAGCGAAAAGGAAAAAAAGAAAAAAGATTATGGAGGAGGAAATGGTTGGGGAGACAGAGGGAACAAGGATTGCCTTCGGCAATGAGAGTTTGAGGTAAATAAATAATTTTGCAATGGGCTACTTCTGCGGCTGGTCAAGAAAATGTTTGTGCTATGTTTCTGTTTGATAAAATTGTAAATATATCTATTAAAATACTGATATTCTGGTCCATAACCTGGTCCATATCTTGCTCTCTCATTGGCTGTAGGTCATCACCGATGTATTTTTCAGTCAAAACACATTTCACACAGCAGGAGTTTGAATCGATTATCTCTGATCGCGTCTTTGATCATTCACACTGTGTGATTGTCACTTATGTGCACGAGCACCGATTTGCCAATGATTTCGGGCATTTGTTGGCGATTTCGCAAAACCTGTCAGCGAGTCACAATCGGGCAGTGTGAACTCGGCATAACTGTATACCAGATTTGCTGTTTTAAAGAAAAAGGAGGGTGGAAAATAATCCTAAAATAATCCTTAAAGGAAAAAGTTTAGAACACAACAGCATTTTGAACTAGATTTTTGATTTTCCAATTAGCTTTGTTGAAATCTAAAATATGCTTAATAGCATTGTCTGCAAATGATCATGACTGAAAATATAATTCATATAAAGTCATATCATTAGAATATCATCAAAAAGTTGATTTATTTCACTAATTCCATTCAAAAAGTGAAACTTGTATATTATATTCATTCATTACACACAGACTGATATTTTTCAAACATTTATTTCTTTTAATTTTGATGATCATAACTGACAACTAACGAAAATCCCAAATTCAGTATCTCAGAAAATTAGAATATTGTGAAAAGGTTCAATATTGAAGACACCTGGTGCCACACTCTAATCAGCTAATTAACTCAAAACACCTGCAATGGCCTTTAAATGGTCTCTCAGTCTAGCTCTGTAGGCTACACAATCATGGAGAAGACTGCTGACTTGACAGTTGTCCAAAAGACGACCATTGACACCTTGCACAAGGAGGGCAAGACACAAAAGGTCATTGCAAAAGAGGCTGGCTGTTCACAGAGCTCTGTGTCCAAGCACGTTAATAGAGAGGTGAAGGCAAGGAAAAGATGTGGTAGAAAAAAGTGTACAAGCAATAGGGATAACCGCACCCTGGAGAGGATTGTGAAACAAAACCCATTCAAAAATGTGGGGGAGATTCACAAAGAGTGGATTGCAGCTGGAGTCAGTGCTTCAAGAACCACTACGCACAGACTTATGCAAGACATGGGTTTCAGCTGTCGCATTCCTTGTGTCAAGCCACTCTTGAACAACAGACAGCATCAGAAGCGTCTCGCCTGTGCTAAAGACAAAAAGGAAAAAAAGTGGTCCAAAATTATGTTCTCTGATGAAAGTAAATTTTGCATTTCCTTTGGAAATCAGGGTCCCAGAGTCTGGAGGAAGAGAGGAGAGGCACACAATCCACGTTGCTTGAGGTCCAGTGTAAAGTTTCCACAGTCAATGATGGTTTGGGGTGCCATGTCATCTGCTGGTGTTGGACCACTGTGTTTTCTGAGGTCCAAGGTCAACGCAACCGTATACTAGGAAGTTTTAAAGCACTTCATGCTTCCTGCTGCTGACCAACTTTATGGAGATGGAGATTTCATTTTCCAACAGGACTTGGCACCTGCACACAGTGCCAAAGCAACCAGTACCTGGTTTAGGGACCATGGTATCCCTGTTCTTAATTGGCCAGCAAACTCCCCTGACCTTAACCCCATATAAAATCTATGGGGTATTGTGAAGAGGAAGATGTGATATGCCAGACCCAACAATGCAGAAGAGCTGAAGGCCACTATCAGAGCAACCTGGGCTCTCATAACACCTGAGCAGTGCCACAGACTGATCGACTCCATGCCACACCGCACTGCTGCAGTAATTCAGGCAAAAGGAGCCCCAACTAAGTATTGAGTGCTGGACATGCTCATACTTTTCATGTTCATACTTTTCAGTTGGCCAAGATTTCTAAAAATCCTTTCTTTGTATTGGTCTTAAGTAATATTCAAATTTTCTGAGATACTGAATTTGGGATTTTCCTTAGTTGTCAGTTATAATCATCAAAATTAAAATAAATAAACATTTGAAATATATCAGTCTGTGTAATGAATGAATATAATATACAAGTTTCACTTTTTGAATGGAATTAGTGATATAAATCAGCTTTTTGATGATATTCTAATTATATGACCAGCACCTGTATATGTAGCTCACAACTGAAATGAGAGAAACTTAAAAAGCTCACCAGCATTTGAAGCACATTTACTCAGCAACTCTGTAAAAACACAACATTAACATATAGAAAGAGTAATATTGCATTTTAACAAAACCTTAAAACCATTATTTGTATATATAAATAGTAATATTGCTTTTAAAATAGATCTTTAGACTACACGCATAGTTCACAATATGATCTTACCATCTATTTTCACAATGGACAGTGGTGAGAATATTTCATCCATGTGTGGCTCTCTCACAGGTCTCTTGCATTCTTCTGAGGACATTTTCTCAGTATAGATGGAGAGATTACTGAAGCTTTCAGGCAACGTCACTGTACCGTCCGTGAGGTAAAACTGTCTCATATTGTCTTTGAATTCTGGGACCAGTTTCATCTCCACCTTCAGCTGTGTAAGAAGCTCTGGAAGTGACTGAACGTGGACCAAGGGCTTAGTTACCTGTGGTTCTGTACACACAACACAATTAATTTTAAGTACTATTCACACATTATGGATAGAAACCAATGCAAGTTTCTCACATTACATATCGTCATTACCAGCGAGTAAAAACTGAGACACACATTGGGGATGTTTCTCTGCCATCAAAACGGCTTTTTCCATATTTTCACAATGACTCTCTGACATGAAACGCCTAGGAAAAAGTATAGCACATATTATTTCCTGTGTCGTATGGATTATGAGTAGTGTTTTCATTCATCTAAAGTCAACATGAAAAGAAAACTGACCCTATTTACTTTATTAATTCACAATATTGTGAATGTCTAATGTCTAATAATGTCTTATTGTGAACAATTCAACGTTTTTGCACATTATTCCCCCAAAATATCCTGTTTTACTTGAAAATATCACATTATGGAAGCAGAATTTTGAAAAGAATTCCAGGGCCCCAGACTAACATTTGAGAGCAGTGGCACCAGCCAGGAGGAAAATTTATCATAAAGTTAATTTAATCATAAAATGACTAACTATGTTTTGCATTGTTTTGTTAATAAGTGCAGTTACTAACAATAGTACATGTTTGTTTATTGGAAATTTAACAGTGAAGCGCTGAGCTTGAATTGATATGCAGAAAAAAATGAACTTTTAATAAGAATAGTATTGCGCAAAAACCTAATTTTTATAAGGAACATTTTAATATTCCATGCTGTACTATTGTTCTTCTATAGTCTCATATTAACTTAAAGGAGCACTCTTTACTTGTTTTCTGTGTAATCCAGTCACAATTTGAGAAAAACAAGTTTTTGTTTTTCCATGAGATTTTGTGACTTCCTACTTTTTTTCAATATATTAAGGAGTGGAAATGTCTAATAAGTGCTCCTATGCCACCACCTACTGGTTATAGTGGTAATTTTATGTATTTTTTATAATTTTTTTAATGTATTTTTTGCCATAAAGTGGCCTACACCTTTAAACTTTTAGTTTTCCAAATCATCAAACTAAAAATAATATTAAAATTGGATCATATTTAGAGCTTTAAAGTGGTGGAAAAAAGTATGAAACAATTGAAAAGTGCTTGAATTTCACTCTCAAAAGGTTGTATGAACCCTGAGATGAATAATGTAAAAAAAAGAAGAAAAAGAAAAGAAAAACCATTCAACTATTTCTTCCATAATACCATGGTTATCATGGTACCACATTAAATCCATGGTGAATATTTATGATTTGTGGACTGAAATCCCTGAATGTTTCAAAATGTTTCTCCAGGTCTCCACGTCAGCTCTGTTAGATCTGATATCTGTGGTTTATTACAGAGAATTCTGCGCCGAACGCTTCCACTAGATCTCGCAGTAGCGAAGTTATTAATACTGTGGTGAACTCAAGAGCTTTCTCAATGGATCTCCCAGCACTGTGTAGTAACGGTGTCATGTGATCGAGATCGGCTCGTGTATGCACTGTCTATTATTGCTCCGAGCTGAGAAACGTTTCGCGCAGCACAGTTCAAACAAGTAGCGCGGTTCTGTTCCGTTTTCGTTTTGTTTGCCGTTTCTCATATGTAACAGAAATGGCAGCTCTTATCAGATGGGCACCGCAGAGGTCGCACCAGTGCGACCTCTAACCAAATTCAGTTGCACCAGTAGGAAAAAAGGTTGCAAAATGCGACCATTTAGTCGCAGTCTGGAGCCCTGAATTCAAACAAACCTGTTGTAGATTGCATGGAACATCTTAGACATATTTACTGCAACAAACATTAACAGCCTTCTCTCCTTGTTATAACAAAAGCAACAAACTCACAGCTTATAAACCGGTGACAGTATTTCAGCTGACTGTCTGCTGGACATAAACAGGTCTGGTAGACACAGCGTATTATTACAAGGGGAAAGAAGCAGGTCTAATTCCATCTCAGCATAAGACCTTGAAGCAGCTGGAATGAAAGGTTTTGAAGTCACTGGAGATTAGCAGAGCTAATCTACAGCAGGAAACACTCTTTGATTGTGATTAAAAATGAACAGTCAATTCATACTACCTGGAGATTTTGGCTCATCAAAGGTGATGTTAGCAAAGCTGCTTTCAGCCATTTGCAGGACCTCCAACTCAGTCGTGTGTTTATCAGCAGAGGTGGCTAATTTTTAAATAAAAATGATTATTGACATGAAATACAATGGCTCCAAAAAAGTCACATTTATAAATGTAAATGTCTTATTGTTGTCTTACAGATAACAAAATATAAAAGCAAGTGGCATTTGCACTTTTCTGAGAAATGTTTGCAATGACTTTCATTCAACTGGTGTTTGAATGGCGCATCCATTTTTATTTAAAACCTAACAAATGTCTTTTTGTGAAATGCTTTGCTTGAAAGGTGTACTTGTGCTTCTTTCTTTAAAATAAAACCGCTTGCTTTAATATTTTGTTGTAAGTTTCCAACTACTCTTCGGGGCCATTTTATATTTTTTTGTTATGAATAGGTCAAGATTTACCTTTTTTAAGAAGATCTTTTAAGGGGAAACATTCGTCTATTGGTTCTCGAGTGAGATTTAGAAAATCTTGTATTTTTGCAAAGGAGAAAATGGGCTCTTGTCTTGGGGGGGAATCCATACAAACTTCAACAGGCAACATTAGTGACTGTGAAGAAATCATAGCTGGTATATTTGAAATACTAAAACTTATTCATAAGCTACAAAATGCACAACCAACAGATATTTTTACTATAACATGATTCCGTTTTGTAGTTTACCTCTTCGTTCAGTACTGCCTCTTTTTTGAACTCCTCTGTAACATTTCCTCCAGTAAAGGTGGCACCCATTACCTCATCTAAACCTGCATCGTATGAGGCACAGTGTCTAGAAAGAAATATGAGTGAGCTGAAAATATAATTTCAGTGCATACATATGCGCATTACAGTAATGATCCTCTCTTCCCCAGACTTTTCTTTGGGGCTGTTTTTTTCAAAGTTCTTTATGGAAGAAAGAAATATTATAGAAGTATTTTGTACCTAAAAACAACCCCTTCTAAGAGATTTACTGATGAAATGAGAACAGGATCCGAGACAGTCATGACCTTCAGCCTCTGAAGCATCGTTTGAAATGGAGGCAGGTGGCTTTTGAACCGCTGCAGATGGTCTCCGAATATCACCTCCTCTGGCAGAGTGAGATCTGAGATTTCAGAAACAAGTTAAGGATGGATTATCATCCTTTCACTGAGAAGCCATCAGAAGGACTTCTAAGGTCCAAGAATGTAAAAAGATCCTTTTAAAATCCCTTTGAAAGCAAGCCATGTGATGTGCTGGGTATTTTTAGCACACATCTACCCCTTTTATAGGTAGAACATCAAAGCTAAAATTTACTGAGCTGCTATAAAAGTGGTGGAGTATACAGAAATGACACAAAAATATAAACAAAATATTACTAAATACTTCAGTTCCTACCTTCACAGGTAAAGCAAGGTGCATCTGGTGCACATGGATTGAAACTCTCTTCCCAAGGTGATCTGATTGCACTGCTCTCAACTCCATCTAAAAGCCAGAAGACTTCTGAGGTACCAATACTGCACTGAGAGGCCGGATTAGAGCTGGGAACCACTTCCTCTATTCCTCTTCCCGTCAGCAACACATTGAACCTAAACACAACACAATTTGAAGAACCTGTATTTAAACCTGTATTTGAGAGAAATTCAGGGGCTGTTTACACGACAACAATTTCAACTAAAAACTGAATTTTGCATTTATGCATTTTGGCCATTCATTTACACGACAGCAGCATTTTGGCAGCCTGAAAACATGCACGTTTTTTGAAAAAGATATTTAAAACAAATTTGAGAAAATGGTGACGTCATGCTTAGGGTTGGGTATCATTTGGGTTTTTACGATACCGGTGCCAAACCAATACTCTTAAACGGTACTGGTGCCTTAACCGATACTTAAAAAAAATAATTAAGAATAATTTAAATGGAACAATTTATTAAAAGTTTAAAGTATACTTAAATATATAAATATAAATAGATACAAAACACAATTTACTTGACAAATTCACAGTAAAACCTAAGCCACCTAACCCAACTACAAATTTAACACTAAATAACAGTTACAGTACTAATAACTGCGAAGTAGTCGGTATTCTTGGTCTGCTACAAACCAGCTTCAAGGTTCAGCTTCATTATGAAATATGACCATATTCTCTGGCTAAATATTTCAGAACGCATCGCCTTATTGTTTCCATGGCGAAGCGTCATGCTTCTCACATGACACACAGCAGCCACAATAGTGCTATGACAGTTGTATCAGTTTTATATACAAAAATATTCAAAATTCACAAACTTGTTAACTATGTCATGAACTATCTGATATTTTGATTTTCAAATATGTGTGACTGAATGAGTGTTAGTTGATCTATAATGCGCGCCGCCATGTTAGTTTGCGCCCCAGAGAATCGGATCTGTCGGATTTACATAACGTTAATTCATCCACATCTCACAAAATACATGAAAGTAAGTGACAGGTGAACTGGGAGAAGAATAGAGTAAACTATATAGTTACTAGATACTGTGTATCTAATATCAATAAAACATAGTCAAATTATAACTGAAAAGATTGTTATTGCTGCTTCCATAGACATCAGTGTGTGTTTTTTGCTAGTACTTAAGAGCATTTAAATGTCTGAAACCTAAAATAAATATTATGTGGTTGAAAACACTGAATAGTTGTGATATGTGACGAGCGAGCCAGCCAAAGCGTGAAAGCACATTTGAATTTAAGTGGCACCTAAAGGAGGCACCGAAATCTGCGTTCTGATTCGGTCCAGTTACATATCAGTTATATAGGCACCGGGTTTCAGTACCCAACCCTAGTCATGCGCATGCATATCACATGTTCAGTCTATAGGCGTGTGGTGTTTCTTACAAAGTGACATCGACAACTACTGGTCTGGCAGGCATAATGCAGCGTTTTTTGCAGAACTGTGTGAACGGGGACTGTTTTGACAACATTGTGGTCTGTACGCGAAAAAAGCAAAGGAAAAACTTTTACGTTTTAGTACATTGTAGTCTTGTAAACGTACCCTTACTCTCAGCTGGGTGTGGACACAATCTGCAGACACTGGCTATAAATAGACCATATCAAAGAGCATTACAGAAAAAGTTCAAACCTTTCCAAACAGTCACTGAAACGTATGTTGGCCTTCAAGTCATCCATCACAGATCCAGTCACTTGTAGAGTACACATGGATTTTTTGTTCGCTGTCATAAATGACATAAGTCAGTGTTGATATGCTATCATTGCATGTCACAAAAAGTCTCTGGGGTTTAGATAGCAACACAGATATTAACAGTACATTATTTTAAGAGCAAAGCTGCTCTTTTCCATACAATGAAAGTAAACTTCTTATTCAATAAAAACCTTACCCATTGTGAATCACTAAAACAGCAAAGGAAACTATTTAGTTAACAAAAAACTGAAAAACTCCATTGTATTCCACAGAAAAAAGAAAATAATCTTATTTCATCTCATCTCATCTCATTTTAGAGGTCTTCAACCCTGCTCTTGGGGACCCACTGTCCTGCAAAGTTTATCTCCAACCTTGTTCAGCACACCCCTCACTGTGATTTTCAAGCGATCCTGAAGAACTTGATTTGCTGGTTCAGTTGTGTTTTATTAGTATTGGAGCTAGGTCAGTACTCTGCAGATCAGTGTGTCCCCAGGAGCAGGATTGAAAACCTCTGTTTTAGGGTGAACAGCAGTATCTAGATACTAGGGCTGTGTCCGAAATCTTAAAAATGCTGCCTTCGGAGAATGTATTGCAAGGTAGGAAGGCATCAAGGCAAGTCCGAATCCAATGTTAGCTTTACTTCCTGTCTCCTGAGACACCTTCATCTGATCGATTTTTGAAGGCAGCATAAATGTATTCTTTGCTGCCTTTGAAATCCCACAATCCTGTGCTTCCCATTCTGTAAGAGTTAAGCTAAAAAAAAAGAAAGATGCCATCTGAAAATTGCGTTTGGTGGTCAGTTTGTGTGTAATGGTATGGTTTTGACCAAGCCTGCCACATTTGTGTTGAAAACTGAAGCCAAAACATCCCAGTATAGCTCATAACCCCGCCCCTCCATGTATTCTAATGGACGTGGGACAAACTAAAAAATCAAATTACACTTTAAAAAAAAAAAAACCTGTAATTTTAGGCAGTTTTTATCATGCTGAATTCTTTTCAAGAGTTCGTTTTTTTAAATAAGTTTGGTTTTAGTTTTATTTGATGCTATAAAAACAGGGGGTGCGGCGTCATGATTGGCAGCTGAGATTGACGGCTTCTCTGAGTGAAGTTGTCACTGAGGCACCAACAGATTTTTTCGTGATTTTCGGGAGGAGATTGGAGCTTCAGTTTTCATTTCTACATTTCCATAACTGTTTATTTCACACCAGCACAACGAATTGTTCTGCATCTGCGAGAGTGTGGGCGGCCTTTTGATATTGCGGCTCTACTTCCTGCTCTCTACTATGCAGACTCCGGTCCCGAAGTCACTACTGTGCAGAGTGTAGACTCTGTCCCAAATCTGCGCAAGATGTCAGCGCCATATTCGGACGTTGGCGGCTTCACTTTTCTTCAGTGGAAGGTAGTGAAGACGTGTCATCCATATTTTTTCACGGTCTATGTGTTTTGACCAACACTTCCCACTTTTGATGTAATTTCTAGCGAGAAACTGCTATTGCTGTTTTGCTGTAGATCATTAAACCATTACACCGCCTCAGAAGTCTGTCCAAAATCTGTTTAGTGAAGTACCTTTGTTTGCAAACAATGCATGCAAAGTTATTGCCTGATAGGGCAGCGAGGCAACAAGTCCACTGCCTAAGTTTTCGGAGACACAGCTAAGATCAGGACTGGACACCTTTGGCTCCAACCCTGATCAAACTAACCTGCTGCTTGTAGCTTTCTAGTAATCCTGAAGACCCTGATTATCTTGTCCAGGTGTGTTTGATTAGGGTTGAAGCTAAACTCAGCAGGAAAGTGGATCTTGAGGGCCAGAGTTACCTATCCCTGTACTAGATACACAAAGGCTGCTTTCGAAAACCTCAGCTTGTCAAAAATGCCTTTTTACTGTGGTGGTGATATAGGCGTTTAAACTAACATTGTGATGCTTGAAGTGTTTTATATCTATGGATTTTATTATAAGCAAGACAAGTCAAGTGTTGATTTGAGAGGCTAAATTGATCAAACATGTGGTTAACAGCCGCTTGGTCATTACTTTAAAAAACAAAAACTTTAATTTAAAAACAAAAAAATGCTTCAAACTTTTTTCTAAATTACCTTATTAAATAAACGAAACAAAATATATCTACCTTGACATCAAAAACAAAACTTAACTATTTTAATGGCTGCAACAATGTGTAATTTTTTTTTTTTAAACTCCAGGCGGACTCGGGCCGAAAATTTTGATAAGCTGTCGGACAAGGGCCGGGCTAGGGCCTCAGCGTCTTGGGCCAGGGCCGAGATTTGAGGCCCGTGCAGGGCTCTACCCAGCATGCTTTGCCCATGGCAATCTGTTAACATGGGCACCGGAAAAAATAACGCATGCAGTGTGAAACCGGCCTTAGAGTTTACAGTGAAGTAAGTAACTAATTTGATTGGCAAGAACTCAAAATCATAAAAAAAATCATATTTTATGTTAATTGCTATACTTCAAGTTAGGAGCAATTGGCATGTATTAGTACTACAAACTCAAAACCTGATAGTTCTGCTTACTTAAAATTGAACATCATAACTCAAAACATTTGATTTAACTGATTATCTCAAATTTTCTAAGTTAGCCTAACTTATTCGGGTTTACAGTGAGCTGACTTGTTGCCTTGCAGCCTTATCAGGCAGTGACTTTGTAGGCAGTGTTTGCGCAAGAAGGTTCCTCACGAAACTGATTTCAGACAGACATCTGAGGCGGTGTAACGGTTTAATGATCTACAGCAAAATAAAGCGAGCTTTAACGAGAACTAAACAAATATCAGAGGAAGGTATCTCAGGAGACAGGAAGAGCAGCTAACATTGGATTTGGATGTGCCTTGATGCCTTCCACCCTTACAATGCATCCTCCGAAGGCAGCATTTTTAAGATTTAGGACACAACCAAACTTGCCACACTTACTCCATGGTACTCGGTAAGCGATGTCTGACAGGTGTCCATTGTGAGGGTAGATGTTACTGACCAGCTGGAACGGAACAGGAAGTTCTAACAACTCCATCACCAGTCTGCGTCTGACTGAGGCCTAAAACAGATGACATCTCAATATTTACAACTTTGTGAGCTTGTTTAAGTATATATTTCATAGCTGCTGTACCCTTATTCTGATTTTTATATTATTATCCCCCTCCACTTTAGAATCCTTTATTTATTTGTGTAGCTGTTTTATTCTTTGTTAAATTGCTCATGTTTATTCCATAAATAAATAAATAAATCCCAATATAGGTTAACTAAACAAGTACGTGAATGGAAATCAGTGTAGGAACTCACCTCAGATATGTAATCAAAACCCTTATACCTGACAGTCATGAAACTTGCATTTTGTTGGGTTTGACCACAGAAATAAGACATGGTGTGATTATTCATATGGAAACCACACCAAGGGATCTTAAAACAAACAAAAAAACTAATAATTTACAATATATCGTCTAAATAACGTCTCCTTTATTGTGGATTCATCTGAAATCGTGAGATGTCGAAACGATTTTGAAACGAAGAACGACGACGAAAAGATGGATTACATTCATTTATACTTAATTTATACACGATTAATAGAGCAGGACGGTCCGCTGTGCAATTAAAACATATCGTGACCAATAAATCTAAAGTTATACTGTCTGAAGCGCTGAGAGAAATTTCTGTGTCGCTGCGTCTCTGCGGCCTTTACTCGGTGATTGACAGGAAAGACCACGCCCACTCTCCTGAATGTAGTTTTTTCCTGTTTTTTTTAAATGATAAATCAAATAATAAATAGAACTCTCTCTCTCTCTCTCTCTCTCTCTCTCTTTCTCCATATATATATATATATATGCTCTTCAAGAAACAGTTATTATTATATCAATGTTTAAAACAGTTGTGTAAAACATTTTTTAGTATTCTTTGATGAATATAAAGTTTTAAAAAAACAGTATTTATCTGAAATAGAAATAACTTTTTTGGGAAAGAAAAAAGAAAGAAATGAATAGTATTCAGCAAGGATGCATTAAACTGATCAAGTGACAGTGTGACATTTATAATGATAAATGCTGTTATTTATTCTATTCATTAAATAATCCTGAAAACAAATTGTACACAACTGTTTTCAACATTGATCATAATAATAAATGTTTCTTGAGCAGTAAATCATCATATTAGAATGATTTCCGAAGGATCATGTGACACTGAAGACTGGAGTAATGATGCTGAAAATTCAGCTTTGATCACAGAAATAAATTGCATTTTAAAATATATTCAAATAGAAAGAGGTTATTTTAAATTGTAAATATTTCACAATAATACAGTTTTTGCTGTATTTTTGATCAAATAAATGCAGCCTTGGTGAGATTAAGAGACTACTTTCAAAAACATAAAAAAAAAAAAAAAATTAATGTTTCCAAACTTTTTCCTGGTAATGTAGGCCTGTATGTATGTATGTATGTATGTATCATGTATATTCTCTTATTTAATATTCCAGACACACGCCATTTCATTGTAATGCTGATTAAACAAAACAGTTGTATGGGGGAAAACAGTGGTAGTGCTCTGCCATCTAAAGGACATATTTATATTTTTTTTAAATCCTCATTGCAAGCTATGTGATCCATCCTTTCAACACTGTGAAAAGCAATGCTATCTATGTGCATGCTGAACAATATTTAATGGACCTTGATGAATGCTGCTTGCAGCAATATTTTAATTTACTTTCCCTGATTTATTTGTATATTATTTTTCTCTATTTTTCCCCCTTAAGTGTTTCAGTTGGTTTTCATTATAATAATATCCTTCTGTAAATTCAATAACTTCATCTACTATGACTGTACAGTGAATACCATGGCAAGATGTTTCTGATCGCATGTAAAGATGACACAATATAACTCATCAGTATCACAAACAGTGCAGCTTTATTTCAGAAGTGTGGAGTGGTTTATAAAACTGGAGAAAAAAATCTGGGACTGGACTTTTTACAGTACCTGTAAATAAACAAAAAACAGAAAATAATCTGACAGCGCTTAAAGAAAATACAAGGCAGAAAATGTGATTGTGTCAATGCGATCTCACCAGCTGTACCAGTATCCTATGACAATGACCAAGCCAACAGCACTTATGGATCCAACAGTTACAAGAGCAGATATCTTCATGATGTATGATGTTCCTAAAGTGAGAAAAGAAATGGTTTATATTGAGCCACATTTGGGTTATTTTTTACATAGAAATTGCAGGTGGAAAAATCTTTATCATAAAGAGATTTATGATCCTTACCTCTGGCCTTAGCCCAGATTACACAACACTGTGTTCTAGACTAAAAAAAAAACATAACACAAAGAGAGAAATGAGAGAAAATTCAAAGAATTTTTAATGCACTAACTTTACAGGTTCCCTTAAGATGTCCTCCCACCTTTCCCCACTGACATACAGTGCGGAGGATAATATAATAGTCTTTTCCGTTTTCCAGAGGTGCGTTGAAGAAGTCTCCATACAGCTGCTGATCCCCTACAGTGAAGTTCAGTTCTGCACCCAGACCGCTGAGCTGTATCTGGGCCGTGACGTACCCCTGGTCACATCTCTGCTGCGAGAAGAACCGCGGACTTACAGACGAGCTGCAGTCAAACAGCATCACGCCCTCGACTGGTAACACAAACACCTGGTACATACTGAAGACACAAAAAACACATTCACAGCAACTGAATATTGAATTATTTAGTATATGCAGTGGGATCAAATAGAAAGGCAGTTTTAGGATTTTATACAGCATGCGTGTTTTGGTAACACTTTTTAATAAGGTTTCATTTGTTAACATTAGTTAATTACATTAGTTAACACAAGCTAAAAATAAAAAATACTAAATTCTGAAGTATTTATTAAAGCTGCAGTCAGTAAGTTTTACCTATTTGTCGCCACCTCTGTTTGAAACCTGCAGTTGCAGTTATTTGTGGAGTTATCATCTTTACATGGGTTGTGCATCGAAACGACTCCTCAGCGCGGATGTTTTGAGGAGTATGTGCGGCTGTCATTCATTTACCGCACCGGTGTGGATACTGTGCTTCAGTACCAAAATAAGAATTTCCCCGCAAAATGTCATATGAACAAGTAAGTAACATGTCTGCCACTTTTGTTCTGACCAACTGAAGAGAAAAAAACATTACAATAAATCACGCTACTAATTAAATCTAGCAATCGCTTATCACATCAAACCGTGCAAATTATTATTAGTGTTATACTTTGTTCTCAAATTTTTTTTATGTTAACAACATCAGCATTGCAGGACTACGAGTATCTAGTGTGTATTACGCTGCACATGGGCGTCGGAAGCAAAAAAAATGTGGGTGGGTCCTCAGAAATGTTTTAATGGAGTAGATGCCAATTACGCTTGCTAAACGTATCACCGAAAAATCGCCATATTATTGAGGTCATCAGTAGTGTAGGGGTAGGACACACAGTATATAGTTTTGACTCAAATCGACCCGTGGTTCGCGTCTGCCTTTCGCCGAACTCAATCGTCTCCCTTTTCCCATCACATATCAGATCGGAAAGGCATTTATTTTCAATAAAAATGAAGAAAATATTAGAAAAGTGAAAAATAAAGCCTCTAACATGTGTTTAATAATAAGTGTTTATCGATTAGGGGTAGGGAAACAGACATGTGCTGAATGTTAGAGACGATAAAAGTGAGTGGGTCCAATATCATTGATCGTAAAAAGTGGGTGGGTCTTGTCCCACCCACATACAATGGTTCCGACGCCCATGACGCTGCATTCACACGGGGCTTCAGCGTTAACGCTTCTCATTTTCTCATGCTTGAAGATTTCTCAACTTTTCAAGCGGCAAAGCAGGCGTCATCCAATCAGATCGCCCTATGCAAATACCCTAGATGCAACCCTAGAACAGACGCACAAGTAATGTGATTGGCTGTTGTCACTATGACAGTCACATCAGCGGCAAGCTTCAGCCACGCCCTCCGTCAAGTGTTAAAGCTGATGCCCTGTGTGAATAACTCCGGGTGAATCTCCAGTTGTCACTGATGATTGTCATTTGGACTTTTCTGGAGTACAATCCGCCATCAAAATGATAAATGTAATCATTCCAGCTACTGTGAGAAAAGGCTATAAATTATCCGCCGCCTACAGCATCCACACATGTGATAGCCTACTGGCCAGACTCCTTCTTTATGTATACAGACGTGACGTAATAATGCAAAGACGAATGGTGCCATGCTCGAATTTCCAGTGGAAAGCTACCAAATTTGTTAACACATTATTACAAGCCTACCATTGTGAATCGAGCTAAGGTAAGGAGATAGTTATGAACACTGGCTGGTTATGTACATTTTTAACCAAAAAAGTTACAGACTGCCGCTTTAATCTTAAAGGGTTAGTTCACCCAAAATTGAAAATAAAGTCAGTAATTACTCACCCTCATGTTGTTCCAACCATGTAAGACCTTCGTTCATCTTCGGAACATAATTTAGTATATTTTTGATGAAATCTGAGAGCTGTCTCACTCCTCCATAGGCTTTCAGAGGGACTGAAACTTGATGGCCCAGAATAGTAAGTAAAAACGTCATTTAAGGAGTCCAAATGACTACAGTGGCTCTGTGTTAAGTCTATCATGCGACGAAAATACTTTTTGAGCGGAAAAACAACAAAAATAACGACTTTATCCCACTATTATTGTTGTTCAATTTGAGCCTCTGACGCCACGACGCATGCGCGAAAACGGCGTTCTTCTTCTACTACTACTGATCTCAGTTTTCGCGCATGCGTCGTGGCGTCAGAGGCTCAAATTGAACAACAATAATAGTGTGATAAAGTCGTTATTTTTGTTGTTTTTCCGCTCAAAAAGTATTTTCGTCGCATGATAGACTTAATACAGAGCCACTGTAGTCATTTGGACTCCTTAAATGACGTTTTTACTTACTATTCTGGGCCATCAAGTTTCAGTCCCTCTGAAAGCCTATGGAGGAGTGAGACAGCTCTCAGATTTCATCAAAAATATACTAAATTATGTTCCGAAGATGAACGAAGGTCTTACATGGTTGGAACAACATGAGGGTGAGTAATTACTGACTTTATTTTCAATTTTGGGTGAACTAACCCTTTAATTATGTTCATTTGAACATTTACTAATACATTAAGCAAAAGGTGTATCTGTTAATATAGGATTTGATGGGCCTGAGCTACAATAACATCGAACAGTTGTATTTTTATTAATTAATGTTAACAAAGATGGATAAATATTGTAACAAATGTATTGCTCATAGTTAGTAAATGTTAGTTAACGCATTAACTAATGTTAACTTATTGTAAAGTGTTTCCCGTGTTTAAAACATATTAAAATATTTAAGATTAGTATATAATAATATCAATATTTGAGGCTTTACTATTTCCAGGTCACTAATTAAATCAACACATTTCTGACTTTGATCATCTGACCTTCTTTGTACAAATGATTTAAACATCTCAAATCATGCTAGAGAACATCAGCTCAAGTGTCATATCAAAAACACAGATCTTTCAGTTCAAATCTTCCAAAATTCTTATGCTGATAATATCATTTATAATTAAAACAAAAAGACTGGTCCCAGATGTTTGAATCCACTGCATATGCCCATATGACATTATCTTTTTATTAGGCATTAATTGGCATTAACACTTTTAAGAAATGTTAACCGTCCTTACCATATTGAGTCAAGTGTGTTGGCCGATCTCTGTAATTTGAGAGTGGGCGATGAAGCCTCTACTTCACTGTATTTGATTTCTGGTGAGGGGGGGACTAACAGAGCACAAGAAATAGACAAAATAAACAAGAAAATTATTACAAAAATGAAAATTCTGTCATCATTTACTCATCCTCAAGTTGTTCCAAACCTGTGTGAGTTTCTTTTCTTCTTTTGAACACAAAAGAAGATATTCTGAAGAATGTTCGTAACCAGACACTTGAGGGTAGCCAATTCCATACTATTCTTGGTAGTCAATGGGTACCGTCATCTGTTTGATTACCAATACAAAATTCTATAAAATATCTTATTTTGTGTTCAACAGAACAAAGAAACTCATACAGGTTTGGAACAACTTGAGGGTGATTAATGATGACAGAATTTTCATTTTTGGTTAACTATGTTCCTGGTCTTATTGTCAACAATTCAACATTGCACCCCAAAACATTAAACATTAAAATTAGTTGGTTCAACTTAACTAAGTTTTTAGAGTTTGTACTAAACAAATTGGGTTAGTCTGTCTATAAAAGTCTCATGGCATTTACTCATTAATGACTAAGTTGTAATTACTTTAAAAAATTTGGGTAACACTTTATTTTAAGGTGACGTAGTTACATGTTAATACATGTACTTAGTACTATAGTAATAACAGTAAAATGTGCATAATTCAAGTAACTAACCCTAAACCAAAGCCTAACCATAACTCTATAGTAAGTACATGTTGTTAAATAATATTACTCAGTACTTATTTGAGTAAGTACAATGTAACTACACCACCTTTTTTTTCTAAGAGTGCTTGTTTTTTTTTTTTAACAATTTAATATTTTTTTTAGCTTTTCAGTCTTTTGTCAAAAACACCTTTGAAACAACTTCCCTTTTCGGTTGACATCACTTAGGCCGTACAAACTATTGATTTGTTTCAATAGCCATTTCGGCATTTCTTAAAGGTCCCGTTCTTCGTGTTTTTTTGAAGCTTTGATTGTGTTTACAGTGTGCAATATAACATGTGTTCATGTTTCGCGTGTAAAAAAACCCAGTATTTTTAACACAATGTACTTATCTGTATACCGCTGTTTTCACTGTCCTAAAAACGGGTTGATGAGTTCCTTGTTCTATGAAGTCCCTCCTTCAGAAATACGTAACCAGTTCTGATTGTGCCAGCGGTTTCCGTGTTGGGATTTGACCGCAGCTTAGCGAATGTGTCACGGTTCCTGTGTTGTGATTCGACAGCAGCTTAGCGCACGTGGAAAGGTCACGCCTCTTAACGGGGTGATGTATGCGCTCAATGATCTCTACAGCGTCCCTGGGAAAGCCAAACAAAGGTGATTTGACTCCGGGATGAAAATAACAGCGTCTCGACGACATGGCGACAAACACACTCAAACGCAGCACTTCCTTTTCTCCACGCGACACGTCCTCTTCTCCACGTGGGACAGCAACAAGACCACGCCCCCTTTTTTGCGTATTCTTGTGGGCAGAGGTTAGTCTGTTCTACTGTTCTACTGACGTCATTTATGAAGGAAGTACCAGGATGTAGTCCAAGCCGGCCATTCGCTGTAGGCTTTGAAAGGGAACTTCTGTTAAATAAAATATCTCGCTTGGCATTGAACTTTGAGCTTTATAATTTTACAGGTATTATTTATGCTCTAACAGCAACATTACACACTAACTAAAGTTTGAACAGTGGGATCACGAAGAACGGGACCTTTAAGGCTGCTGTCATCGGTAAAGCAACCTAAAACCATTAACCCAGGCATTTAATGCCTGTTAAATATACTCTATGCAATAATATAAAGTCAAGTCAACGTTATTTTCATAGTGCTTTATACAATAGAAAATGTCATCAAATATTAGACAGGCAAATAATGTCAATGGCAAATAACACTAGTTTTTTTTTTTTAAATGATGCATTACAACTACTTTGATGTTTTTCACTGAATTTCCTGTTTCGCTCAGAAAAAGGTAATGAGACCGAAAACATTGCTAATAATAAATAAATAAAAAATCGATAGTGTGCGAGATTTCCTTTAACTTTTTCGATTTTTGGATTTTTATTGGTCTATTACCAACAGGTGTGCCATGGTAATAGTCAATTAACACATTACACAAGTAGAAATGAATTGCAAACACCATTACACCTTGAACATTAGATGTTTGTGGATTATGGATGTTTGCACGAAAGCAGCTTTTGTTTTGTACCTGGTATGCTAGTGTTGGCCGTCACTGTAGACGTGGCTCGTGTGGACTCGGCTGTAATGGTTATGGTGTAGTTTGTAGCAGGCAAGAGATTTAAGCAAAATACAGGCAGCGGGGCAGTGGAGCTGAACATATTTTTTCTCCTGTCACTGAACAGCTGGTCAAAGTCTCGCAATCCAACGAATGTCACCTGTGTTGAGATGTTACACACAACCTCATTTCACGATTGAGAGACAACTTTGGGAATGCAACAGTGCAAAGCTGAACAGTTCATAGCTGAAATGAACTGATGAATACGCACTGTGTATTTCTCCCTATATCCCTCATTCTCTGCATTCCAGCGCAGACATCTTTCATTTATCACCACCAGATCGTTAATGGTCAGTTTCAACTCTGGAACACAGAGAATCAGATGCACATTAGACCAGATTTTATATCAGCAGCCACTCTTTTGGCTATGTGACACTTTGCTGAATAATGACAGTGTGTGTTTACCTTTGCAATGCAGGGTGGCTATCTGCCACTTTCCTGTGATGTCACATATTGAAATGTCACTTCCTGTGTGTCTGTAGTGTCCTTTAACACAGCGGTGGATCACTGCAGTGCTGTTGTCCCAGGCAACCTCTGCGTTCGCCACCTCTGGTGCAGGGCCACAATGTGCTATAGAGAGAAAAACACAGAAATGGTTACGAATATCATTCCAGAAATATGTTGATTCAAATATAGGACATTTGTGACAAAATAGATGTGATTTTGCTCTCTTTTTTCCTTGTGGATTAGTAGGGCTATTTCTGACAGTCAGTTTATCTACACTAATTTCCACTATTATTACCCAGGGGAAAAAATAGATCATTTAAGGTAGTCATAAAAAAAGTCAATTTCCACAACATTCTGTGTTTCAAATTTATTATATTTAATGGTTCTTCAGCTAAAATTAAACCATTATAAAACACAAAATGATTCAGGAAACAGCTAAACAAATGAAATTGCAAGATAGAAAAGCATCAAACCATCCTTTTTGCCAACAGAAATATTAATTAATGAATTGTATAAAATGATAAATATAAAACTTGTGAACCCGACCTGACATTTATGAAAAGCAACTGTCATTATATCTCTTACTTGAATAAAGCCCTTGTGTTCATTTCACTTTTTTGGAATAGTTACTAAAATATAGACCTTATAAATCGCTTCACACGTGACAAACAACCCCTGTTAAAAAAAATACAGTATTTATTTATGGTATTCGTTGTATTTACACTAACATTCAAAAGTTTGGGGTCAGTGAGACTTTTTTTTTTTAAAAACAAGCCTCTTATGCTCACCAAGACTGCATGTATTTGATAAAAAAATACAGATAATTGTAAAATAAAATACAATTTTAAACAACTCTTTTCTATTTTATTATATTTTTTAAATATAATTTATTCCTGTGATCAAAGCTGAATTTTCAGCATCATTACTACAGTCTTCAGTGTCACATGATCCTTCAGAAATCATTCTAATATGCAGATTTTCTGCTCAAGATGCATTTATTCTTATCATCAGTTCAAAACAGTTGGGCTGCATTTTTGTTGAAATTGAGACATTTTGCGGAGTTAAAGAATAAAAAAAAATAATTGACCCCAAACCTTTAAGCGTAGCGTAGTGTATGTCATTATAGTAATTCAGTTGTTGTTTACCTGTACATGTTACAGACACTTTTTCCCATGTTCCATCTGATGTACATGTTGATGTGTTTTTGTCACCCTCCTGTTTGAGTCCATATTTACATGTGTACTGAACCACACTGCCCAGTACAGATGCTTTGTTCCACTTTATATCAGTTAGTGGGTATTCTGGGGGAGACCCACAGTTTATCTCTGTTCATTGAGACCAGTGTAGAGTGTTAGAAATAAAGACCACTGCAAAAATGTTGCATATATCCTTATTTCCAATTGAAACTATGACGATATTAAGCAGCTTAAATGTTTTTCCTTTAGTGTTCCACAAAGTTAAAGAAAAAGGATTTGAATGATGTGAAGGTGAGTAAATGATGACAGAATGTTGTCAGTACCTTCACATCTCATGTTAACTTTGCTCCACTTTGCATTTGAGTTACACAGTGACACATTTCCTTCACCCACGGTGCGATATCCAGCTTCACACACATAAAGGGCCACAGAGCCCAGACTGGAGCCGTAATTCCACAACACAACTGAGTGAGGTAGTGAGATGGGGACGCCACAGTCTACTTCTAAACAAACACACATACAGACACACTGTACATGTGCATACATATTATCAGCTTATTAAAAATGACAGCACTGAAACATCACATAGGTCATTCTCATGAAATGGTCTACCTTAAGAGGTGCAGTGTGTGAATTTTAGCAGCATCTAGAGGTGAGGTTGTGAATTGCAATAACCCATCACTCACCCCTCCCTTTCAAAGCACATAGAGAAGCTACGGTGGCCGACAAATGTCGTCGTCCTCTAATGACTAGCGCTCTGTAGAGAAGTTTGTCCGTTTAGGGCTACTGTAGAAACATGGCAGCACAAAATGGTGATTTCACTGTAAGAGGACCCGCTGTGTATGTAGATAGAAATGGCTCATTCTAAGGTAATAAAAACATAACGGTTCATTATGTAAGGTCTTTATGCACCACTGAAAACATAGTTATGTATATCATATTGCATTTCTGTTAATAGATCCTCATAAATACTACAGTACACGAGTTCTGAGAAAAGCTGTTGATATTTGAAATCAACCCAAACAAACACACCCCTCCCTTCATTGCTCCGCCCCCAAAATGCACAAACATGCAATGTAGGAGTGGATGTCTCTTTGCAAAAAATAAAGCGAAAATGATGAACATACGACAAGGAAGAACAAAAACTGAACATACAGTAGACAAGAGTTTAAATAAGCAAGACTTGGTAGTTAGTCGCCAACAGCATGCACACCAGCTCCAGACAAACAGTTTGGGCTGTGCGATATTGAAGAAAAATGCGATATCCTTGTTAAATAATGCAATATTCGATATGCGATACGATATTGCTTTAAGTGTGTAAAATATATTTATTTCCCCAACTGATATCTTTCACTTAAAATAACCGACTGTGTTTACATGAATACTCATCAAGCCATTTTGACATTATTTTGTGTGTATTTGACAGTTCGAGTGTTTAACACGACACGAAAAAAAGAACGACTTGTGCGCATGTTTCGGTGTGTGTGTCAGACAGCACGAGACTGCAAGGAGTTGTTTGCATTTAATAACTCTTTTTAACGTCAAGCAAATCACATAAGTAACAGTCGTGTGCCCAGTCTGTTCTCTGCTATATGCGTCAACCTAAAACGTACACTTTTCACAATGTTGAAGTAGCCTATTAAAATCATTCAGATATTGCGTGCAGTTGCGATATGCATATCGCGATATGTACATTTGCGATATTTCGATAATTTCGATATATTGTGCAGCCTTACAAACAGTGGCACTCAAACTGTCCTGTTACTATAGCTAACATTACAACAACAGCATATTGCGGTTCTGTGAAACATCAACATCATCACTTAGGTCGCTCCAGCCGCTCTCATGCGGGTCCTAAAGTGATATTCCTCTGACTTTTTCTCTAATGTCTCTCAGCCATCTCTCTTTCAACAGTCTTCCTTTAAAGGGGTGGTAAACCACGATTTCACTTTTCTAACTTTAGCTAGTGTGTAATGTTGCTGTTTGAGCATAAACAACATCTGCAAAGTTACAACGTTCAAAGTTTAAAGCAAAGGGAGATATTTGCTTTTAAAGAAATCAATTTCTAAGGACTACAGCAAACGGCCAGTAGGGACTACTACACATTCCTCCAGGGTCTCTGACATCACCAGCCCCAATATTTACATAAACCCCTCCTCCGAGAATATGAAATAAGGGGGGGCGAGGCCATTTTGTATCACCGCAGGGAAGCGTTGTTGTGGTAGGCTAGTTAGTAGGCTGGAGTGTTGTTGCCAATGCCGACGAAACGCTGTTATTTTCATCCGGATTGCAGGTCCACTTTGTTCAGCCTTCCTAGGGACGGGGGTGCGTTGCAGTGCGTTTAACATACAACATTATATGCATGTGTGTATGAGACAGAGGGGAACAGGTCACATTTGCAGCAGATACATGCTGCCCATCATAAATCAAATCACAAGACAGACAGGGGTCGGAGGAGAAGACCGGAAAATGTAACAATAATGGACAATATTCGTCTGTATTTGCAATACACGAGCCGCGGTTCAGCTGCGTGAAACAAACACTGCCAGTGTGAGACGGGCGCGCGCGGCTCCCGCTGCACATTTCACAGAGGAAAGCTTCCACAATCTTCACGAGTTCAATGCAGAATTCTTACAACGGCTTGTCCTGAAAGATGGATTTAAAAACAGAAGCTGTTTACAGGCCACAACCTGTAAGTATGATTTATTTTTCGTCTATGTGTTTTCCTGTAATAGTTTGTATTGTTAATTGTACGTTGTAGCAAGGAAGTACACAGATGACAACGCTGTTCTGCAAACCAGTTAGTGCTCATTCATACTTAACGTTATCCGACAAACACCTAACGTTACAAACTTTTTTTTAAATCTCCACAGCGAACTTGGCATTAGTGTAAATTATTCTTTGATTAGAGCTTTTATGTATTGTTTATCTACAGGCATGCTAAACATGGTTCTGTGTTTGATTTGGATACTATAGTAAAGCCAATGTTAGTGTTCGTTTTGGGTTAATAGTTCTTGCGACAGATATTTGGCAAATCGTTCTAAAAATACAAAAGTAATGGTGCCATTCAGTAGCGATCATTATAGATCCGCAGTCTTTACTCTTGAGGACTGAACAGGTTCTGCTCGATCATCTTCACTAAAATTGTCTGGGTCTGATTCGGGCTCAAATTGGTATGGTTTTATTGACGCCATTGTTTTGTTTCTAATACTACCCAAAGCACAGGCTACCGGTAAAGGTAAGGGGCGTGACGTTTCCGACAAATGTGCACTAGGCGGTTAGCGAAACACGACACACTGGGCCAGCTAACCAATCTGAGCCCATTGCGTATTTTTGAGGGACTGGCTTCATACAACCCTGAAGCCATCAGACCGTTTTTACAAGGAGGGACAGAGCAGTGTAGAATAAAGGTAAAATATCTAAAAAATAATGCAATTTTTTAAAAACGAAGCATGAACACATGTTACAGTGCACCCCACAAACACAATCAAGCCTTCGAAACAATGTGTTTTACCAGCCCTTTTAGTCTCTCTCTCTCCTCCCCCATCATGAGTGGACATGCCCCCAACTGCTGATTGGCAACAAGTGTGTTGTGCCGTTCGGGTCTGATCAACTTTCAACAGTGTTTCTCAGAAATCGTTTACTGCACCTTTAAATGCATTGTCAGAAAGATTACACCCATTTTTTTATGAGTAGGAAAATTCTCAGTATGATGAGACTGAACAGAAAGTTTGGACAAATCATCTAATGCATTTTCTGCATGCATTAGATGAGCTGAACATCACTATTTCTTTCTGTAAAGCAACTTATAGCTGAATTAAGCTTGTTTCATAATTTGATGAATTTTGCACTATTATAGAACTAAACTGAATCAACACTGAACTGACTTGAGCTAAATAAATGACACTATTGACTTCTGCTTTATTATTGAACAGATTTCTTTCACAACTAATGGACTTTCAACATTCACACTGTTATTGAACTAATTTGAATCAACATTGGACTAAATTGAGTTAACGACACTATTGTCTTTTTAGAGTTGCTTTACAGCTGAAATGGTGAGTGAGATGGTGAGATGGTGGTCCAGTGGGTTAAACCATGGAACTGATATGCAGAAGGTTGCTGGTTCGATCCCAGTGGTCACCACCAGTGTGTCCTTGAGCAAGGCACTTTACTCCATGTTGCTCCAGGGGGATTGTCCCTGTAATAAGGGCACTGTAAGTCGCTTTGGATAAAAGCGTCTGCCAAATGCATAAATGTAAATGTGAAATTGTTTTAGTTTCATAACTGAAGAACAGTAATACTGTTATTTTCCTGTTTATTATTGTGAATCTGCTTTGAAACAATCTGTATAAAGTGCTATATATATATAAATAAATGTGACTTGACAGAGACATAAATTGCACCCACCGTTTCTTGAGAATGACCCATTCACGAAATAAACAGAGAAAACATGTCAACAAGAAATAAAAGTGCAGAAATATACCTTGACACAGAAAATCCGGATGACTCCAGATTCCCTCTGAATCACAAACTGACGCATCTCCTTCCCTAACATTATGAAATCCTTCAACGCACTTATAAGACACACTAGATCCAACTTTAGTGTCTCCTCTCCATATCATAACAGACAGGGGGAGAGAAGGCGGTATACCACAGTTCACCTCTGAGAAACAACAAAAACCTTGAAAAATATCTTCGGTTTACACATTAAAGAAAAAGTCAGTTAATTTATTTAACTTTGAGTAAAACAAATCATGCAAAGAATTACCTTCACACAACAGAGTTGGATTAGTCCAATAACCGTTCTCAGCGCACACAGATATATTATGTCCTTGTTTAGGATAGTAACCGTGTTTGCAGTGATATGTTACAGTGCTGCTAAATGTGACTCTGCCATTCCATATCTGTACAGTGAGGGGCAGTATGGGAGGATCCCCACACACAATCTCTGTTGAGAAGGAAATGACATGTCAATGGTTATGACCGAATCACTGCAGTATAAAGAGGATTGACATTGCTTATACACTCGAAAGAATAAAGGTTCTTTATTGGCATTGAGGGTTCCATGAAGAACCTTTAACATCCATAGAATTTTTCTACTGCATCTTTAGCTCTTTAAAATAATGTTAATACTTAAAAAAACAAACATTCTTTTCAGAACTGTTCACTGAACGTTCTATGGGGAACCTAAAACGATTCTTCTATTGCTGCTAAACACCCCTTTTTGGAACCTTTATTTTTAAGTGTAAGAAAAATAATCAAAAGTTGAGAACTCAAAAACTTGAGGCAACCAGCTTCAGGTCTTTTTGAGAGTATGCGCTTATGGAAAAAATTATGGAAAAAATGTTGTTGCATTAAGATTTAAAGTGTCTGTGCTTTCATTAAACAATATACGGTACGTTCTATAAGCTCAAAAATCATGTTTTTTACTTGTGGCTCCAAGTTCAAATATTGAGCATTAACATTACATAATAACCATGTACAACTTTATTAGTTTTTGTCTATCAGTTTGTTTAGTTATTTAAAGCTACTTGTATACACCAAAACAATTATAGGCCTACATATTGCAAATGAAAATCACTCCAATGCTCTTGAAACAAACAGAGTTTTTAATTAATGTTTAATAATTAACATTTAATAACAAATTATAATCAAAAACACTAGTGAAAACATATATTAATTCTAAATCATTTATGTAGTGTGCAAAAACACAAATGATTGCCTCATCAGTCCGGCCCTCACCACCAAACTTGACATTGTATGTTCATTGTATGTTCAATACAGTATTTAAGTTGCTCATACTGTACTAAATGACCTAAAAAGTAAATGTTTTATGTAATATCAACTATTTCTACATTTGATTGTTCAATCAACCTTTAACATATAGTTTGTCTGACCAAATGAAAGTTGGATTGAAATAAAACTGACCATCATAAAAGCAAAAGACAACACTTTTTGAGCCGAAGATTCAAATAGTAAATGCTACTATGCACACCATTGCATCTTGTCTGCACTGGATCACAATTCATGATTGATAACCCAAAAGTACATCACATTCAACCATCTAAATAAAAATGCATGCAGATAAAAGGCATAATTCAGCCAAAAAATAAACATTAGGTTAAATTTGATTTGGATAGTCATCTTTAGACATTCTATTAGTAACCTGACAACTACATGTCAACTAACTCTCATTAGATTATTATTAGTAGACTATTAGATTAGGGTTAGGTGTTGGGGTTCGGGTTAGTAGAATTAGTTGACATGCAGTTGTAAAGTTACTTATAGTCAGTATAAAGTCTTTTGATGCTCTATTGGGAAGCATCGAAATAAAGTGTTAGCAGATATTTAGCTGAAAGTCTACTAATACTCTAATGAATGCTAAGTTACCTAAAGTGTTACCAATCATTATTTATTTTATGACTTTCATTCTTCCATGAAGCACAAAACTGCTCTTTTCCATACAGCAAAAGAGAACAGTGATTTTTACTGTCAAGGTGCAAAAAGTTCATAGAAAATGCACCATAAAAGCACAACAGGTGTGACTTCAGTGTTAACAAATGACATTGTTTTTTGTTTTTCAATTCACCAAGTTTAATTTTGCAGAATCACACACAAAGCACTTCATATGTCTGCAGAAGATCTGAATTATAGCGAGTGTTAAGGACTACTTTTGTGATACTTGTTTAGTGATTTGTTTGATGACTATACTGGCAAAAATGATGTTCTTCCTCTGTATTTTGTCTTATTTTCCAGCACAAATATCTAAACGTTTGTAAATCAAGACATTTACCTAAGAAGCAAAATGACTAAAGATATTAAGTCTTGTTTTATGACATATTTATCAAAATTAATTAAGTTTATGCTTGAAACAAGACAAAATATCACACTCATTTTGAAAAAAAAATCCAGAAAACAAATATCCAATATGATTTTTCCTCTAAAGTAAACGTATCTTGATTTAAGAATGTTTATTTGTATTATTTTTTGCAGTGTCTCTCTTTCATTGTATGGACAAGAGCAGCCCGGATATTCTGGAAAATTATTTATTTTGATTTCTATAGAGGAAATAGAAAAAAAACTGAATAAACATGAATAAAAAAAATGAATAAATCTGAATAAATTGTGACAATGTAATTTTTTTTGGTGAACTATGCCTTTAAAACTTTCTTTAAACATAAAAAAAAAAAATCTCTGTACCTTCACAAGAATAGTCTGGGTTACTCCACTGACCGTCGGTTTTACATACGGACACATTTCCTGTATCCAAACTGTGATATCCAGTTACACAGTTATACAGAGCCACAGAACCAATCTTACTGACATCGTTCCAGAACAACAATGAGTGAGGCAGGACCGGAGGAGAACCGCATTGTATCTCTAAACACACATAAACAATCTCTCAACAGATTCTTTGCTCTTGATATGCTGTCATATTCCTGTCGACATAATAAACAGAAGCAGATACCTTCACACTGGAAGTCAGGATGGCTCCATGTCCCATGAGCAGTACATACTGACACATTCTCACGTCCACTGTTATAAAACTGTGGGTCACACACATACAGCGCCAGTGATCCCATTCGAGAGATGTTATTCCAAACCATTTTTGACTGAGGCATAACATGAGGTTCCCCACAGTCCACTTCTATGTAGAAATTGATTTGATTTGATGTCAGGTGAAAGTACAATATGCAATGAATTTGTATAAGCCTGTGTGTAATCCCATGCATCCCATTTCACTCTGATATACATCAAATTATGGAAGCAAAATGTTTTGCAATTGCTGTGTCATACACCGAAATGTGATATCTGGCAGATATTTTATGCTCAAATGTAAATAGTACCTTCACAGACCAAACTTGGTCCATGCCACTTTCCATCCAAACCACAGATGGATGAATTCTGTCCTGTCCTCCACTGAAATCCCTCCTTGCAGCCGTACTGGAGTTCACTGCTGTAGTGTGTGATAGTGGGGGAGAGCCGCTCGGCGTGGAGGACTGAAGGAGGAGACCCGCAATCTATCACTATAGAAACCATACACACAAAAACAGATCCATTACTTCAAGAGAATTTAACATTAATATTAACATCACTATCCAGGGCTTGACATCAACTTTTTTGCTCACCAGCCACTGTGGCTAGTGGTTTTCCAAAGTTACTAGCCACAATTTTGACATCGATACCATGGGGAAAAACTGCCATATATATATATATTTAATATTATCTCGTAACTTAGCAGCAGGAATATTAGGCTGCTGTCACTTTAAGACCTTACATTTACATTTATGCATTTGGCAGACGCATTTTGTGTGTATTTGACTGTTTAAAGGAACACTCCACTTTTTTGAAAATAGGCTCCTTTTCCAACTCCCCTAGAGCTAAACAGTTTTACCGTTTTCGAATCCATTCAGCCGATCTCCGGGTCTGGCGGTAGCATTTTTAGCATAGATCATTGAATCTGATTAGATCGTTAGCATCTCGCTCAAAAATGACCAAAGACTTTCAATATTTTTCCTATTTAAAACTTTTCTCTTCTGTAGTTACATCGTGCACTATTTGCAATTTTCTAGACCGATATGACTAGGAGCTATACTCTCATTCCTGCGTAATAATCAAGGAGCTTTGCTGCGGTACCATGGGAGCAGCGGCGCAATGATATTACGCAGTGCCTGAAAATAGACCAGAGCACGTTCTTACCGAGAGTATAGTTCCTAGCCATATCGGTCTAGAAAATCACAACTTTTCTTTTTCCGTCCGTCTTAGTACACGATGTAACTACAGAAGAGTCAAGTTTTAAATAGGAAAAATATTGAAAGTCTTTGGGCATTTTTGAGCGAGATGCTAACGGTCTAATCAGATTCAATGATCTATGCTAAGTTATGCTAAAAGTGCTACCGCCAGACCCAGAGATCGGCTGAATGGATTTGAAAACGGTAAAACTCAACTGTTTAACTGTAGGGGAGTTGGAAAATGAGCCTATTTTCAAAAAAGGTGGAGTGATCCTTTAACACAATAAGCAGTGAAAACAAACTCAATTTAGTACTGAGAGGAGGTTTTATGTGTGTGTCCTTTGGGTGCGAGCACAAAATCGCAGGAATGAGTAAATATGCACAATCCCACACCGAAATTTAAGACCTGTAACTGCACAAATATTGAAAATGAAATGAGTGAGTGAGGGGAGATGGGTTTGTGTGCAACTCACTGTCGGAGAGATGAGAGAGAAAGAAAGTGCAGTCTTGTGTATCTATTCTGCAGAAAATTAGTATTGGTAGTGTTTCAGATATTTTAGTATAGATATGTATCGAAAAATCTATATTTTTGACACACTACATTGCACTTAGTTTATTATTTCAGATGCCTTTTTAAAAGACTATAATTGAGAACTGTATATATTATATATAAAATGCAAGCCGCCGAAGTGGCTAGGAGTGACTGTGTAACACAACACTGCTGAAATCCACCCACATTTGGTAGATTGGCGGGTGTTAAAGTCAAGCCTTATATATACACAATTAAACATTATTAATGTTATTAAGTTTATGATAAATGTTATGAAGTTATATAATATTTTAATTTCATGGTCCACTTTAGACATTCTACTACCCATAAGTTACTTTGCAACTACATGTTAACTAATTAGTAGAGTATTAGTAGACTGTTAAGTTAAGGTATTGGGCAGGATTAAGGGATGTAGAATATGGTCATGGAGAATAAGGCATTAATATGTGCTTTTTTAAGTACTAATAAACAGCAAATATGCTAGTAATACGCATGCTAATAAGCAACTAGTTATAGTGAGTATAATTAGACCCTAAACTAAAGTGTTACCATATCTTTTCATTCATTCATTCATTCATTCATTCATTCATTCATTCATTCATTCATTCATTCATCGATTCATTCGTTGCAGCTGTAATATGATAAAACCGTTCAGGAGATTTCAAGTTCAGCTGATATTTCTAGAGGACCAAAAGAGTGATGTGCTAATGTAAAGGACATTGGCCCCATTCTTACGCTTGCAGTAAGCTGCGTCTCGGTTTGGATTAAAGGGTTCTGATCCATCCTGGACTGTGTAACCCGTCTGACAGGAGCAGGTGAAATCTCCCTCTGTGTTTTGACAGAGACCTCCTTCACCACAGACCCCCTGGACACTGCACTCGTCTATATCTAAATACAAAAACAAAATCATGGAGTGAGAGGAGAAATGTGAAGCCCGAAATCACCAGAACAGAATCCATTATGACAGCATTTTAATGCCACTGTAACATGTAGATCTATGTCTTTTGGTTCTGGTCTGTGCTCATTAGTTTCCACAGTTCCTAATTTACACAGCTGTTCAGTTTTACTTTGATCACTCAGTGTATTTTAGGGGTTGAACGACTTCAGATTTTTAATGTCGACATTTATGTGATTAAAATCGAGTCGATTAGTCTTAATGAACATCATTAATGAACTGTTGAGCCTTGAACTCAAACGCGGGTTCCCTTGCGCATTTGGCGCCATGCTGTCTATATATAACAAGGCTATTGTTGCTACATAACACCTTATTTTTTATCAGTTCTTTTCTTTTGTTCTTTTGCAGTTTTTTATTTTATATTTCACAGATATTTCTGCTAGTTCTAAATCAGATACAGATAAAGTTACAATGAAGAATACATTTATATGAATGCATTAGTGAGAGCGATTGCGTGTAAATTAATTCTACCTTGCAGCGTCTCTCTACTAATAGTGAAGCTGTGGGTTTTAGTTACTAAGAAATATATGCTAGAACTTTTCAGTTTTTAAGCTATTTTATTGTTAAATCCTAGAACAGTGTTGACAATTCATTTCTGCGCTAATTAATTGTTCTGAATGTGTGTGTGTTACAATGCAGTAGCGCATTAGTTTATTATCTTACATGTACAATAAGCTGTTTAAAACATGCATTTGTCACATCTGTTCTGTGATTTGCACTTTGGGGACTTTTATGTTGAAGTTTATTTGTGACTAGGTTCTGTGTTCTTTTCTGTGTCCTGTTCCTGTGGAGTTTTGTAGTTTTTCCATGTCGATTAGTTTTCCCAGGTGTTCCCATTCACTAGTCATTCCCATTTAGCTAGTCTCCCCTGTGTGTAGGCCTATATAAAGCCCATGTTTTCTCTGGTTCTCTGTCGTCGTTGTTTAATGTTTCATGTCATGCAGGTTATCCTGTTCCCAGTTCTCTGTGGTTTTCTGGTTTGTTTTGTTCTGGAGTCCTGTTTTTGATTGTTTATTTTTCTCAGTGTTATTGTGTTCCTGATTTTTGATTGTTTATTCCATTAAATGCTCCCCTGCAATTTGGATCCTGTCTCTCTACCTGCCGTCTGTTTATTCCCCGTTCCGTGACAGCATTCACCCGATCAATTTTGAGCATCCAGATGGTATAACCAAACATATCTTGTGGAGCACTCTCCGAGTATGCATGTGTCATTGTAACTGTTGGAAACAGAGCATAAAAGTAGACTTTAAAAGATTTATTATCCTGTTACGGCCTCTATAGACCATGATCAGCGACAGCGACTAGTCGACGTCAAGCTTGAAGCGTCATGGCAGAGCATTAAAGTCGACTACAATCCCTGTATTTAAGCCTTCAGTTCATTCAGTTCTTGGTTCTGTCTCGTTTACGTTTATTGTGGAGTTTTGCTATTTTTCCTATGTTTGCCCTGTAGTTTCCTGAGTTATGATGATTTAAAGAATGTTCTTTGTATTCTCTATCGTTTAGCACTTATTTGCAGCGAGTCAACACTGACAGTAACATGAATAAAGAAATATTCTAACAATATGAAAAATAAAAGGTACAGCAATATGCAATTAAAAGAAACTTTCAAAGAAAGTACAAGACAATTATGAGAATAAAGTCATAGCAATATAAGATTTATATTATATAATGTTCTCTAAATATTACAACTTTAATCTCATGTTGCTACGACTTTATTCTCATAATTTTAGTGTTTTTTTCCCCCATTTATTTATTATGATTACATATAACAAGGGCTTCCAATTGAGTAAAATCTGCATAAAGCAAACCTATAAAGGTGCCCATAGACAGCCCATAAAAGTTTTCACTTTCTTAACTTGTCAGTTAACACTTAGCGCACTTTTTTCCATATCACATATTTTAGTCATAGTCCAATAAATTGTCATAAATTATGTATCCTTCAACACCTTTAACACTTAAAGCATGCAGTGAAAAATTTGAAATTGGACATTGCGTTGCTTTAAAACCTATTAGCTTAATTTTTGTTATGACTTCAAACATTAGCTTTGATTTTATAGAGTCCAAATTATTTTGTAAAATATATATAATACTTTGTGTAAAATATATATATTTTTTATTTCAGTTTGCTTCACAGTAAACTTCTATTTATATGCTTTCACTTTTTGAAGTTTTCACTTCTGCAATAAACTGCTGAGTGTCTGAGACTACAGGTCTGTATTCCAAGGCATTCATGAATTACAACCATTTAAGTTCAGATCTATGCTCAGAACGGGGGGTGGCAGTTAACAGGTTAATGCGGCATAAGATGTATTAAAATGTGCTATTCAAAGAATTATTCAATATGATTACTATAAAAATCTGTTGATCAGGAGAGCACATTTTTCCCCAACATGTAATGTGGCAGTTATTAGTTCAAAATTACATTTTTTGTGCTGTGCTTTTAATTTCTCATTTTTAAATATATTTTTTTAGTTTGTTAGTTTTGTTGTTGTTTTTAGCCAGGAGAAGTGTGTCCTTTAATGTATTCTGACACATTTCACATGAAGCAACTCCCGTTTAACATTTTTGAGCCACAGTTGTGCAATACATTTCACAGAACTTGTTAGCAAATGCCATTCAGGATATATCACTTTTGACACACCATGTTCACACCCATCCTGTAACATCTCTTTGAAACGTACAATCAGCAATGCTATGGGGAAGATGTGCTGGGGCCCAAATGATACGGCTCCACAAATGCATTCATTTACTGAACTGAAAACTCACCATGGCAGTACGTTCCATCATTGGGTATAAATGTGCTCATGTGATTGGACGGGCTGTAGCCTGCAAGACAGGTGCAGTAATAGCTGCCGTACGTGTTGTGACACTTGGTGTGATCGCCACAGATTCTACCCAGCTGACACTCATTTTTATCTGTAAAACCAGGGCAACAAATACGGTTATCTCAGATTTGTGTAGTTACAGAAGCCCACATACAATACATGACATGGCAAATTTAGTCATGATTGTTATTAAAACCAATATAAAATATGAAATAGCATAGCCTTTCTGTTTATCAATCAAAAACAGAACTCAGAATATTCAAACCTTGGCAATAAGTCCTTCCGTTGCCAACAAATCCATACATGCAGTTGCACACTTTCCCCCCAGATCCGTCAGTTTTGTCATCACAGGTAGCGCTTCGATGGCAAGAGGCACAAACATCCGCTGTGTTTGCCTTCACTCTTATATCTGAGGAGAAGAATGGAAATTAAATAAAAATATATACTATTATATGAGTGTGTGTATATACACACTATATTTCCAAAAGTTTTGGGGTGCCTTCCTTTACATATATGAACTTTAATGACATCTCATTCTTAATCCGTAGGGTTTTATATGGAGTTGACCCACCCTTTGCAGCTACAACAGCTTCAACTACACAAGGTTTAGGAGTGTGTTTATGGGAATTTTTGGCCATTCTTCTACAAGTGCATTTGTGAGGTCAGGCACTATTGTTGGACGAGAAGGATGGCTCGCAGTCTCTGCTCTAATTCATCCCAAAGGTGTTCTATCAGTTTGAGGTCAGGACTCTGTACAGGCCAGGCAAGTTCCTCCACACCAAACTCGCTCATCCATGTCTTTATGGATCTAGCTTTGTGCACTGGTGCGCAGTCATGTTGGAACAGGAAGGGGCCATCCCCAAACTGTTCCCACAAAGTTGGGAGCATGAAATTGTCCAAAATGTCTTGGTATGCTGAAGCATTAAGAGTTCCTTTCACTGGAACTAAGGGGCCAAGCCCAACCCCTGAAAAACAACCCGCACACCATAATCCCCCCTCTACCAAACTTCACACTTGGCACAATGCAGTCAGGCAAGTACCGTTCTCCTGGCAACCACCAAAAACTTGTCCATCGGATTACCAGAAAGAGAAACGTGATCGGTCACCCCAGAGAACACATATGCACTGCTCTAGAGTCCAGTGGCGGTGTGCTTTAAATCACTGCATCCCACGCTTTGCTTTGCACTTTGTGATGTAAGGCTTGGATGAGCTGCTCGGCCATGGAAACCCATTCCATGAAGCTCTCTACGCACTGTTCTTGAGCTAATCTGAAGGACACACAAAGTTTGGAGGTCTGTAGCTATTGACTCATTGTGCGCCTCAGCATATTGTGCGCCTCAGCATGCGCAGACCCCTCTCTGTGATTTTACATGGCCTACCACTTCGTGGCTGAGTTGCTGTTGTTCCCAATTGCTTCCACTTTGATATAATACCACTAACAGTTGACTGTGGGATATTTTAATAGCGATGAAATGTCATGAATGGACTTATTGCACAGGTGGCAACCTATCACGATACCACGCTTGAATTCCACAAATGTTTGTAGAAGCGTCTGCATGCCTAGTGCTTGATTTTAAACACCTGTGGCCATGGAAGTGATTGGAACACCTAAATTCAATGATTTTAAGGGGTGTCCCAATACTTTTGGCAATACAGTGTATATATGTGTGTAATACATTAAATATCAACATTTAATCTGGGATTTTTTTTTAACCAAAAAATAAATAAGAAAAATATACAATTCTGCACAATTTCTAGAAAGATTAGTGACATTAATTGAGATGGTAAAAACATGTCTGATGCTCATCAGATTAAAGCGAAAGGCAAACCAAATACTTTATCAAATTCATGTTCATAAACTGAATTAACACTAATTGTTATCCTGATAATATAATTTGTAATGAAATAATTATATTAGAAAAGCTACAAAAGTATTTTCACTCTTAAGATTGGATGTACTGTAAATATACTAAACATAATATGGAATATACATGCATCAATGGACAATCAATAGTTGCATAATATTATTAATTCAAGGATTAAATAATTTTATTTCAATCTCTTGTAACTATTTGAAAATTGCGATTAGTATAAAGTCACCTATAATTGTTTGATACTGACCTTTAAAGATGCTTTGAATCATCAGGAAGCATAAGGCCACTCTTTTGACTGTCATCGCTGTTTTTCTCTCCTCTCTTCTTGCAAACTCAATGCATCACTGTTCTGTTCCACATTTCTCCTAATTTCCCCCTAAAGACCCTCCTCCTCCATTCTGAACTCTGTTGATAGTGGTGAATGAGTGGGGCAGAACGGTTAGTTGAGGTCAAGCACATCTCCTCTCAGCTTTCTGAAGGACATAGCGGTCTGTGCGGTTTGTAATGAGCGTCTATTATCATCAGCGCTGACACATTCAGTTAAATGTCGCTCTGTATGAGAGGGAACCTGCTCATTCTTATGGCCACAGGAATTGCACCATCACTGGCCACATGCTGATTATGACTATTTTTGGCTGCTGTTTATGAAAGCTGCCAAACTGCTGTGAATACACCCATCTTTAATTTCCGCTGATGGGTTATCTATAAAAAAAATCCTTTGAGTTATCTGTCATTTTGTTTACACGTTTTATCATGTATGATTAAAGTTGGCTACTAATAACATTAAATTCATCGTCTTACCTTTTTGGAGGTGTAGATCTGGTCTACATATTTCTGATGCACAAAAGAATAACCTACTTTTAATCAAACAAAATTAAGTTCCTTCCCAAAAATGTCACATTAGAATCATTCTTAATAAGAGTAACAATTGACATCATCTTCATAAGGTCATGACAAAAAGAGTGCAAAACAAATAAATGAACGTACAAGCGTCTGACATATCAAGTGGATTGTGAGTTAACCCAGTTTGGGAATGAAAGATAAGAGTTCTCTGCCCTATCACCCTCCTTACACACCCCTCAAACACACACACACACACACACACACACACACACACCAACAACCCCTCCCAACAACACACACACCCTCGCTCAACTCATCCGGAAACCTCCACTGAGATGAGAAGCCATTTCCTCCACCTGACTGCTGCACAAGTGAGACAGCAGAGAAACAAGAGCAATGTATGCTGCTGTGAACATATGCACTGCTTTTATTCAAATGTACAAAACAGACACCATTGAAGAGCCATATGAAGAGCATGAGCACTGTACAGAATATGTGCCAGTTCTGCCGTCTGAGATGTTTGGCTATGTTCTGAATATAAAACTAATGCATATGGCACAGTACACACTGGATAGTTTTAAGTATGTGAAACAGTGTGCTAAAGGTTTCAAAAAGTAGTATGCAACATTGTTACATCAGTACATGTAAGATAACTGGATGCTGAAATTAAAAGCTTTTTAACCTAATTATCCATAGAAATGTTGTGTGTAAAAAGTTTTGGCAGTCTGCTAAAAAATGTGTAAAAAAAACATGTTAAAAATCGCAGCTGATATAACATTGGGCTCATTTGTCACACTGGCAATGGAAGGACACAATATTTCAAATGCAGTATTTTCTGTTATATACTGGTAACAACAATTAAAAAATACGTTCAAATGTCCATTTAAACAGCTGTAGTATTTAGATACCTACACTACCGCTTAAAAGTTTGGAGTCAGTAAAAAAACACTTTTATTCAGCAAGGATGCATTAAATGAATGAAAAATGACAGTAAAGACATTTATAATGTGACAAAAGATTTGTATTTCATATAAATGCTGTTCTTTTGAACTTTCTATTCACGATGGAATTCACATTTTCCACAAAAAATATGATAATGGATAATCAGAAATGTGTCTTGAGCAGCAAATCATCATATTAGAGTGATTTCTGAAGGATCATGTGACACTGAAGACTGGAGTAATGATGCTGAAAATTCAGCTTTGATCACAGAAATAAATTATGCTATAAAATCTAGCAATAATCATATTTGTAATGTACATTAACGCCAGCTATAGCACCTTTGAAGGCAGAGCATAGTAACATTGCGTTTTTAACAGTGTTCTGATACATTTTGGTTACCAACCGAACAAAATCGTGCTTGGCTAGCTAGAAATATCTGCCTCTGAATTTTTCTCTGTGCAGTTGATTGTACCTGCACATTTCCAGCGGTGCTCTCTGACTTCTTAAACTCAGCTCAGCACTGAATATTTCACAAGCCCAGGGTTACGGCACAACTGTGATAAAAGACAAACACATACAAAATGTATAATTCACAAAAACACTATTGTGCCAGACACACAGGAAAAGCAGCCCAAATCTGGTTAGGTTTAAAGTAGCTCTGACTGGCATCAACAGCTTTCAAAAGCTTTAAAAACTAGACCCTCACAGCAATTGTGCTCATGCAGAAACAAATTTACTCCTTCAGGAGGCATATCATATATCATTTATATAATTTTTCCAGGTCTTCTGAAGTTATATATTTCCATATTTCCTTCCCTACCTTTTCCCCTCATTTACATGATCTGCTTGTTTCATTCTAAGGGTTCGAGAGAGAGAGAGAGAGAGAGAGAGAGAGAGAGAGAGAGAGAGAGAGAGAGAGAGAGAGAGAGAGAGAGAGAGAGAGAGAGAGAGAGAGAGAGAGAGAGAGAGAGAGAGAGAGAGAGAGAGAGAGAGAGAGAGAGAGATTTAAAAAAGGTCATGAAAAACGTAATTATAAGTGTTTGGGTGCAAGAAACCTTGACTAAAGGCCCGTTCACACCAAGGACAGTAACTATAACAATAAAGATATAGTTTTAAAAATCGTTTTAAATGTAAAATGATAGCACCACAACTATAACAATAATGACAGAGGAATGATTTAGCTGGAATCACTTTCAGAATGTTTTTTCTAGCCGATGAACGATAAATCAGAATCCATCCTTTTTTAAAGCGCTCAAGTATTTAAAGTGGCAGATTACAAAACTGCAGTGCGTGTGTAATCCGATCCTACTTGACCCGCTCCGAACGGGATTCGAACCCTGGTCTCCGGCGTGGGAGGCGGGCACGCTAAAAAGGACACTAAAGGCCACAGCCGCTAGCTCGCCTTTAGAGGCCAGGGGATTGAGGTTTACACGCAGAGGTCTTACTCGCCCCCCTAAACCTCACTCCCATCCGGGTCACGGCACCAAATCTAACCCGGTCCTATCTGACCTGCTCCAAGCGAGATTCAAACCGGGTCTCCGATGTGGGAGCGGGCGCGCTTACAAGGATGTTAACATAGCCACTAGCGCCAGTCACTAGCGCACCTCTTGAGGCCAGGGGAGTGAGGTTTACACGCACAGCTCTTACTGGCCTACGTCCATAACCTGTGCTTATAATAAACAGAACTACTATATTGTCTAATATATTTGACGTTATAGTCATCTTTAGTGTCCTTGATGTGAACAGGCCATAACAACCTAATATTACTTTTAAGGGAAAAAATACTGCTCAAAAAAGTATAATATTCCCCATTTTTAGAGAAACCTCAAATGATAACACAGATGCAGCAGGAGCGTGTGTGTTTTTTGGGCAGCTCCGGCTCCTCATGAGGTGTCTCCATGGTCGAGCCCTGCTCTTGACTCCGCCCATCACACAAAGAGTGGGAGGAGTCAGAGGAGATTGACTGGAGACGACCACACACGAGCTCGGCCGCGTTCCCGTCGTTAGTAGACACGTCCGTCACTGTCCTCTCCCTTAGGGACATATCATCATCATCCTCATCAATCAGCACCACGTCCGTTTTAACATCCACCTGGATGCACGGAGCAGTCTGAACATCCTCCGAGCTCTCCAGGTTACTGGAGTCGATGAAACCCATGAGAGACGACTTGTCCATGTCAAGTGACGCATCGATTAGACTGTCCTCGGCCTCGTGCTGCAAATATTGCATCTCTTTCAGATTTTGGAGATTGGAAACGCTCCATACCTTACATGTCTGTTCATTCACAGCATTTTCTATAACACCGTTCACTGCGACTTCTGTCGAATATGTTTTCCTTCCATCATCAGTCGTGACCTCTAAGGTCAGTTCGGACTCAAATATGGTCTTCTGCGGGTCCCTGAAAAGCTTCCCAGCCTTTTGAGAATTGTTCATCATACACTTTTGCTTCTTCACACAAGTTGTCTTTCCAACAGAGCCTAGGGCAGTGAAAAAGAGGATTGATATACATCTTCTTAAATAAACAGCACATGCAAAAGTCACTGCTACGATATCAAGGCATTGTTATGCGGTTGCATAACTACATTTTTAATGTGTTGTAATTGCTTAGTCAATAGAGACATACGAGGGACCCTATCATACACTCGGGCAATGCAGCGCCAGGCACAACGCAAGTGTTTTTTGCTAGTTTCAGCCCGACGCAGTTATCATTTTCAGCGCCACATTGTTTAAATAGGATATGCACTGACTCGCGCGCATCTGTTCACCCATGAAGACGAGGTGTGTTCAGGCACATTGTTGGCACGTTGCAATTTTGAGGCAACTGAAAACGACTGCGCCAGTGACCAAAAAAAACCTGGTCTAAATTCAATAGCGCAGTATTTTTTGTGTTATTTAAAGGCCGTGTTAGTACGCGCCTATTAGGCGGGTGCACAATGCTCGTACACTCTGCTTATTACACACACAAGGACGTGCAGTAACACACACACATAACAAATATTAAAAATAAAAGGATTACAATGTAAAAGATTATTATTGTGTACATAAAGATAAAAATGCCTACATGTCATAATGGATAGTCATTGCATTGCCAAAATTACCTATTTGCAGTAATGACGAATGAAACTGGCAACTTATTTAACCAATCGTGTCAATACACACATGCATTTAAACTGACTTGTCAGGGTGAGGGTGTCTGTATTCCGCCATGTAAATAGCGAATCCGCCATGGTGCAAGCGCAACTGGCTTTTAAAGGGAATGGGAGATGAGACTCTGATTGGTTTATTGCACGTTACGGCCAAAACACACCCACGACTCATTAAGAGACTAGGTACAACATTTTTAGTGCCTGGCACGCCGACTGTTTTTTTCCGTTGTTAAATTAGCAAAAGTGGATTTGGACACGCCCTAAGTGCACCTGCGCTATGCGCTTCAGACCATGGGTTTAGATTGTTAAAATAGGGCCCCAAAAGAGTCTCCATAATATTCTGATCTACTGTAAAACAATAAAAAATAAATAAATATGCGAGTTGATTGTACTTAATTTAAGGCAGCAACTTTTTTATTTTTATTTAAGTCATTTCAACTTAAATTACATTACACTGACTTAAAATAATGACTTAAATCTCATATAACTTATAAAAAAAAACAGTTGAAAAATTTGCTTAACTTATTTTGATGAGTTAAAGCTATGTAAAAACATATGTTGTCAACTTATTGATCATACAATTTATAATGACAACTAGTATCTATAGATATGGCTCGATTAAGTCCCTTCTTTAATTGGTTTAAAATATGTTTTTCACCCATAAATCATATGTTCAATCACTCCTCCTAAACAAGCCACGCAATTTGAGGTAACATTCATATCTGGGATGAGTTACACAGTATGTTGATTTAATGTTATACGTTTAGCTTAACAGTCTTAGTGGTTCACTCAAATCACTGAGCAATAGTAAAAATTATGATTAGCAAACAAATAATTTGAGTTTGTCATGAATTGAATTTTGAATGAACAATCTATCTTTCTGTCTACATGATGCTGAATTTTCAGCATCATTACTCCAGTCTTCAGTGTCACATGATCCTTCAGAAATCATTCTAATATTCAGATTTTCTGCTCAAGAAACCTCTTTTTTTATCAATGTTGAAAACAGTTGCGCTGCTTAATTTTTTTTGTGGAAAGCATGACACATTTATAAATATCTGTCACATTAGATCAATTAAATGCATCCTTGCTGAATAAAAGTGTTCATTTCATTCAAAGAAAAGAAATTGTACTGACCTCAACTTTTGAAAGGTATTGTACATATCTAAGCCATATCTTATATCTTAGAAATCTGAATGAGAAGGTTTTGTTAATTTAAAGTGTCCTGAGTTCCTTCACTACTCACCAGAGTTAGCGTTGTCTTTGGTGACCATGGCAAGCCTTTCTAACACACCTCGGAGAGCGCTGGTCCAAGAGACAGGTCACATCTGTAACGTCAAGGAAAAAAAAAAGAAATAAGAGCTCTCTAAATCATCTACGGATTCAGGATTACCACAAAGTAATTAACCTCTTGCCCTTCCACTACCACACTTATACCTCAACATCAGTCCCTTTACTTTTAGTATCCACAGATACAGCACCGTTAATGCTCCAGATGTTGCAAACAAAGAAAAAAAATCCAAAACATATACCCACAGATGCACTAAGACACTTTATGATATTGAGAGAAAACAAAGATGAAGAAACAGCAGTGGGGACTGAAAATGGGAGGTGGGCAGTTTTTTCCCCCGCGCTCTCCACAGGATGAAAACAGACATGAAGCCTTTAAAAGCAGCAAAAATAACTCAAAGTTCCCAAGAGACTTCAAGGCTTTTTCAGAGGAAGAAAGACATTCTATCCAGCGTGGCCGTCACTCGTGAGGAACACAAAAAACAGACACATCTGCATATCAAGAGTCACAAACATTACAGCACAAACTACAGAAAAGATCCCACTTCTCTTAGAAATAGGATAGTAAAGTTTTTCCAAAGCTTATTAGACAATATTGAACTTACACTTTCATTATTTTCTTCTTTGATCACACACAGAAGCTTTTCTGCTCACCGCTCCAAACACTGATTACACATGACTGCACATTACACACGACAGAATCAGGCCTTTATGAATTAATGATGTCGATTAGGACATATGAGTAGTCAAGAATTCACTCTTATAACAGATACTATTTTATCTTGTCTAAGACTGTATATACTGTGTGTATGTGTATGTATGTACAGTATGCACACACACACACACGTATACTAATGTGTGTATATACATAATATATTATTATATATATATTATATATTATATTATATATATACATACACACACACATGCAACACACACACCTAAGTTGTTTAATACATTAAATTGCTTTATGATGGTTATTAGTATCTTTTGATTTAGTGTGCTATAGTGAGACAAAAAATGCAATGCAATATTTGTGTAATGTAAAATGTACTTAGTAACTCGTTACTCTAATCTGACTACTTTTTTTCCAGTAACGAGTAATCTAACACGTTACTATTTCCAAACCAGTAATCAGATTAAAGTAATTTATCCAAGTCACAGTGAGTTACTATTTTAGTCATTTTCCTTAGTAAAAATATATATTTTTGCTTTCTTCTTGTGTCTCGGGGAGAGTACAGGTGCTGGTCATATAATTAGAATATCATCAAAGAATTTATTTCACTAATTCCATTCAAAAAGTGAAACTTGTATGTTATATGCATTTATTACACACAGACTGATATATTTCAAATGTTTATTTCTTTTCATTTTGATGATTACAACTGACAACTAACGAAAATCCCAAATTCAGTATCTCAGAAAATTAGAATATTGTGAAAAGGTTCAATATTGAAGACAGCTGGTGCCACACTCTAATCAGCTAATTAACTCAAAACACCTGCAAAGGCCTTTAAATGGTCTCTCAGTCTAGTTCTGTAGGCTACACAATCATGGGGAAGACTGCTGACTTGACAGTTGTCCAAAAGATGACCACTGACACCTTGCACAAGGAGGGCAAGACACAAAAGGTCATTGCAAAAGAGGCTGGCTGTTCACAGAGCTCTGTGTCCAAGCACATTAATAGAGAGGCGAAGGGGAGGAAAAGATGTGGTAGAAAAAAGTGTACAAGCAATAGGGATAACCGCACCCTGGAGAGGATTGTGAAACAAAACCCATTCAAAAATGTGGGGGAGATTCACAAAGAGTGGACTGCAGCTGGAGTCAGTGCTTCAAGAACCACTACGCACAGACGTATGCAAGACATGGGTTTCAGCTGTCGCATTGTGTCAAGACACTCTTGAACAACAGACAGCGTCAGAAGCGTCTCGCCTGTGCCAAAGACAAAAAGGACTGGACTGCTGCTGAGTGGTCCAAAGTTATGTTCTCTGATTAAAGTAAATTTTGCATTTCCTTTGGAAATCAGGGTCCCAGAGTCTGGAGGAAGAGAGGAGAGGCACACAATCCACGTTGCTTGAGGTCCAGTGTAAAGTTTCCACAGTCAGTGATGGTTTGGGGTGCCATGTCATCTGCTGGTGTTGGTCCACTGTGTTTTCTGAGGTCCAAGGTCAACACAGCCGTATACTAGGATGTTTTAAAGCACTTCATGCTTCCTGCTGCTGACCAACTTTATGGAGATGCAGATTTCATTTTCCAACAGGACTTGGCACCTGCACACAGTGCCAAAGCAACCAGTACCTGGTTTAAGGACCATGGTATCCCTGTTCTTAATTGGCCAGCAAACTCCCCTGACCTTAACCCCATAGAAAATCTATGGGGTATTGTGAAGAGGAAGATGCGATATGCCAGACCCAACAATGCAGAAGAGCTGAAGGCCACTATCAGAGCAACCTGGGCTCTCATAACACCTGAGCAGTGCCACAGACTGATCGACTCCACGCCACGCCGCATTGCTGCAGTAATTCAGGCAAAAGGAGCCCCAACTAAGTATTGAGTGCTGGACATGCTCATACTTTTCATGTTGATACTTTTCAGTTGGCCAAGATTTCTAAATATCCTTTCTTTGTATTGGTCTTAAGTAATATTCAAATTTTCTGAGATACTGAATTTGTTATAATCATCAAAATTAAAATAAATAAACATTTGAAATATATCAGTCTGTGTGTAATGAATGAATATAATATACAAGTTTCACTTTTTGAATGGAATTAGTGAAATAAATCAACTTTTTGATGATATTCTAATTATATGACCAGCACCTGTATTTATATTAAGTGAAGTTAAGAAAGACTGTCTTTATTACATTTTTTATTAAAAGTACAGACCATTTAGTCGCACTCTGGAGCCCTGCAATGTTTTTTTTTTTTCAGGAAATATTTTTTAATTTCAACTTAAAATGTCAAGAGATACATTGTTGACATTACTGTTAAAAATGCACTTCCAATAAAGTGAGTGTTGGCAAAAATGGTTGTCATTTCTATGACAGGGTGGCAGGGGCAACTGCTGTCAAAAGTGACTTGTAATCTAACTTAGTTATTTTTAAAATCAAGTAATCTGTAAAGTAACTAAGTTACTTTTTAAAGGAGTAATCAGTAATCAGATTACTTTTTCAAAGTAACTGTGGCAACACTGATTATAACAACTTTCAACACACTAAAATGTATGTAATATGATTAAACAGAGCTGCGTTACCCCACATAGGCATGAGCGGAAGCAGAAGCGTCATCTGTGGCATAATAAAAGCTCCGCAAAATCAAGGCGTCATCAAGCTACACCTTTGTTTTGAATAAGCGACCTCTAGAGGCGAAAAAGTACATATTATGGTTTTAAACATATTAAATTCACCATAAAAAGAAACACAATTACCATCAAAAACTGATCATTATAACTGAGTATATCCCAACTAATTACGATTGTTAAATGTTTAGCAGTAAATAAAAATCATAATTTCATCATTTTCACAAACATGCAGCCATTTACAAGTACAGCTGCATTTACAAAAATCCATCTATCCACCAAATTCCAATGAAATTAAGAGTAACAATAAGTCAATGAATCACCATCAATAGCGTAATTGTTCTTCAATACTAAATAGGATTGTTAAAACCCTTCTCTGTAAACAACAGCAACATCAGATCATTTTCTAAAAATGGGCAACGGGTGAATGAGCTGCTAAACTGGTTAAATTGCTCTGAAAACTAGTTAAGACGTTACAAATTAACAGTCAGCACAAATCATAAAAAAATGTAATCTGAGAAATGGAATTATTACATAGATAAGCAGATATAAAAGTTAGAATATATTTCTCTTGTTCTGAAAAGAGCTTCTGTGAGAAACCCCTTCCTCAAATACACTGAAAACATACTAATGAATAATACACATGGAGCACTTAAACACGTGTGTGTGTGTGTGTGTGTGTAAGCGTAGGGAAGGGGAAAGAGAAGAAAAGAGGGGAGCGAGTGAAATATTCATGAGAAATGGCCCTCCACTCAACTCCTCCCCCAATGATACACGCTGATTAAAACTGATACAATATTGTTCAAGAAATGCAAGCCAAAAACCAAAAATATAGAATAAAATAATGTATAAATGGGCAATATTTAACACTTTTATAGCAATTTATTTTAATAATTTGTAATACTATTTATCATGTATCTTTGCACAAAAAAATCATAATTTAGTCCTACATGATTAAGGATATAAGAATTCTCAATAGAAACCTGTGTGTTATTTTAAGAGAGCAACCATACATATGTGTTTAGTATGGTTAAATTGTATAATCATTTATAATTTATTGTCATTTCTGTGATTTGATTTATCGTTTAATCATTTATTCATATTATTATTATTTTATCATTTAATTATCTATTAGTCATTTGATTGTTATTATTCATGTCATTTTATGTTTTTATATTTTATATTACTTATCATTTTACTTATTTCCTAGCTCTTGCGATGCTTGCTACTGTTGTTTAATCGTATGATTGTGTGGTTTGAAGGGATGTTTGTTTTCATGAGTAGGAGATAAAAGAATGTCTTAAGTTTTTTAACGTCACAGGACGATGTTGTGAGTAATTTTTCCATTGTACTTGCTGTGGTATAATAACACTTGTTGGATTTGTATACTGGTCAGACGAAGTCTGAGCATTGAAACATTCAAATGAAGTATGTGCATTGAAACATACACAACTAAGATTATTAAATAAACTCTGCACTTTTTATTATCATCACATCGTCTCCTGCTTCGTCTTCCCTGGCTTTCACTGTCAAACTCTCAGGCTGAAAGAAGACTGGAGGGATTTGGCATCTGGGGTCGGATCTAATTAAGCGGCAACCTCCCGCAGTTTCTCTTGAAGCCAATACGGAAGTGACTTAAACTGCAATTCATCGACTGGCCGCTAGAGACAGGCACCAGAAGGGAGCAGAATCTCATTGAGCCCCATGTTAAAATGCCCAACTTTACAGCAGAATAAAGCATGTTTACAGCCTGGTACAAATTGTGGTTTTGGTCTATATATCTAATTTTGCTCTTCATGACAACTGTGAGGGGGTGAATTTTTGTATAACTCACTTGTTTACATTATATAAAGCCTTAAAGTCCTGCATAATTAAGGGCGTGGCCACTTTGAGTGACAGGTGGATTGTCGTTTGTCTGCTGTCTGCCAGTCATCACGTCACCTCAGCTCCACCCACGTCCCGCCTTTTTGCCCATTTTCTGTTACCCGGGAGTGACGCGCTGCCAAGATGGCAACGGCCAGCTCGACTTTACTCTTCAAAACTGCTCTTCAGAATCCTATGGGTGACGTCACAGACACTACGTCCATATATTTTTTTTACAGTCTATGGATCTAATTTATCTGATATTTCTGACGTGGAGATCCATCTGATCTTACAATGACATTTTCCAGCCTTTCTCCAGTCTTTAGAAATATTCAGCATTCCACCAGTTAAACCATTACCCCCTGTCCGACACCCCTGCCATTAAAGTCGTCATGAAATCAAAATGGACAATTCTTATTTGTTATTGAATATCGCAGTGTTTATTATAAATGATTTATCAGTGCACATCATTATTTCTTTTAAATATTATTTATTTTGTGCCCCCCCTAATCAAAATAAGCAGTGTCATTTCTTCTTTTTTCTGATGCCATGTTAGGGCGGGGCAACCTGTCTCTCACATGAGATCCACTAATAGCAAACCACAACCACCCAACCATCCAATCAATTCCCCATAGACAAATATACGTCACGGAAGAAAAGTCTATCACAACTTCCATTTAATACCGACTTTAAGCATTTAGTATCCCGTTTGTAAGAGTTACATCACCAGATTCTGCTTTGACTGTTGTTTTATCTGTCCTGAGAGGTACAGTGTCCTGGTTCTGTGGTCCTCCATTGAAAATGATGCTTTGCTTGAGGTTTCAGTAGTGTTTTCACTGACTCTGATGGTGAATTTCCTCGGAAGAGACACAGCGTGTTTGTAACAGACTGACACAGTCAGTGGAGCTCTCACCACTTCAACTCCTACAGGTACAGAAAAAGAGGATGAGATGACATTGGAGAAAGTAAATATATAGCATAAGTAGATAAAATAAATAATCATATATTTTATAATAATAATAATAACATTTTAGTATTAATATATTATAAATAATACATTTGGTAACACTTTACAATAAGGTTCCTTAGTTAACATTAGTTAACATTAACTAATAATGAACTGCACTTATAAAGTATATATTTATCTTTGTTAATGTTAATTTCAACATTTACTAATGCATTATTAAAATCTAGTTAATGCACTGTGAACTAACATGAACAAACCATGAATAGCTGGATTTTTATGAACTAACGTTAACAAAGATTAACTAATGCTGAACAGATGTGTTGTTCATGGTTAGTTCATGTTAACTAATGCATTAACTAATGTTAACTAATACAACCTTATTGTAAAGTGTTACCATACATTTTTACTAATATATTCATAATATATTTATTAATATATATATTAACAATATGGGTCCCCCAGGGCTCTATTTTGGGGCCTATTTTGTTCTACCTCTATTTGCTGCCTTTGTGGGACATACTAAGGAAATATGGTATATCCTTCCATTGTTATGCAGACGATACACAAATTTATCTACCGTTGAAATGCCAAGATACTTGCTCTTGAACCCCACTATTGCAATGTCTGGAGGAAATTAAGGCCTGGATGGCACAAAATTTCCTTAGCTTTAATGAACAAAAAAAAACAGAAGTTATGCTGTTTATGTCAGGAGGTACATATGAGTTATCAGATATATATATATAATATTATGTTAATCTTTTATATATTTTAATATATAATGTAATATCAAATAAACAATATAAATTAATAATTATATACTATCATTATATATATTGTTTATATATTATATATTTATTGATATATTAATAATATAATATAAATAATGTAATGTAATGTAATAATAAATATAATACACAAACATTTAATTATAATATATACTTAATTATTGAATTATAATATACAGTATACTTAATTATATAATAATGTCTGTGGCCCTCTAGGAGCTGAGTTTAACAATAACACAATTTAACATTCTATATAAAATGTATTTAATAAAGTAATACATAAGAGATAAAAAGTCAGAGATAGGATATTTAAAGGTCCCGTTCTTCGTGATCCCATTGTTCAAACTTTAGTTAGTGTGTAATGTTGCTGTTAGAGCATAAATAATACCTGTAAAATTATAAAGCTCAAAGTTCAATGCCAAGCGAGATATTTTATTTAACAGAAGTTCCCTTTCAAAGCCTACAGCGAACGGCCGGCTTGGACTACATCCTGGTACTTCCTTCATAAATGACGTCAGTAGAACAGACTAACCTCCGCCCACAAGAATACGCGAAAAAAGGGGGCGTGGTCTTGTTGCTGTCCCACGTGGAGAAGAGGACGTGTCGCGTGGAGAAAAGGAATTGTTGCGTTTGAGTGTGTTTGTCGCCATGTCATCGAGACGCTGTTATTTTCATCCCGGAGTCAAATCACCTTTGTTTGGCTTTCCCAGGGACGCTGTAGAGATCATTAAGCGCATATATCTCCCGTTAAGAGGCATGACCTTTCCACGTGCGCTAAGCTGCTGTCGAATCACAACACAGGAACCGTGCCACGTTTGCTAAGCTGCGGTCAAATCACAACACGGGAACCGCTGGCACAATCAGAACTCGTTACGTATTTCTGAAGGAGGGACTTCATAGAATAAAGGAAGTCATCAGCCGTTTTTAGGACAGTGAAAACAGCGGTATACAGAGAAGTAAATTGTGTTAAAAATACTGTTTTTTTTTTACACGCGAAACATGAACACATGTTATATTGCACACTGTAAACACAATCAAAGCTTCAAAAGAACACGAAGAACGGGACCTTTAAACAATGCAAACTTTTGCACTGAAAGACATTGTAAATTCAAGCTGTGTATTCCTATGGACCTACAAAGACATTTAAGACAATGTGTTGAGATTAAGGATACTGCATTGGGATGGTTTAGATCCTACCTGTCTGAAAGAACTTTTTCAGTTCGCCTCAGAGAATTTGTCTCTTCAACAGTTTCTTCCTCGTGTGGGGTCCCCCAGGGCTCTATTTTGGGGCCTATTTTGTTCTCCCTGTATTTGCTGCCTTTGTGGGACATACTGAGGAAATATGGTATATCCTTCCATTGTTATGCAGACGATACACAAACGTATCTACCGTTGAAATGCCAAGATACTTGCTCTTGAACCCCCCTATTGCAATGTCTGGAGGAAATTAAGGCCTGGATGGCACAAAATGTCCTTAGCTTTAATGAACAAAAAAAAAGTTATGCTGTTTATGTCAGGAGGTACACTTGCTAAGCCCTATGTAAAAAAAAATGTAGGTGTTATTATGGACAGTGGTTTTAAACTGGACAAAGAGATTAACTTGGTAGTTAATCTAGCTTTTTTCAAATGAGACAACGTAAAGAGTGAAATCTTTTAAAGACTTTCAAAGACTGGTGCATATTTTTATTTCAACTCGCCTGGATTATTGTATTGGCATTAGTCAGGCCTTGTTGATGGGTACACGAAAGCGGGAACATATTACCCCTATTCTCGCCGCTCTTCACTGGTTACCGGTCCAGTTTAGGATCCATTTTAAGATTTTGGTGTTTGTTTTTAAATCTCTTAAGGGTTTAGCACCCAAATATCTTTCAGACCTGATTAAACTTTATGCTCCGCTAAGGGCTCTAAGGTCTGCTGACCATTTGCTCTTAGTCGTTCCACGGGCAAAGCTGAAGAGCAGGGGTGACAGGGCTTTTGCTGTGGCGGCCCCAAAGCTCTAGAATAGTTTTCCCCTTTATATTAGACAGGCTCAAACACTTGCTGTTTTTAAATCTAGCCTAAAAACTTATTTTTATAGTCCGGCATTTGACACTATCTGAGAGCTGCTTTCTTATCGTTTAATTGTGTTTTTGTTTCTTTTTTTCCCCCTTTGTTAGTGATTGATTGCATTATTGATATTTTAGTCTATGTGTGTACAGCACTTTGATAAGCACCAGTTGTTTTTAAAAAGTGCTTTATAAATGAACTTTGATTTGATTTGATTTGATTTGATTTATGCAATTCTACCACTGGTGGGAATAACCCTTCAAACATTACTTACCATTGTGCTTCTCCATCTCTGCCATGCATCTGGAGAACATCCACAGCATGTGTGCGTTGGGACAGGTAAACCCCAGCCACGAAAACACATGCAGAGGGCAGAGGTCACCGAACACCCAGGCACATCTTACACCGGTGGACCAAGGAACAGACAGGGTGATACATCTCTCTGACACAGGATCTGGGAAAAAACATAGGTTCAAATTATTCAGCAACTGAAAGTGTCAGTGCCATGTAGAATAAAACGCTTTTCACAGCCACTGATATGTGTGGAGTCCGTTGTGTGCCATCGGGTCCCTTACCATGGGTGATCTCTAAGTCAGGCTGAGCCTCAGGCCTGAATTTATTGTTTGGAGAAAGTAGAGTCAGTGTGCTGGTCCATACGGTCTGCTGATGTCTGAATGCGGTTAAAGTGAGATCCACCTCCACTCCCGCGCTAACAGTCCTGTACTCCTGCACTCTGGCCTGCAGGGAGAACGTCCCTCTCTTCAGCTCATCCACGGGCTCGGTCAGACTCAAGACCTCACGGACAGTCAACAGACCTGCAGAAAATAGTAGTGATTGAAAATCGGAATGCCTGTTATTGTTTTGGTCTGTGTGATCCCGCCCACTGACAGTTTACCCAATAGAATTTCGACACCCCTGGCTTGCCAGGGCAGAAAAACAGTCAATTGCAGCCATGGACGCAAGCAAACGAACTTGGTCAGAGATCACAGATTCTACCCAACTTAATGAGCCTCAGCATCCACATATTAACAGAGACATATTAAGCACAGATAACTCAACTCATCAACTTGCTGTGTAAGACTCGTCGCCTTCCATTGTCAATTGACCATTGTCATCCTCAATCTGGCAACCTCCTGAGAGGAGACAGGGACGAGGGAAACAACTCTGTACAGTATTTTGAATTTGGACTGCTTCAACCACTAGTGGCCTGTCCAAACACACACTTGCAGTCTTTGCACTTGACCACTTGTCTACTTACATGATGTATTTCCTGTATTTGTCCCAACAAGTGTGGGCGTGAATACTGCAAGCGTGTGTAGAACATTTGATGGGACACACTTATATGCAAGTGTTTACAAAGCTTTATTTTGATTTTCAATACTTTTCATTATAAAATAAACTTCTAAATGTCTGTTCGGTAGTCCCTATGTAACATAAGACACTATTTAAAAATTGTGTTGCTTCTAATTAAGTGATAAAAAAAGCAGTTGCAAATGTTGTACATATTACACATAGCCTTTATCTTTGTACCAATAAAATGCGCAACACTTACAGAATTATATATAATATCTAATTTATTTAACTTGGAATGGAATGTTTTCCTCGAAATCTCACAATTTCAGGGCAACAATTCTCATTTAGATTAACTTTGTGTACTAAAAAACTAAAGCTGAAATAAAAATGAATAAAGCCTATATAGAAAAAACGAATAAAAAACGAATAGAAATGACAGAAACACATTTAATTGTCATGCATATGAGCACACTGATATGCTTATTCTCATATCATGGGTTAAAAGAGCTCTGAGCATTAAAAATATTGTATTTGTAATATTTAATCTAGATTATCTAAGTTTATTATCAGTTATATAACATTGCTACAGATATCACTGGAAAATGTGATTTCGACTGGTCAAAATAAGACGGGTCCATTTTTTCATATTTCAAATGGCTATTTATTTTGCTGACTGTACACTATCTCTGAATTATTTGCACATTAATTTGCCGAATTATAAACAGAATTATGATTAGAATTTGTATTGTATGGAAGCTTGTTTCTGCCACAGAATTAAAAAATTTTTTAAAAAAAGGTAATTGCAACTTTTTTCTCTCATAATCGTGATATAAATTGGCAATTGCGAGTTTACATCTCACAATTCTAACTTTATATCACGCAATTCTGATTTTATAACTTGAAATTGTGTGTTTATATCTCACAATTCTGAGAAAAGTAGTCAGAATTCAAGTTTACATCACAATTCTGACTTTATAACACGCAAATGCAAGTTTATATCTTGCAATTCTGAGGAAAAAAAAGTCAGAACTGTGAGATGTAAACACAATTGTGAGATAAAAAGTCACAATTACCTTTTTAAATGTTTTATTCTGTGGCGGAAACAAGCTTCCATAGTATTGTGAATATAAAGAGGTCAAATAAAAATCGTATATGAATGAAATAAAATCAGACTGGACAAGATTGTGGGGGACAAATATATCCAGTAGGCTCTTATTTGATTCTTAGATGATTCCGGATTGATAAATTATAATAGAAAGAGCCATAAGATCTTACCCAAAGGGCTTAGTTTGAATCTCTCCGAGCACACAATCATGGTGAGCAGTCTGGCGAAGAGAAACTCGGGATAGCACAAGGGAACATCTCTGAAGACACTGTCAGGATAGTCCCAACCATAACCCGAAACACTGCAGAACCTCCTCAAAGACACAGCATCATACCTACAGATGATTTCCAAATAATTACAGGGTTGTTTACTTATTAAGAACTGGAAAACACTTTATAATGAGTTTCATTGAGCTTTTTAACATTATGACAATATATGATGCTTGACAGATATGATGCAGACATTAATTTAGTCTGAAAAAAATATATAAAATAATATAAGAATATATATAAATAATAAAGTTTGGGAACTTTTTTATTTTAAATTGAATGGACATTACTTAGTAATCATAGACATTCAACTAAAGTGTCTTTAAATCAACTTACCTGCAGTTGATCAAAGTGAAAACAAGCTCGTCATTTGCGTCTTTGTTTTTCCACAATTGCCCTCGTTTTTTGCGGAGAGATTCATGAACATATCTGGTCATAAGGTAAACAGAACCTGGCAAATGTCTCTGGGAGTCCAAGACTGTGTGAGTTTTAAAGGAGATGTGAGAAGTGTAAAAGACTGAATGAAAGATGCACACCACAGTTACACCTGCCACAACAGCGATACATGTTCTAAAATGATTCATATTCCAGTTATTTTCAAAAACATGTCAAGAGAAATACTGTTTATGGTGTGTTCAAAGTTCAAAGTCCTTTTATGCTACATTTTTGCGCGTTTCTTCTTTCTGTTGATGTTTTTGATCGTGATTAAGGAGAGCGCATCGCTTTATCGCCCTCTAGTGTCTGGGAATATCAACAGCAAAATTGCCAACGTAACCTAGTAACCTGACATGATGAACTTTATTAAAATTATTCACTTTTAGTATTAAATTAATAACTAAATTTAATGTTATAATTATAAATAATTATGTTATTTGTATTAAACATATGGATGGATGAATACTGCTGAAAATTATACTAATGGATGAATTTATGAAGTAAGTATTAACGTTAATAATACAAATTAAATTATGGAATTTATGCTGCATTCACGTGCTATCGGAATTATCGTAAATAGGCTACTTACTAGTTTCACATTTGGACGTGAACGTGTTCTCAAGTCACAATTTGAAGGCTCGTAATCACTTCAGAAATGGTTTAGGAAATGTCCGATAGCACGTGAAGGCAGCATTAATAAATGACGAAATATTAGTTACCATATAAATTTTATTTGTTATTACAGTATTATTTCAATAATAATTGCTAATATTAATAATAGGCTAATAATAATAATAATAATAATACATAGGTAATATTAGCTATGTTTTTTGGTATTAACTCAATAAAAAATAATAATTATAGAAATGAATTCAATTACACAGTTTATAAATACATTTTATAAACTGTGTAATTGAATTCATTTCTATAATTATTATTTTTTATTGAGTTAATACCAAAAAACAGGAGGCTAGCCTATTAAATCTGACATCATCACTCAGGTGTCAATCATCTGATCAATTAAGGCGCATAGATATCAGCTTAAAGCGGCACACCGTGAACCGAAGTGGTTTCACTCGCTGTTCCCTGCAGCCATGTGTTTGTTTGTGCTCCTGAACGTCGCTTCAGGGATCCTTCTGCTACTGAGAGGTCAGATGAAAGTCTCACATTTAACTTTTGTGTAATATTTTCCTCCTCGTCCAGATATCGAGAAACCGGGGCAGCAAATAGGCGGTGGTGATGGTGAAGAGAGACACTGCTTACGAAAATGTCCTGTCCGAATAAACCACTTTATTTTCAAACACTTCTAACTTTAGTTTCAGTTTCATAGATGAGTGATTTAGTTATCTTATTTCAGAACTTTATGATTGTATCTTTGTATTTTAAATTCTTAGAGGCATTGCCATTTGCATGCATCTAAATACAAACTTATGTCGCTGCAATTTGAAGCTGCCTTGTGTAAATCTCAATGCCCTTCAAGAATATATCCAAGTCACTTTTTTTTTGCATTGCGGCATTACATTGTGGCTTTCATGACAATTAGTCCTCTGGTGCTCTTCGACTAATTTGACCAAAAATGCTTAATAGATTGGCTATATTGAGCCTAAACACACACCGACAGAGAAACCATGGACATGATTTGAAATGGTTAAATCATCCTGAAAAAGTCACACTTATTGTATTGTTCGTGGTCAAAAATGACCGCATTGGAAAGGAATGGGAAACGGATTTCATGTAGTGGAAACTTTTGGTACTGAGGCCAAACAATCTTACTGAAAGCTTTTTTTTATTTTTTTTTAGATCAAGCTCAAATGTGGGACACCACTTGCTTAGCTTTATGGTTTTGTTTTTCAAAATGGCATGTATACTAATAATAGCATAATACATGTAACATTCTATAACAAGTTCACTCTTACACTTTTTACTTCAGCAATAATCTGCCAAGTTTCTTCTTTAATAAGAGACCCAACTGAGCCTATACCCCATGAGCATTCAATATTTTCAACAGTTTAAGTTGAACATTTCTTTTTCAGGTCTGTTCAAAAAGTGACTAAATGGATTAAACTATTACATTAAATATAATTTGGTATAATTTCGATATTAACTAAAAAAAACATTATCGAACAAAGAAAATTGGCAAAGAGGACCAGATGGTTAAATGCATTTCTTCCCAACAAAACACTACAATGATGTATAAATTGTGCTTCTAGGCTACATCTTGGTAGTATTTGTTGTAATGCTTGTGTTGAATTTAAAATGAGTGCGTTCCAGTAATCTAATGTTGTGCTGTCTCTGCTCCAGCTGAATGTGTTCTGGCTGCAGAGGCTTCTGAACATGTTCCCCTGCGCTGCAGATTGGGCTTCACACCCTGTAAGGACGGCTCAGAGTGTGTGCTCTACAGCCATGTGTGTGACGGGGAGGATGACTGTCCTGACGCCTCAGATGAAGATGAATGTGCCTCTGTCTGCAGCATAGGTAGTTTATTTATATAGGTTACATTTGTATTAATATTTGACTCCCAAATTGATTTCCAGAATGCAGGGTTGATAAAATATAACAAAGCATCTATATAACATTTAATAATCCGTATTGGCTGATAGAAGCAATTATTTTCACTATCAGCCATTGGGCGATTGTTATCAGCCGATGATCAGGGCCGATTATATAGGCTACTGTCAATCAAAAGGGGGTGGCGAACATCTGCAATTCATACTGTGTGTGAGGGGAAAACATCTCGTGTTGAATTTAGGGATGTTGAATTTAAAGTGACAATGCATTAAGTAACAAAAAATGGCAACTTTAGCAGGCTCCATTTGACCCTATGAATCCCCATGGATAAGAAGCAAAGCTTTTTCACTCAGCAGAGGGGGAAAACCTTCATAAACATTAAAAGGCATGTTTAAAAGATGCAGTACAACTTACTGAAACATTTCATGTAGCTAATTGCTCAGTGTTTTAACTGCGGAAAGACTTCAATAAAACAGCAATAATCCATATTGGCTGATAAAATCAATTATTTTTTAATATCGGTCATTGGCTGATTGTTTAAAACAGCCGATGATAAGGGCCGATTCTATACTGTCAATCAAAAGGGGGTGGAAAAACTTGTCAGACTGCGGAGATAATGTCTCGTGTTGAATTTGGGGATGTCGAATTTAAAGCGACAATGCATGAACAGTTTTAAAAGTGGTAGCAGGCTCTATTTGACCCTATGGACAAGAAACAAAGTCTCATCTTTCATATTCTGTCCGTTTTTCACAATTCAAACAAATGGCGTTTTGACGCTCTTAAATGTGAGGTGACCGATCGCTATGCAAAAAAAATGCATGAACATTGAAAGGTATGTTGAAAGGGTACAACTTACTGAAACGTATGTCTCAATTGCTCATGTTTATTCAACCACTGAAAGATATCAATAAAGCAGCTTGTGAACTTAATGTCACTTAATGTTGATTTTTACCTCAGGAAAGTTGTCCAATGTTCACAGTTCCTCTATAAAAAAAAACACTACAGAGGAGCTTATTTACTGTCAAATTATATGCATGTTTGAATAAATTTGTCATGAAGGTTTTTTTTTTTTTTTTTAAACTAGGTGCATATTTTATAGCTATACAAACATGTCAGTTTTATTTGCGTAATTATGTCTGAATTATCCCTTTACTTTTTCAAGGTAAAAGTAATTCAATGACGGTAATGCATTACAATTTTTGTAGGCTTAGAAATACAATGCGCTGTTAAAGCATTCTTATGTCTTCTCAGGTCAGTTTCAATGTGCACATGGTAAGAAGTGCATTGAGCAACGGCAGGTGTGTGACGGTGTGGCTCAGTGTCAGGATCGCTCGGATGAAGTCGACTGCTTTAAGCAGGAGGAGGGTTGTGCTCATCGTTGTGATAAAAGCCGCTGCATCCCAGAATCCTTTGTGTGTGACGGAGACACAGACTGTGCGGACGGCAGCGACGAGGCCAGCTGTGGTAGGGCTTTTTATGCATTACTGGATTATAGGCTAGATTAGAGGAAGTGTAATCATCTGGTTGGACCATTGATTGGCTCAGAATAGCATACTGATTATGGCATACTGTTATTTCATAATGGTATGTGAAACTGTATGCAACAAACTAAATTTGCATATTTTTGTAACAATGTCATTACATTGCATACTTAATTTGGAGAGTGGCAATTAATCACAAAGGATATAACTGGTTATTTTGCCACAAAAAAAGTAACGCTTGCGGAAAGTTTGCTATTAATATGTGCACTTGTAGTGTACTAGTGTAAGTCTTAAAACTAAAGTCTATTTTTAAAGAAAATTTATAAATATTTTGTAGATGTATAAATGAAGTCCTAATGACTTTAAAAAAAGTATAGGTTCACAAAAGACAATCAGGCACAATATTCCTAATAGTGTGGTAAGTCCTCCTTTTGCTGCTAAAACAACCCTGACCCATCGAGGCATGGACTCCACTAGACCCCCTGAAGGTGTGCTGTGGTATCTGGCACTAAGATGCTAGCAGCAGATCCTTTAAGTCCTGTAAATTGTGAGGTTGGGCCTCCGTGGATTGGACTTGTTTGTTCAGCACATCCCACAGATGCTCGATTGGATTGAGATCTGGGGAATTTGGAGGCCAAGTCAACACCTCTCACCTGTTGTTGTGCTTAAACCATTCCTGAACCATTTTTTGCTTTGGATTTGTGTGCATTATCCTGCTGAAAGAGCCACAGCCACCAGGGAATACTGTTTCCATGGAAGGGTGTACATGGTCTGCAACAATGCTTAGGTAGGTGGTACGTGTCAAAATAACATCCACATGGATGGCAGGACCCAAGGTTTCGCAGCAGAACATTGCCCAAAGCATCACTGCCTCCGCCGGCTTGCCTTCCCATAGTGCATCCTGGTGCCATGTGTTCCCCAGGTAAGCGACGTGCATGCACCCAGCCATCTACGTGATGAGAGAATGTGATTCATTAGACCAGGCCACCTTCTTCCATTGCTCTGTGGTTCAGTTCTGATGCTCACGTGCCACTGTTGGTGCTTTCGGCAGTAGACAGGTCAGCATGGGCTGGTCTGCGGCTTTGCAGCCCCATAGGCAACAAACTGGAATGAACTGTGTATTCTGACACCTTTCTATCAGAACCAGCATTAACTTCTTGAGCAATTTGAGCTACAGTAGCTCGTCTGTTTGATTGGCCCACACGGGCCAGCCTTCGCTCCCCACGTGCATCAATGAGCCTTAGCCACCCATGATCCTGTCACTGGTTTAACACTGTTCCTTCCTTGGAGCACTTTTGATACGGACCACTGCAGACCGGGAACACCCCACAAGAGCTGCAGTTTTGGAGATGCTCTAACCCAGTCGTCTAGCCATCAAAATTTTGGCCCTTGTCAAACCTACTCAAATCCTTGCGCTTGCCCAGTTTTCCTGCTTACACCAACTATGGGGACAAAGTTCACTTGCTGCTTAATATATCCCCCCACTAACAGGTGCTGGGATGAAGAGAGAATCCATGTTCACTTTACCTGTCGTAATGTTGTGCCTGATCTGTGTATGTATGTGTATATATTATATTACACTATTAGTGCTTACATGTAGTGTAATGTTAACCGCTAAAAACCAATCCACCTTGACCCTCAAAGTTTGCTCAAACTAATCTGGGTGGGCAGCAACTGAAACCTGCTTCATGCAACAGGCCTAAAGACTTCTAGTTTGAAAAATTGTCCCTTTGTTTTGGAAGCTTGTTTCCACCACGGAATAAAAGATCAAAAGGCATTTGAAGCTTTGAGAAATCAGTCAATCGCAAATAAGTCACAATTAATTAGAATTAACTTTTTTCTTTCTTTTTTTTTTGTCTGTGGGGGAAACGACCTTCCATACTTTGTTCCTCAGAGAAGTTTCCAAAAAGCATGCCTTTTTAGCCTTTGTTTCCTCTTGTCTTTACAGAAATTAACCCTGATGAAGACCGCATCGAGGAGGAAGAAAAGACCGTAGAGGAAGTCTCAGACATTCCTGCAACTAAAGGACCTCTGCGCTGTTCTATTGGCTCAAAATTATGTGGAGACGGGATGGACTGTGTGCTGTATAATCATCTGTGTGACGGAGAGTTTGACTGTAAGGATGGGTCTGATGAAGACGAGTGCTCTGTGCAGTGTGAATCTGGTGGGTAAACCACATGGCAACATTCATGTACTTTTACAGTCCACAATTCGTGCTTCAGTGTTAATGTTAGTATTGTGTCCATCTGTTCTCAGGTCAGTTTCAATGTGCACATGGTAAGAAGTGCATTGAGCGACGGCAGGTGTGTGACGGTGTGGCTCAGTGTCAGGATCGCTCGGATGAAGTCGACTGCTTTAAGCAGGAGGAGGGCTGCGCTCATCGTTGTGACAAAACACGCTGCATCCCAGAATCCTTTGTGTGTGACGGAGATGCAGACTGTGCAGACAGCAGCGACGAGGCCAGCTGTGGTAGGGGTTTAAGTGTTTCTTGAGGCAGAAACTTTGGACAATAACTTTTTAAAGCTGCTGTACTGTCAAAACATCCATTAATTTCCTATTATCACAGTAAAGCTGCTTTGAAATTAACTGTATTGTAAAAAGTGCATATAAATAAATAATGACTACTTTGCAACTATCTGAAATAAAATATTTTAAGCACATTACAAAATTACAAAGTTAAAAAGAACCTAAATATTAAATAAATACTATAACTTTTCAATGAACACAATTAAGTGTTTTAATTATAGTATTTATTTAATATTTAGGTTCTTTTTAACTGTAATTTTGTAATGTGCTTAAAATATTTTATTTCAGATAGTTGCAAAGTAGTCATTTTTATTTATTTATATTTAGCTTTAACTTTTCAATGAACACAATTAAGTGTTTTAATTAAAGCTAAATAAAATGTGTTAGATGGACATTTCTAAATGTTGCTTTAGCAACTAACTGAAAATGTTTAAACTAAAATTGAAAATATAATCAACTGTTATCATTTTTATTAGATAAAATGTATAAGCACAAAATTGCTTAAAACGGAAGTTAAAATGTAAAAATCAAAACCATTAATAAATACTATAATAGTAAACTAATACTATAATATGCTAAAAATAACACTGCTAAAAATAACACTGCTCCATCATGCATGATCATGTTTCTGCAAGTCTGAGATCCGTAACCATGCTTTATTCTAAAGCTGAAGTAAACATCCTATGAATTTCTCATAATTAAAAAAATTAAACAATAACATGCCATGACAGTCTTAAAATAAGTTTCCTTGAATTTAACCTAGATTAAAAGCGCTTTTTAAATCCCCTTTCCCATCCCATCCTGTAGGTGAGGAGAGTTGCAGCAGTGCCGAGTGGCGGTGCAGCAGCGGTCAGTGCGTGTCGGTTGGTATGCGCTGTGATGGACACCCGGACTGCAGAGATCATTCTGACGAGGAGGACTGTGCTGAACCTCCGCCGTGCAGCACACAACGCCGCTGTCCCAAGAGCCAGGAGTGCCTGCTGGACGAGTGGATGTGTGACGGAGAGACGGACTGCAAGGATGGCACAGATGAGAAGGTGTGCAAGAAATTACTAAACGCATGCGCACAAATGATTAATTGAGTTCTCAACCCATATACAGAACTGTAAGGAGTCTCCAGTGCAGTGCGGTGAGTTCCAGTGGCCGTGCTCCTCTAAAACGCAGTGCATTCCACAAACCTGGCGCTGTGACGGCTCTGAAGACTGTAGGGATGGAAGCGATGAATCTGGTTGTGAGTTTCTACAGTTTTCTCAAACTTGAACGGGTTGAACCCAGCTCTCACCCCAATGCAAGAGATTTCCCAAATGCTTTACTAATTAGAAATTAGTCAACGTAAAGTCACAACTGACCCCTTTTACTTTAATACACGTTCCTGTTCTTATTGTGAACAATTAATTTAACCGTTCTCCTACCATTTGTCAGAGATGCTTTTAACAATTCCCAATTAAAAAAAATGGACTCAATGCACATTACAGAAATAAAATGGTTGCAAGGGTTGTTGATTTATAAGGATCATAATTTTGAGTCACTTCTCAGGAATAAGTTGCGAGACTATTGTATTGACTAAAATTATGGAAATACAGTAAAGTATACTCGACTGTTCAGAAGTTTTAGATTGGTAAGATTATCGCATTTTTGAAATGATTATCTGCCTGCGCTTTTTATTTTAAATTTTTTTTTTTTAAATCAAAAATGCAGTAAAATGGCTTAACAGTATGCTGATTAATGTTTTTGTGGAAACTGTATTCATTTAGATACTTTGATTATACTTGATACTTTCATAGAAATCTTGTAACAATTACCCTCCATGTAACATTTCTGTCCACGTCTTCATTTTGATACTTTCCTGTATTTCACAGCTTTGGGATGTTGTGGCAATTTTCTAATCAACTCTGAATAAGAGACAAATATTAATAATTGAATAAAATGGTTTATTTTTTTGCAAAAGAGTCAAGTCGTACAGCCATCTGAATGTCTGCAGAGCATTACCTGCAAGTCATAACAAAAGTGCAGCTCTTATAGTTTTCAAACAAGGTCACACACAGCCCTCCTGTAAATTTCTACACACACTCAAATAACCCCATATGTCTTTCATCCCACATTTAGGTGGACAGTAACCCCTAAGGTCACTTTGCTGGTCCCACCGTCTTGCTGATTTTAACTCTCAGTCCTGTATAGCAAAACATTCTCTTGTGGTATAATCTTTGATATATGAATATAATAATTAATATCCTTCGTTGATGATTTTTCCCGTCACAGGGACTCACTCCACATTTATCAAATTTGCCATAAAATTGCCCCACAATTTCAATGGGATTTTAACTATTAACAAATTGTATTTCACCAAATTTGATGTCAAATCAGTGCTCGACTTGATCTGCATTATTGAGCGTCTGGTCTGTGCTTTAACAGGTCCGAGTGTGTCCTGTCGTCCTCATCTGTTCCAGTGTGGTAGTTCGGAGTGTGTGGACCTGTCTCAGCTCTGTAACGGAGTTACTAACTGTCTGGACGGTTCTGATGAGGGCGGGAGCTGCCAGACAGACAAATGCTCTGAACAGTCAAAGTGTGCACAGGACTGTCACAGCACACCTACAGGGACGGTACGACTTCCTCTTTCTGTCCTAATGTTATGTCTGTTCTGAATATTAAAATCTACCAGCCTCATAAAGTTTGACTAACAATATTGACATGCAATACAGTTAACTTTGGGGTCTAAGGTTTTAAATGTTTTTGAAAAGTCTCATGCTCACCCAAGGCTGTCCATTTTGAAACTACTTTATTAAATTGTAGGCTCTATTTTTATTAATAAGTGTCATATATTGTTTTACTTGGTTATAAAGACTAATTAGATCAGGTCAAGTCAACCTTATTTATATAGCTCTTTTAACAATGTAAAGCTGCTTTGAAACAATCTGCAGTGTTAAACAGGAAAATGATGCAATTTTATTCAGCCGTTCTGGAGAACTAGCCTGATGTCGTCATACTCAATTCTAGTCAGAATTTGAGTGTGATACTGCTCCGTTGGGCTATTATGGGGCGTGTTTAAACCGAACCAGGAAAGACCTCAATTGGATAGACCTACAACCAATCAGAGCAACGGAGCGACGCATAACGTTAGTTGTCAACAGAACTCAACTGCACTGTGTTGCCAAGTCCGCGAGTTGAAGTGACCCCAATTATGTGATATACAGACCCAGGAATGCGAAATTTTAGCAGGCAGCCCAAAATAACACATTTTACCCCCCAAATGCCAAATACCCCCCAACTGCTGACTGCAGTAAACCTCGGGATAAAACCGAGACTATCATTAGCGTTGATGCCATTCTTCTGATGTAACTAGTACATCAGGTGTTATGGGAAGTGTTCCCGGTTCCAGCTGACCTAGTTAATGCAGCCTAACAATCATTTAATTGAAAAAGTTGTGCCATAGTAAAGGTGTTTAGTCTAGATTTAAACTGGCAGAGTGTCTGCTTCCCGTACAATGTTAGGAAGACTGTTTCAGAGTTTAGATGCTAAATAGGAAAAGGATCGACCGCCTGCAGTTGATTTCGATATTCTCAGTATTATCAACTGGCCAGAATTGAGACCGCAGTAGACGTGATGGAGTATAATGTGTTAAGAGCACACAAGTACTGGGGAGCTAAACCATTTAGTGCTTTGTTAGTAATAAGCAAGATTTTAAAATGTATGTGTTTATTAGGCAGCCAGTGCAGTGTTGACAGAACTGGGCTAATATGGTCATACTTCCAGATCAATACTTGATCAAGCAATATTCAGAAACGGATGCTGCTTTTTTTCTGTAAAAATTACAAAAATAAGGATGAATTATGTTTGAGGGGTAACGCGTCTTACCAATTGTAGTAATTATTTACAATTTAATTAATATACGAGCGTGCCTTTTGAACTACAGTGAAACTGCTTTAATGGGAGCAACGCTGCAGATGCTAATTCTGTCATGACACATTTATTTGCTTTTTCTCAAGAGCTTCCAAACTAGTTTGCGACATTTCAAGTATCGACATTTATACGCTAAAGTTAAAAGGAAAGATTGTCAACATTTGCAAAAAGTGATTGATAATTGGCTATATATTTGGATCGAATATTTCCATCAGCTATATTGGTTAACATTTTGATGCACTAAACTTTTCACAAAAAAAATCCTTGGATGGAAATCTGGCTAATGTTGACTAGTTGGTGGCACTGTCCTCAAACTGCATGGTTTCAGTTATGCCAATGCGTTTCAATATAGCACCGCAACCTCACTTTGGTGCTTGGCCTTTTATTGCTTACTGTTTTGTGCCTCCTTTACGTTTTTATTTTCTTTCTATAGCGCTGTTGGTGCAAGATGGGCTACAAGCCTGTAGATGATGGTCTGGTGTGTGTTGATGTGGATGAGTGTGTAGACCATCCAGACTCCTGTTCACACTACTGTAACAACACACAGGGCTCATTTATGTGCTCCTGTAGTCAAGGTTATGTTCTGGAACCTGATGGTCGCAGCTGCAAAATCACAGGTATGTTATGAGCACATTTTTTTCTTCTGTAAAAAAGGCTATACTTGGAATGGCATGCATTCTGGGCAGTATACACCATTTTATTGTAATGTGTAAAATCGTATGCATTATGCAACTAACATTTTAAACTTTACGTTTTACATTTTTACATAATCTAATTGGATGCACATTTAATTCAGCGAGTGCCACCCAGTTATCTAAAAAAATAAAGCTATTTGGCGTTTCAAAACGGTTATAAATTGCCTAATTAAAAGATTGTCATTTGTAACACTGCAAATGAAAGGTTAAGTGCAATGCATTGTGGGCTAGAATATTCCAGTGTTATGAAGCATACTACAATATTTTAGCAGATGTAATGGGTCTAGTACTGCATGTATACACCTTAAACATACTGTAGAAATACAGTAGACGTTCAATGGGATAAAGGCGACTGGGTTTAAAAGTAAATTGGATTTATTTTAAAACCACTAGATGGCACAAACTCATCGCAGCACTTATGCAGCACTTGAACATCAGCTTTTCACTATGTATGTGTGATCAGATCAGCTTATTGTTGGGACTAAAGGCACAATAACTGTATAGCTGGCTGACTTCTGACATTTCTAGACATGACATGGACACAACTTAAATGATTAACCATCTGAATAGAACCACCATATTTATAAATCGCCGTATTTTATAATAAAACATTTAATCACATGCATATTAATCACTTTCAGAATTTTTCTTCTATATTTTTAATTTGATTGAATATTTTTATTTTTAAAAATCTAAAACTGTAAACCTCAAACTTAGTTTTGAACAAGTATGTAAAACAACTTGTGCAATAACTAAAGTATTTGAAGGCCTATCAATACTGGATACCACCTCATAAATGTATACAATATTTTTAAACAAACAATGTTTTTTTTTTTTCCCACAATGTGTTGCTGCACCAGTGTTTATTAAAAATAACATGAGTTTTTTTTTTTTTTTTATATATATATATATATACACCATGTAATGAAAAGTGCATTTTCCATAAGGCGTTTCTTTTCCCTGTTGTACCCATATGGTAGTATGCTATTCCAAACATAGTTAGTGCCCTGTACCACATGTACTAAGCAGACAAACATTGTCTGTGACTCACTCAAGTATATTCATTCACCTTCAATGATGTCTCAGGCGAGCCGTACCTGCTGGCATCTGTGCAGTCCGAGGTCTTTCTGCTGGGTCTGAGGAGCTCCAGTCTGGACGTTCTCGTCTCGTCTGAGAAGCGGTTTGTCCTGTCGCTCGACTACGATTGGCAGAAGCAGAGAGTGTATTGGATCAACCTCAGCACTGACAACATAAAATGGCTGTCACTGGATCAGAAAAGCAAAGGGACCATTATTAAAGGTCAGTAGTTATTAACTATGAATAAAAGTAGTTTTCGGAAACTGAATTAACTAGTACTGGGAATTTGTTTTTCATCTGTTGGTTGAAATGCTGAACTGAAAAAAAAATCTAGTAAATTAAATCTAAATATGAATATACTAAAATAACGCTGTTAAAGGTGAGATGCAATAAGTTCGATTGAGTACCATTTGTCCCTTTTTAAATCCACTTAGTTTGTGGAAATAACCTTGACCAACAGTCATTTTAGAACTTTAATTTGGTACATAATTTGAACTGAAATGGCCGAGGCATTAAACTCATGGTCAGGCAGTAGCATAAATTTCTGACTCGACAGGTCATGTTGCTGAAACGCACAGTAGGTGTAAATATGGCTGGTCATGTGTTGAAGTATTCATGTTTTTGACGTCAGACACTTACTTGCACTTAAATTCTCAATTCTGTGTCAGGTATCAATGCAGACAGTCTGGCAGTGGACTGGGTGGCAAGGAACCTCTACTGGGCCGACAGCGTCAACGGCCAGATCAATGCAGTGGGACTGGAAAATGATGCCGCCAAAACCACAGATCGTGTGACGATCCTGGGTGAAGATCTTGGGCAGCTTCGCTCCATCGCTCTGCTGCCACAGAAAGGGTGAATAACCATTTGTCACCATTATTGCTTATCAAACATTCTTTTCAACCAAATGCATGTTATTAAAGCAGACAATTAACATCAAGCGACAAGACATTCTGTTGGCTGATTGGTGTTTCTTTCTGAAACCATTCTATGCTAATTTGGTGGTTGAGAAACATTTAGCGGATGGATTTAAAAAGGAAGATGCTTAAGGGTCTATGATTGGATCATGATTGCAGTAATGTTTCTAGCATGTTTGGCAGCTGTATACAATTTCCAGAGCTGCCAGTGAGCACCACAATGTTTCAGATTCAGTTTTATATAATTCTGTATGTATATTATAAATAGCATTTTTCATATTTGAAAACCACTGATTTGGGAAGTCTTATGTAAGCTGACCCTGATTATTTTCTTTCAGAATAATGTTCTGGTCAGAAACTGGGGACGAGGCTCAGATAGAAAGAGCAGGAATGGACGGCTCAGACAGACGTGTGCTGGTCAGTAACTCTCTCCGGTGGCCAGTCAGTCTGACTGTGGATTCCATTCATCACAGACTCTACTGGACAGATGAGAAACTCAAGTGTATAGGATCAGCCAATATTGATGGAGGAGATATTAAGGTAGTGCATGTGTCCACATTCAGAATGTATAATCGAGTAAGAAGCTACCATTTTTGCATGCTCTGCTAGTATCTGTGTTTACAGTTGCGTACTTTGGATTGATGGACAGGAATGTTGATCCAGAAACATTGTTAGTCTGTTGGATACACAACTCCAGTACTTGAGTAAAAGTGCAGATGCCCTAATGAACCATTACTCGGGTCCTTTTACTGAAGTGAAATTGAAATCTTTTTTATTTATTTTTTACATGTACTTTAAGTGTTAAAAGTACTAATCGATGAACCATATTTATTTTAGCCAGCACTACTCAGACTAGTCCTTGTCAGCAGCACTAAGATTAGTTTTTTAATGTAATCTGCAAATTGGCAAACTTTTTAATTAACAATGATTATACACCAAAACATTAAACTTCAATAATACTAAAATATCAATTGAAGTTGCTGAATTTAAGTGCGTGAATAAGTGAAATATACCATATAGAGTAAGTTAGGAAGAATGCGTTAACATTGTAAGGAACGTTATGCAAACATTCTAGTTGATATTATTTGAAGCTGCTACAAATGTGAAATGCAGACATGTTCACATTCAAACAATTTCATTTTCGCTTAAACGGCTTTAGTTTAATAAATCTGAAAGTCATATCCTAAATATGATTTTTCACTTATTGCTACTAAAATGCAATAGTAGTAGTAACTTTTCACACCATCAGCCGCATTCAATATCCCATTTCTTGGCTCCTTCTGACTGGATCGTTGATTCATGAACGGCTGTAATCGGATCTGTTTGATTTGCAAGGTAATTTTTTTTTTTTTTTTTTTTTGAGCCAATTCAGCATGTTCATTGGAATGAATCGGCTTGTTCACGAATCAGACATCGTGATCGTTCTCGTGTCTCAGAGGGGGTGGTGATTTCTTCAGTTCAAGATAGAGGAATGTTTTTATGAAATGTAGTAAAGTATGGTCATACTTTAGTTAATAGTGAGAATTGGACCCTAATCTAATTAACTACGAGTTAAACTCCTAATTACTGCTTATTCTGCATCCCTTAATCCTACCCAATACCTAAACTTAACTATTACAACTACCTTACTAACTATTAATAAGGCTTTTTGCTTTGTTAGTGCTTATTAACAGCAAATATCCTAGTAATATGCATGCTAATAAGCAACTAGTTTTTAGTGAGACTTAGACCGTTAAGTTTTACCAAAAGTATAATACTTTTGAATGTAGTGAAATGAAAGTAAAAATTTCCCAAAATAACAAGCATGATAAACAGATACTTGAAAAGAGTACATGCTGTCCACCACTGGATAAAATGGGTCCTCAATGAAAGTAAAAGGCACTAGGAGTTGAAAATAAGTTAAATTCAGCATCTTTTAAAGCGTTATACAATCATTACCCCTCCTTCCACAATTTTGTAGATCTTGCAGCTTATGGAGACCCCCAGTCCGTTCTCGGTGGCTGTATTCAGTGATAACATCTACTGGTCTGATACCAAAAGAGGAACCATTCAGAGAGCTCACAAAACCACGGGCAAACAGCGCCAAGTCCTGCTCAAACGTCCTGGACAGCCATTTGGTTTGAAGGCAAGTGTTTGAGCGCTGATCATTAAAAACATCTGTTGGGTTTAATTTGTTTTTAAAGTGGATATTTGCTTGCTTTGATACATGCATGTGTAGGATGTAATGGTTTAAATAACTGGTGCTTGTGTGCCTCTACAGGTCATCCATGCTCTTTTCCAAGTGGGTGTCTCTAACCCCTGTGCTTCCAAGCACTGCTCTCACCTGTGTGTTTTAGCACCAGGGCTGAAGGCCGTTTGCAAGTGTCCATCTCAGTTGATGCTGGATGAAAATGAACTCACCTGCTCCAAATCCAAAGACTCCTCCTTCCTGCTGTTTCTCTCTCCTGCTGCAGTCACACAGGTGCCCACGTTAATACCTGATGGTTAAAATGAATGTTCATACATGCATTGAGTAATTCATAATAGTGCAGTTTATGTAATTGATCGTATGAATTCATCTTGCCGTGCTTTTGCCCAAATATGATGGTGAAAAGACAATTAAAACTGTCTTTTGATTCTAGCATATGGTCAGGAAAGGTTAGTTGGGCCTGTTTGAAAGCAATATTTTATGGTGCATTTTCAGTTTGCTAAACTGGATCAAATGCTGTGTATTCAAACATGCATACATCAGGGAAGTTCTTGTGCACCTAGTTGCACCGAGCAAAATTGCGAATTTTTTTAAAAATCATTTAATTAAAAAAAACATGGTATCTGTGCTTATGCCATCTATTTTCTTAATTAAAACAATGTGCCTGGAACACAACATCCTAACAAATGGACAGAACTAAGTCCTGCCCTACTTTTTTTTTTTTTAACAATTCATTGCACTTGGATGTGTTAAAATCTGAAGGAAGATATTTGTCAGCAAGATGAGTCATACAGTTGGCTAACATGGATGAGGTGTAATCGAAGTAGCATAAATGACTGCTCTTGAAAACATCCGTAAGAATGTGATGAACCACAATCAGTAATATTTTGCATATGCCACTGTTTTCCAGCAAAAAACAGAGTTCATGGATGTTACATTTTATAGCTGTATAAATTCCAGATTTTAGAAGCAAAGCAAAAAACTATTAAATTATTTAAAGTAACTTTTAGAAACGCTGAATATTTAAGAGAATCCTTAAAATTGAGCACTTCATACAGCATCTTTTAAAAGTCTCTGCAAGTTGTGTATTAAACAGTTTGTCTTTCTCTCAGGTTTATTTACAGAACAGACACAGTGGCATAGATCTAAAAAAGTGGCCTGAACATCGCCGTTTAGACCTTCCCAACATGGACAAGTCTAACATGTTAGATTTAGCGCTTCGTGACCTGACCCTGTATGTGTCCGATGGTGGTCAGCCAGTCGTGAGAATCTTCAAGATGAAGGACACCGCGCTGGTGCCTCGTGGGAAACTTCTCCAGCTACATAAAGACTTGCTGCGTGTGTTTGCCGTGGACTGGATCACCCTGAATGTGTACTGGAGCAGCGAGAAGCTTCCTGGCCTGCAGGTCACCTCACCGGATGGAACGCACACCAGTGTGTTGATAAAGGATGGTGTCGGAGCCATTGAGTCCATCGCCTTGGACCCACACAGCGGACGCCTCTGCTTTTCAAACAAAGTCCAGGAAGGTCAGATGACCAGGGTGGAGTGTGCCTTTATGAATGGACAGAACAGGACTGTGGTGTGGAGTAGTTCAGTCCGGCCAACCTCACTGCTCTTGACGGATGAAGGGAATAAACTGTACTGGGCCGACACTGGTAAGTGCTTTTTCATGTATGTATGTGTACATAAAGTACCATAAAATTTGGAAACATTACCATTTTTAAGGTTTTGAAAAGTCTCTTATGCTCATCAAGCTCAATCAAATAAAACAGTGAGAAATTAATTTTAAATAGTTTTTCTATTACGATTTTAATATACTTAAAAATGTAGTTCCTGTGATCAAAGCTGAATTTTCAGCATCGTTACTCCAGTCTTCAGTGTGACATGATCCTTCAGATATCATTCTAATATGATTTTATCAATGTTGGGGTTTTTTTTCCCTCCGGATTCCTTGAATAAATAGTTAAAAAGAACAGTATTTAAAGTGCTGTAAGTCTTTACTAACAATTTTTACTATCAATCCTTGCTGTTTAATTTCTTTAAAAAAAAAAAAACTTACTGACCCAAACTTTTGAACGGTAGTGTAGTTACAAAAATTTCTATTTTAAATTAATGCATTTTTTTAAATAACTTTTTATTCAAATAATCCTGACAAAAGTATCACAGTTATAAAAAATAAGCAGCACAACATTCCAACATTGATAAATCATATTAGAATGATTTCTGAAGGATCATGTGACACTGAAGACTGGAGAAATGATGCTGAAAATTCAGCTTTGATCACAGAAATAAATTATTTAAAGGAACCGCGATTTCAAAGGAACAGCATTTATTTGAGCTAGAAAGCTTTTGTAATGCAAGTCTTTCACTTTTGAACTGTTTACACACTTGCTTTTAAAATGGTCTTTTCTGTAGGTCTTGCAGTAATTGGTTCAGTTGGCATTGATGGTTCTGGATACAAGGAAATAAAGACAGAAGACGGCTTGATGGCATTTGCTTTGGTTAACAAAGTGCTTGTTTGGATTACTAAAAAAGGTACATTTTTGTATGGGGAAGTTCTGTGCTCTTCCACACCATCTTGAGGTTTTTTTTTTTTTTTTTAAACTTGATAATCTGTCCATTGTTTAGACTCCACTAAGTGTTGGTTCAGTGATGGTGAGCATATGGGGAAGCTGTGGTTTGAAGTGGACACAGAGATCATCAGTCTGAAAGCATTTGCAAAGTCGAGACAAAAAGGTGAGCAGAAATTTCAAACCTGATAAACTTCACTTAAGATAACTGGGCAATTGAGCATCATTGGAGCCGTATTGCAGTGGTAGCAGTCTTTGCTTTAGTCAGTGGAGAAAGTCCGGACTGTCATTTCCTGATTTCATTCTTCCTTGCCATCTGTTCCTCTTCTGTCCTGTCTATTAAAGGGATAAATACATGGAAATTATGGAGCATTAATAAGTTTCATATTTCAGGCACTAATCTCTGCTCTAATGGTAATGGAGGCTGCAGTCACCTCTGTCTTGCGTTCCCTGGAGGAATGACGTGCCATTGTGCCCATGATCACCGCCTTGTCAACGGCAAAGACTGCAACTCAGACCCCCGCTGTCCTGAAGGCACCAAACCTTGCCTGAGTGAAGACCTCTGTCTACCTCTGGAGAAGTTCTGCAATGGTGTTGCGGACTGCCCAGATCATTCTGATGAGAACTGTGAGGAATAACCCAACCTTTTGACTTACAATTTTACAATTTAGGAAGGGGGGAAAAGTTAGCGTTACTAAGTGACCACTACCTGCGCATCAGCATAATGCACAGAGGTCAACATTTATGCTCCATAAAGAAGAGAATCTCAAACCTGTGAATCATGTCAAGGTCACATTTCACCCCCAAATCAAAGGGGAAAAATGGGAAATAAAATTTAGCATGATGCAAATTTTTAAAAAAAAAATTTAATGGTCCTAAAAATAAAGCTTATTTTATTTTGGGACACTTTCTTGACAATTATGCTTGTGGTGATTGTCAATTTTCCCCTCAGTTTTATGATTTAATTTGATAAATTACCAATTTATTACATTATAGTACGGAAGAGGATTGGGGCCAAACAAGTGTTTCGTTTATAAACCATCTTGAAATTAAAGTCATTATGTGAGATTAAACTTGAAATTTCGAGAATGAAGTGGTTGTGTTGAGAAATTTAATTAAATTGAGTTTAAATGAAATGTAAATTCTCTAAACGACTTAATTCTCAATTGAATGACTTTATTTTTAACATTTTGAGAAACTCATGGGATGTATAATTCTAGTTCCGCCACTGATTCTCAAGTCTTTCATTTGATATTCCACACCTTGAGGATCAACACTATTAATAATGCATCTTATTGTACACTGGAAAACTACGAAACACTGAATCACATGTAGGTGAAGTCTACTTGCAAATTCTCTTCAAGTTTGTATACTAATTAATTATTCTGTTATAATTATCTGAAGCTATTTTGCGCGCTTTCAATAAATACCATGACTAGGTGATCCAACCCTGTTATGTCTTATATCAGTATGCAATGAACATGACACGGTCGAATGCGTGTTTTATTCTCAACTTTTTTTCTTAAAACAAATATCCTCAAAGTATAAGTTTATTCTCAACATGTCTTCTCAATTTAACACGTTTTTCTCAAAACAACTACATTCTCAAGTTTAATCTTACACTATAATGACTTTATTTTATTTTTTTTTTTATTGGTTGGCCCTAATCCTCTTTTGTAAATGGACTGCATTTATATAGCTTTTTAACAGACCCATGGCCACCAAAGCGCTTTACATAGCCTCACATTCACCCATTCATACACTCTCATACGGTGAAAGGCAAAACAATTGTAATAGTATTTCATGGCTAGCACTGATATGTAGGCCTACTTTAAGACCAAGTGTTAACATCTTGGCCCAGTTTCTCTCTTTTGTATTCGGTTTTAATTTTAATAATTTAAGTTGTCAGTTGTAATTTGTTTTAGTTAACTATAATCCTTTGTTTGTTCTTCTGTTTTGACTCCTCAGGTCTCCAAGATACAAAACCTAAAAATGTTCGGATCAATCCTAAAGCATTTCGTCCAGGTTTAAGTGAGACTGTCATTCCAGAGAATGTGGAGTCTGAGGCATGTGGCGTTAAACTGTGTAACGGCAATGGTAAATGTGAGACCAAGAACGGAGCGACCGTGTGCGTCTGTGAGGCGGGTTATGGTGGAGAGCACTGCCAGGATGGTTCGGGTGGGGGCTCTCAGGGGCTGGTTCTGTACGGAGTAGTTGGACTGTGTGTCGCTGCCGTCGCCCTGGGGGTTATCGTTGGCATCATCCAAAAGAAAAAAGCCACAAATCAGAGGTACACTGTAATCTGCTTGCTTTCATTTACTCAAGAAGGTTGAAACCATATTGGTATTGCGGATTACAGTATGTTTGTGTTTAGGCAAGCAGCACAGGCTGTGGATGTGCAGGAAACCGGCATGAAGGAACTAGAGAGAGTACCAGAGCCATCTTCAGCAAAACCTAATGGAAAAGACACAGAATTGTCAGAGGTAGGAAATAAGAATCTAGGGGTGTAACGTTATATGTATTCGTCCTGAACCGTCACATTCGGTGTAGTGTTAATTTCGTCGAGATGAGACTAAATGTTCGGCAACTACCTTTTTTTTTTTTTTTTCTTTTCCTCTCCCCTCCATGATGAAGACGAGACTGCACCAATGTCCAAAAACACTGACTAAGACTAAATTAACATGCATTATTGTTGACGAAAAAGGACAATACATTTGAATGGCTGAAGCCACGCAAGTTACACAACAGCTTCACTATACAGGTGTTTGCAGCAGTTTTTGGTTAACCGTACAGCAGTGTGCATTGATTATCACGTCATACGGTAGGAAATTAAACTGAATGTAGAGGATTTGAACTGCCGATGATTGACAGGGCAGTTTAAACAGTGATGGGCTGCACGTAACTAAGCAGCAGAGTCCGTTATAGATGACGAAGTATGTAGCAGAAGAGCCTGCAAACTTTGGGACACACTCAAAAGTATGTACTTTTTCTTCACGAACATACTTTTAGGTCGTAGTATAAGTAGGCGAATTGGGACGCAGCTAGGGATGCTCATATTGACCATTTAACCGTTAACCGATAGTATGAATTTTAACCGATTTAATACTATCAGTTAAACGGTTTAAATGTTTTTTGTTTTTTTTTTGGCTGCATGGTCACCACATTTTTATAAGAAACAATATTGAGTCTATAAAACACGAAAGAACAACAAATATATCGGTGAGAACACGTTTTAACAGCCTATATACACCGGGACTGCATATCACAATTTTCCCAATGTTGATTCTTGCAATCGTAATGCAATGGACTGTGGCCTACATTAAACCTTTTAAATAAAAGATTTACAGTCATATACAATAAACGAGCTTGCACAGTGACAGGAAATAAAAATTAACGCAAAAGACCTGCCTACCTTACCAGAGCATGCGAGCAAAGCGGAGCTTCACTCATGAACTGCTCAGCGGTAAAATGACGTGCGCTCAAATCCCGTTCCGACATGACATTTCTCTGTACTGTAGCCTACTATACTTGTAGCCATTAAAACACGTAATTAGTTTCAGTTTAAATATTATGTTGTTGTTTTTTAATTTACGTTGAAAAGTGAACAGGACACTGATGCATAATGTCAGAAGACGGGGGTCTTCAATAAGTTCAATAACACTTCAATAGGCTTTCAACGAAACAAATCTTTTCTTTAAAGTGAATTTAGTTTTTGTATAAATTGTATCTTAATTTTAATCTGTTTAATCAACCAAATTGCCCGGATTTAATAAATAAGCAAATAGCCTATAACAGACAGTGACATGGAGGCGGCGGCGCAGCGTGAACAATGGCTTAAGTGAACTACTAGAAAAGAGAACTTTAGTCAGGGGCAGCCCTAGCTATTTATTTCAGATAGGCTTATTTGATCCAGCATGTCACAAAGGGAGCTCTGGGTTGAGCGTGCAGTGCGGAGCGGAATGAGCTTCAGAAATGAGGAATAGTTTTAAAAACCTAATTCAACAAATAAATAATACTTTTTAATGGGGCACTTAATGTTTATTACATTTTAAAAATGAATAAAATGAACAAATTTGCAGTACCCCCACTTCCCGTGGATTGAGGTAGGCCTGCTATTTTTATATGAGAAACGTAGTTTGAAGAACCGGAAGAGTTTCCCGTCAAAGCTTCAAATGGATTCAGTGTTTTCGTTTTGTCATAATTTGTTAACTAAGTGAAGAATATTTAGTGTAGGCCTATTTTATGCTTTTTATTTTTTATTTATTCAATTTATCTCAAATGCTGCAGGTGCGTGAACATTTTGATTATGTGAATCCAGGTTCTGATGTTGATCCGTATGCTGTGGTTTGCACAGTAAAATAAACCCGTGGAAAAAAGTGTATTTAACGGGTCACAGACACTCAAGTGTCTAATTTATTTAATGACAATTCAATATAATCTTATCAGTTAACGGTTAATAATCGGATAATGAGCGGCGGTTGTCGGGAAAATTAACCGTTTTGAGCATCCCTAGACGCAGCATAAGACTAAATTAAAAATAGGTGACAAAATTAACGTGCATAGTCAGATGACAAATGCAGTCACAGGCAATCCAAACTTCAATCGTGTTAATGCAACGCTGTTTGCCAACCGCCACAAAAGAGAAAAGAGCAGAAGACAAGTGACTTGTGTACCGTTACCGTTACACCCCTGATAGAATGGTGACATTACCTAAAAATGAAGTGTCATTTACTCACCCTCTATTAAATCCAGAACCATTTTAACTTCCACTGCTGATGAAAAAATATTCCCATGAGTGAAGATGGTGTACTATTTACTATGAAAATGCTTCAGAAGGTTTTGAAATGACTCTAGTCTTGACCTCTTTTGTCAATCTGCTTTGTCTTGGTGTACATGCATTCATATGTAAATTCTACAACACATCTACTTTTGTGCCCCACAGGAAAATTCATATTTTGGCTATAAAATGACATGAGGGGGACTGATTGACATGTCATTTTGGGGTGAACTATTCCTTCAACTTGAGGAGTACAAGATTTAACATGATTTTTCTTTGTTCTGTCTTTAGGAAAACGTGGTAACGTCTGTGGACTAGCTTCATCATGTCAGCTGTAGCATCTTGGTTTCTTTGAAATAAAGTCTTGTTGCAGTTTATTAACTTTGCCATCTGTTATCAAACTGTTTCATAACTATCATTCTGTACTTATTCAATGGGTCCAAAGGCAAAATAATTTGAAACTTACCAACTTGGATACCAACTGATATCTTGGTTTGCCACATAAGTACAGCAGAAATTATTTTGCCACAGCACCACATTGTGTACCTGTCAAAATGAAAGATTAAAGTCAATTTTTACGAAACCTGTTGTGAAATGATCCCCTTGACCACAAGTTTGGGAAGGAAGATAATGGGCGGTGCATGGAAAAAATTTGGCCCCACCTATATGACCATCAATTCAATAGAGGTTTAGCTTTTAAAAACTGCATCAGGTACAACACTTGAGGAGGTCTGAGACATCTCAAGGTAACAATTTATAGTTAATCTAATTTCTTATGCAAATATGACAAACACGCAAGTGTAAAAAAATTGAAGTCCATTAATCTCTTTTCTAAAATAGGATGAAGAATCTTATCCTTTTTGTCGGCCTTTTAAGCATCTCCCTTGGATTCCCAGTGGGTTCACCTTTACATAAGGTGAGTTTCTCAATTGATCAAATTTATATTTAAAATGACATTTTTAGTTACATTTACACTTCAAAATGTAAATGTATCTGTTTGCATGCAATTAAATTATAAAATTAAATCTAATGACTTCTCACAAAGACATAATGTAATGTTTCAGTAAACCGTAATCAGTTCAAATAGGTTTTTCTTTTTTGATTATGATCCAGAGAGAAAGACGCAGACGTCAGCTGGGTTTTGGTTATGGATATGAACCGGTTTATCCGTTCTATGATCCCTTCATTCAGCCGGACCGCTACAATGACTTCACTCCTGAAATTTACATCCATGATCACGCCAGGCCAGTGACCCCCAGGCCAAGAGTTCCCTCAACGCAACGTCCTACAACCTCAATGGTGCAGCCGGTGACTTTTGGTGACCTCTGCCCTCCATCCAGAGGTGATGATTTAAAGACCGACCAAATACCAGTTTTCCTCTATGTCGACCCCAAAGAGTGGCTCTCGATGGGTGTGGACAGACCTCTTTCCACTGGTCAGTCTGGTTCCAACAATCTCCAGCCAGCTTTCGTCATTGTCCCTGGCGTCTTCCTCCCCACATCCGAGGACGGCCAAGTAACACAAAATACCAATGGGCTAAAAGCACCAGACCCCCTGACGGTCACTGAATCTAACAGAAAACCGAAAGATTGTTAATTGGCATTTCTCTATTAAAAGGCAACATTCACTTCCATTACCTTTTTTGATCTCTTTTTTTTTTTTTTTTTCTCGCATATTATCATTGGGTATCATTCAAAAGCTCAACTCAAATTCATGTGGAAACCGCTTTTTTTATTTTTATAATTGGATGTTGCGTTACAATGGAAACGGTACTCTAAATTCTTCTAGCGGGCTCCTCCTAGTGGATTGGCATGTTTCCTATTAAATTTATTTTAAGTACTTCATCTAAATCTTTTCTAATCTTGACAACGCATTGTCGGACAGTTCTCAAGGTTATTTGGCGACTGTTATGGAAGTGATATTTGGACAAATTTTGTAATTTGTTACAGGAAAACACCATTCATAAAATCAATGGAATGTGACACCAACTTCAATTTGTGATATCAAATACAGATTTGGAACAACTTGGTTCGACAAATGGCTTTATTTTTATTTTAATATATTTTGCAATAAAATTACGAGTTTTTAATTTACAGTAAATTAAACTTCCATAACTTTTTCATACTTTCATCTTTTGAATTGCTTTCACTTCAGCAATAATCAGCCATATATATATTTAAAATAGATCTGTATTCCAAAGCATTCTTGAATTAGTCATTTAAGTTTGGATAGTGCATTTTAATGTCTATTCTCAAAAAGGGGGGTGACAGTTAAGGGGTTAAAAGATAATTGCAACTTTTCATCTCTCAATTCTGACTTTATAACTTTCAGTTGTGAGTTTATCATGCAATTTAAATTGAGAATTAAACTTGCAATTACTTTTTTTTTTTTTAAATTCTGTCAAACCAATTTCCATACCACACTGCATCGATTTAATGATGGCGCAACCAATGAACGATATGGTTGGAATCACTTTCAAGATGACTCTTATAATAAACAGAACGTTCTCATTCATTGGTGTGGAAGCAGATTTATCATTTATAATTGTAGTTTTAGTGTGAACGGGCCTTTTTAAGAATGTTTCCCTGGCAAACTGCAATGTATTTTCCTTATATAGTTATATATAGATGAAATGTTAAATACTGTAATAGAAATGTATTCATCCTCATGTTGTCTTTTGAAGAATCTGATGGGTTTGTTTTTTTTAAAGTAGTCTATATAATTTGTGCATACTCCCAATTCTTTCAAATCAATTTTCTGACAGACTGAAATTTAAAGGGATAGTCCACCAAAACAGTTATGCTTGACTTTATTCTGCAGAGAAAACAAAGATAACGTCGGACCCCATTGTATCTTGTTTCCACAGAAGTCATACAGGTTTGGGGTTACTTGAGGCTGATTAAATAATAGAATATTCATTTTTGGAACCCCTTTAAATATTTACAGTCTTGTCTTTTGTGGCTTTATTCCAGTTTGTGCTTTGTGTTGATTTAAAAAAATAAAGTTTTGAATGGTTTCCTGCGGTGTTTGTGCTCTGTGACAGACAGCCTACAGCAGAGATTCCAGTCACTGCGGCTGGTCTGATCATGTTTGCACCACAGACATGATTAATGTGTTTTCTTGTAAAAGCATTTCAGGGTTTTCAAATGATTCATCTTTACCATGAGAGTTCATAATAACTAGTCCTTGGGTGTGTTTTCAATTAAGTTCAGCCAACCAAACAAAACATGTTTACTGGAATGAACAAGCTTTCCTGTTAACCATATGATCTCTTCAGTGGAGGTCTGACTTCCGTCTAAACCTTGCAAACCAAATGTGAAATTACAGAGAAAAGGAACATAAACCAATCTAAGATTTGACACCAAATGTAAATTTGTCTGTGTGGAAAAAATTTTCATATAAATATGCTCAGTTCTGTTCCACTTTAAGTGCAAGACTGTCATACTGCAAATATTATTTTACTCCGAGGAGCTTGATTGAACAAGGTAACCATTTTTACCAATTATACTTTTATATAGCATGATTTTGAAAGCGTGTTCTTTTTGTAATGTTAACTAGTAATCTTATTGTCCATTTATATCAGTTTTCATTCTCTAACAGGGAGAGACGCTTAATAAGAGATGGATGGTTTGGGACTAGCACTGTTTGGATTATTTTTAGTGTCTTTCACCGTTTCTAAACCGGTAAGAACACTTCATATTTTAATATTCACAACCTGACTGTTAACTTATGCATTCTCATATTAAGCTTGTTTACTTTGTGGTAATTTATACAGTATTTGTTTCCTTACTCACTTGACATTTTGTATGGAATTTACTTGCACGTTTATAAGTTTGTGAAATGGATTACCAATGGTTATTAGATCCTTTATCTCTAAACAAATGTGTCTTAAGTTTTAAACATGTTTACAAAGACTTTGAAAGATACATTTGAGGTTTTTCTGAATTATTAACTTGATTTATTTCATTTGTTTTACACTGTAAAAAGTGAACAGTTGACTTAAAAAGTGACCCGTTACCTTAAAATTATTAAAGGGATAGTTAACCCAAAAAATGAAAATTGTCATTTACTCAACCTCATGTTTCAAACCTGTATGGATTTCTTCTGCTGAACACAAATGATGACATTTGAAAGAATATGGGTAACCAAGTTGTGGGGCACCATTGACTTGTATGGAAAGAAAATACTATGTGACCAAACAGTTCTGGGGCACTACTGACTTTGTTCAAAATATCTGTGTTCAGCAGAAGAAAGATTTATAGAGGTTTGAAACAACTTGAGGGTGAGTAGATGACAATTTTGATGATCCATGCGTAATTGAGAAATTAAGTTATGTGAACTTGACAATTCTGCAATAACTAAGTAAATAAACTAATAAAAAAAATTAAGTTTGCGTTCAACGGTGCATTAAACACAGTTTCTGAGTACCTATAGAGTAGTATTGCATCCTTCATATCTCTGAGTCTTTAGTTTTAAAAGATTCTTTCTGAAAACAGCCAAGCTCCTGGAGGCGTGCAGTGGGCGGACCTAAAGAGTCACGAACACACACGGCATTATCCCTGGATAACTTTCGATTCACTATGTTTATGTTTACGCTTACATTTATATGCACTTGCGTGCCGATTGCAGACATTTGATGCAGTTTCACTCACCGCCTGCGGATTCGACTCGTGACAGGGAACAAACAAACACACTTGCAGAACTCCATTGCTGCTCCAGAAAAACTAACTGCATCCACTGTTTCCTTAACGCTGGGTTATTTGGGAAGCTTAACAAGGTTATCTTTCCCTAACAACCAGAAACGCACTTCTTTAGTAACATTGTTGATTTCTTGGTCTAAAAATAAAATGACAAGCTCATCCGGGAGAAGTGCCCATACACGCAATCTGCCCTTTATGACGTCATACAGGGCCATACTCGAACTTTCTGAAACTTGTTTGAATTCTTAAGGAGTGCATTTGGCACAGAAATACTCCGTCATATGTCCAACTCCTTGAAATTTTGGCCATATTTACACTGTTAAAGAGTTGGATTCTCATGCTAAAGTCAGAATGCATGAAATGGTATTAGACCCCCCCCCCCCCCCAAATGAAATCAACTGATCACATTGTACAGTGTCTGTGTAACTGTACAGCTCTGTATAACACTTTAAAAATAAATAGCAATTTCTTTAAAAAACAAAACAAGCACTTATTTGATTATCTATGTACAATCCTCGGACAGGTTGGTCCGTATCACCGGCTGACATTATCCAGTTCTGAATCCTCTGAATCAAATGAGTCGAGTTCTTCGGAGGAGATCACAGTACTGAGAACGGCAATACAACCCATTACGCTGAACACCATGAGACCGGACGACCTGCACCAAACCAATGACCATACCGCAAACCCAGGCCTGGCGCAGACCTCACCTCACCCTTCCAACACGGAGCAAAAGGTTGTGGAGGTGGACCTGAATACAATCCTCGGCCCTCTTCAGCCGGCTGTACCAGTCACTGCTGCACCAGACCTCGTGGCTCCAGACGTCACCACCCCAGAACTACGATGTTACACGGTAGCGCTCACCAGTCCGGAGCCGAAACCTGCCAGAGGAGATAACATTTAGTTACCCAGCTTGCTGATATTTGAAGTATAGACAAACCAAGTAAAAAATGTAAAGGTGTTTGTAGCAGGCTTGCCTGTAAGAGTTTGACCAACCTTGTATCCCTTTCGCTGTTCTTAGACTGTAATTTTGAAGATAATTCAACTACTGCTAACTTTCATCTGATGCATTTGTTAAAATGGTGTTTTTTCATTTACACTTTTCATTGTTGTTATTAGTTGAAACATTTAAAGGGATAGTTCACCAAAAAATGAAACTTCACCCTCACCCTCATGTCGTTCCAAACCCGTAAGACCTTCGTTCACCTTCTGAACACAAATGAAGATCTTCGTGATGAAATCCGAGAGCTCTCTGACCCCTTCATAGACAGCAATTTAATTAACACTTTCAAGGCTCAGAAAGGTAGTAAAGATCGTTAAAATAGTCCATGTGACTCCAGTGATTTCAGCCTTAAAGGTCCCGTTCTTCGTGTCTTTTTGAAGCTTTGATTGTGTTTACAGTGTGCAATATAATGTGTTCATGTTTCGCGTGTAAAAAAAAACAAACAGTATTTTTCACACAATTTACTGATCTGTATACCGCTGTTTTCACTGTCCTGAAAACGGCTGATGAGTTCCTTGTTCTATGAAGTCCCTCCTTCAGAAATACGTAACGAGTTCTGATTGTGCCAGCGGTTCCCGTGTTGTGATTTGACCGTAGCTTAGCAAACGTGGCACGGTTCCTGTGTTGTGATTCGACAGCAGCTTAGCGCACTTGGAAAGGTCACGCCTCTTAACGGGAGATATATGCGCTTAATGATCTCTACAGCGTCCCTGGGAAAGCCAAACAAAGGTGATTTGACTCCGGGATGAAAATAACAGCGTCTCGACGACATGGCGACAAACACAGTCAAACGCAGCACTTCCTTTTCTCCACGCGACACGTCCTCTTCTCCACGTGGGACAGCAACAAGACCACGCCCCCTTTTTTCTCGTATTCTTGTGGGCGGAGGTTAGTCTGTTCTACCGACGTCATTTATGTAGGAAGTACCAGGATGTAGTCCAAACCGGCCGTTCGCTGTAGGCTTTGAAAGGGAACTTCTGTTAAATAAAATATCTCGCTTGGCATTGAACTTTGAGCTTTATAATTTTACAGGTATTATTTATGCTCTAACAGCAACATTACACACTAACTAAAGTTTGAACAATGGGATCACGAAGAACGGGACCTTTAAGTCGAAAGTATTCTCATCCCTTCATTAAATTAAGTTTTGACGAATAACGAATTTCGTTCTAGCTTGTGTCAATCTCCTACACGGTTTCCATTGTGAATAGTGCAGTTCTCCGATGCCGTTCAATGCGTGTGATGACACAGGAGCTGCACTGTTTTTACAACGGAAATGGAGTAGGAGACTGACACAGATTAGAACGAAATTGAATAGTTATTTTTGTTTGTTTTTGCAAAGAAAAAGTATTTGCATCGCTTCATAAAATGAAGGTTGAACCACTGGAGTCACATGGACTATTTTAATGATGCTTGTACTACCTTTCTGGGCTTTGAAAGTAACCAGTGAAATATCAAAATAAAAAGGCAAATACTGTGTGGGAATGTTTTTTTTTTATTAATGCAAACAAAATAGTCTATTTTTGAAAAAAAAAATACACGAAATACATGTGAAATTGGCCATTCAATGAAGTATGACTATTGGGCTGAAATCAAGGACCTGTTCTGAATGCAAACATTGTGTTTACAACTGCTCAGAAAATTGTTTTCATTTCACCTGCCTAGTAGGACTTTTTTTCATTACTTCTCACTGTGACAATTACTCATTAAGTTATTTATTGAATGATTGATGACATGTATGTTTTAAACATCTATTGATTCAATACCGTTTAGCATCAACTTTTCAAAAAGACTTGCTTTAAGGTGTTTGTGTGCAAAATGCCAAACAGAAGCCATTATTTCTGACCAGTGTACACTGTAGCCTATTACTTGTGAAAAATAAATCACATGTACAACTGTGGGAACTGTTGAGACAATATAATCATAAATCCTAAACTGCTTTTCTACAAACCCAAAAGGTAAATCCTGAGGTATCCTGCGACATGTCATGACTCAGGAATACATACTGAATATCTTTAGTATGGTAGCACTATTTTAATGTTTTCTTACTTGGATTTTCCCTGAAGTGTCAACTAGACCAGGGGTTTTCAAACAGGGGTCCGGGGACCCCCAGAAGGTTTCAGAGAATACAAAGACAAAGCAAAAATGGATAAAGTCTACTGAATATTCTAACTGTTTCATTTCTAAATGTTTCTCTCCTTTCTTGCCGTATACATTCCAGAATTGTGTATGTTTGCTTTGTATCTTTAGTGAGTTTATCTCACTATAGTCCCCTTTATCTTGCTCACTGGGGTTGTAAGTTAGTTTTCTTAACACAGTACGTACACTGCTTACATACATTTATTGTAAAAGTTGCTTATACAAATAATTTTCAATTGAAAATTTTCTTCAGGTTTATACATCCAAAATGAATCGCCAATTTAAGTTTGGAAACAATATGTTGTAGTTATGTCACTATTTATTTAACAGTTTAAATATTTTTTTTGTACATAAAAATAGATGGATTTTAGGAAGGTTCATCATATTTGTGGGTCCTTAGCATTATAAAGTTTAAAAACCCCTGAAGACTCTCCCCTGTGAACAGGGCCGTTTTTAGGCATAGGCGAACTAGGCGGTCGCCTAGGGCGCCATCAGCTGAAGGGGCGCCAATGAACGCATATCAGGGGTGTGTGTAAAGGGTGTCAAGGCCACCCTGAAATATGATTGCCGCCCCCACTGGTTCCCCTAACACTATTGGATCAGAGTACTGTCAATTACTGTTTGAATGTTGCATGTAAAATTTGCATTTGGAGCTCTCAACATTGCATTTGAGCTCGGACAAAGCTTTGGCAAGGTAATGCTTTTTTTAACCACACAATAACGCTACATTCAAAGGCCAATTAAAAAAAACAAGTGCAATAAAAAGTGCACAAATCTGTATTTTGTTAGGGCCGTATTTGTGGCAGTCGAGAAATCACGCTGTGAAATGGTAATATTCAGCATTTCATGATATCATTATATATAGACTCTATTAAGCTTTCTTCTCTTACTTGCACCTCCAAAAGGTGTGCTTTTTTGCGCTAATGCATTGTTAAAGGATCAGTGTGTAATTGTCCCATATAAAACTTCAACGGCCAATTTAAAAATAGTATAATAAAATGTGCTAATTCACAATATTTATTATCCTTTATTAAACCGCTTTGTCGAATTTAATGCATCTTTACGGGTGGTGTTGAATGCTGAATCGATTCATTCAATTCTAATAGTGTCGTACAGGGCATAGCGTTGCGTTATTTAAAGGGGAAGTTCAAGCGTCAATGAGAAACAAAGACCGCACTGAATCAATATTTATTCTTGTTACTTTCATGTGACTGGAACAGCTTTTATACGTAGTTTCCAAATTGTATTCGTATATATTTGTTAATAAGGATTACAGTTCCAAAATGGTATGTATGTATGTATTTGTTAATAAGGATTAAAAATAATACCAGTAATACCATGTTGCTTTTTTAAGATTTGGCTGGGGGGTGCCAATAAGGATTTCGCCTAGGGCGTCAAAGTGGCTAGAAACTGCCCTGCCTGTGAAGGCCTCCTTCACTTCCCCTCCGTACAGATGAAAATGTTACCGAAATTATCGGAAACTAATCACGGCTGCGCATGTAGGCTACGTATTCAAACATGCTTGCCTATAGACTAACGCTGCGTCCCAATTCGCATACTATCCGTACTAAATAGTATTCAAAAAAAGAATTAGTATGTCCCAAATCGTAGTATGTTGAAAAGAGTATTCCAAAGATTCCCGGATGGTCTACTATTTCCGGTAAGAATCCGAAGTGCAGATCGATGCGCACTCTAACGGCTGATATTGCCCACAACCCATTGCAAGATGGACGAGGATTCGATTAGAACTACAAACGCGGATAAAAAGTGTTAAACTACAAACATGACGGTTATGCGAGTCCGACGGTTAAGTAGAGAGGATAAGATAAAGGGGTTTGAGTGAGCAATTATCAGTATTTAACCTGACAAAAAGATATTTATTCAGTGTTATCCACATTATATTTCACCTGCAGCAGCATTGAGAACTTTTGTAATGATACGTTTGCGTTTGGCCATTAACTTTGCAAACACATGAGAGGAGTCTCTGCATTAAAGACCCATGAATGGCAGATCAACGTGCGACTACATTTCTCTCCGATACGGTAGGAAATTAAATTGAATGTGGAGGATTTGAACTGTGATGATGATTGACAGGGCAGTTTAAACGGTGACGGGACGCACCTGCAAGTCCGTTAAAGATGACGAAGTAGTATGTCCCAAAGCTTGCATACTCTTCTGCTACACACTCAAAAGTATGTACTTTTTCTTCACAAAAAGAGTACATACTTTTAGGACGTAGTATAAGTAAGCGAATTGGGACGCGTTTCAAGGTTTACGTTCTCTGACCGCCGGGCGCTGTTGCCGTGCGGATGAGCGGCCGGAAACGCATTGAGAGTTTTTCTATTTTGGTTGAAAATGGTGTCGTGTAAGTACCCCAAAGTAAATAACTAATGATTTTTTAACAACGGAAATGAATCAAAAACTTGCTTTAGCTGGACAGTAGCTTTTTAAAGCTGCTGTACAGCCAAAACAATCTTATCACTGTAAAGCTGCTTGGAAACAAACTCTATTATAAAAAGCGCTATAGAAATAAAGGTGACTTGATTTTTCATGGTAGTTTTGAATACAAGCGTGTCAAGTATGTCAATAACACCACTCTGAAATCAATGGTTCAAATGATGTAGTTTGTCATCTCAAATATAACCTTTCAGGTTGAGAAAAGCACCGTCTCCTGCGACTGAAAGCTGCAAGTACTTGTATTTCACAAACCTTTCAGCGATGGTGAGCTCAACATTCACTGCTACCAGCAAAACACAACACGTGAAGCTCACAAATTACACACCGCTGCAGGAACAGGAGATACTGCAGTTATTAATACTGCCATATCATAACAGGATGGTGCAATCTAATGGGTAATGATCTGACAGAAAGCTGGTTTAAACCCCGCAGATGGCAATTCATGAAGTTTTGCCAACATTGTTTTTGAGAGCAAGTAGGTGAGAAAAAAAGTAAATCTAGTAATTTCATTCTCAAATATGCCTGAGAGTCTGTCCTACAAATATCAATAATATCTGTAATCACACAAAACAAATTTAAACTTCAGTTTCTTTTATTTAAAAATAATACGCAACACGATCATTTGGTTTTATTTTTGTAACACAGTTACAGTTTTGTTTGCCCAGCACTAAGCCATAAATAGCATTACATCGTTTTAAAATGAGCAAAAGTCTGGTAATGAAGTCCACTGTCCCTGACTGAATATCTGAGCTCATCTTACTTTTAATGTTATTAAAAGAATATTCTTGATGGATGATGAGGATTCAGTAAACAAATCAGATCATAGTAAAGGTTTATCCTCGTTGCACAGGACTATCTAACATTCATTATGACAAAATGCATGTGGAAAATTCAAGAAATATGTATGTTGCAAATCCTACTGTACTAAAACAGTTGGTTTCCGTCACAGAAAAATAAAGGTGGCTCAAAAAAAAAAAAAGTTCTCATCCAGATTAATCCAGCAAAAAAAAAAAACAAGAGCAGTTGTACAGTGAGAAGCAGTGAGGAGTTTCAGTTGTGTAAAAGCTTAACTGGGAGATGATTTGTGAGCCTAAACGTCACTCGTGGTGCGGCGTGTCGGTCTCCTCTTCTAGCGGCTGCTCCGCAGGCTGTTGTGCGTCTACAGCAGGGGGTGCAATCAGCCCGCCGTCCTGTGCCGTGTTGTAAGAGCCACAGGTGCTGCACTTCATGCCCAACACGTGGAAGGCCACAGTGCAATGAGCCTGGCAGTCATTGCATATGATCTGCGAACAAACAGAGTGAAGTTTACTTATTGATGAAAATGTATACGTATGATGAAAATCTCACAAAAATATTTCACAGTAAAAATTGAAGGAAAAATACAAAAGGTACACTATTGCAGTTTTGTTTATGAACTGACAAAAGTTAAAGCGATTTGTGGAAGAACATTGTAGCCGAGGTAGAGCTCTCAGTTTATTATAAGCATACTGCTCTGATCCATTATAAGACAAAAACATGATTTAGAAGATTGATTCACAGTGTACAAAAAGTTACATAGCACACCTTAAATTAAATAATTAAAGCATAAAGAAAATAAAGCCAATTGAATGAATGAAGCCAATTTTAGGGTCATTTTTTATTTAATTTTTAGGGTCACTTTTTTGCCATTCCCATTATTTTCAAACATGATTCTCATTTTCTGTAAAACAGTAAAAAGTACTATAACAATGACATTTTATGAAGTCAGTAAAAATAGAATATATAAAAGGTAAAAATAACAATTATTTTATTTTTTGCCTAACAGCAGAGAATGCAATTTTTTATCTCCGAAATGAGAACTGGGAAATAACAGGAAATGTGCTTAATTGTTATGAAAACAATAAAAACCATAATGGCCCTACAAATGAAAAATATTTAAATAAATATATTTTTAATATATTATATTATATTATATTATATATATATATATATACACACACACACACACACATAAAGTCAAAGGGATGGGCATGGTCAGAAACAATGCTCAGGTAGGCCGTGGCATTTAAACGATGCCCAATTGGCACTAAGGGGCCTAAAGTGTGCCAAGAAAACATCCCCCACACCATTACACCACCACCACCAGCCTGCACAGTGGTAACAAGGCATGATGGATTCATGTTCTCACTCTGTTTACGCCAAATTCTGACTCTACCATCTGAATGTCTCAACAGAAATGGAGACTCATCAGACCAGGCAACATTTTTCCAGTCTTCAACTGTCCAATTTTGGTGAGATCGTGCAAATTGTAGCCTCTTTTTCCTATTTGTAGTGGAGATGAGTGGTACCCAGTGGGGTCTTCTGCTGTTGTAGCCCATCCGCCTCAAGGTTGTGCGTGTTGTGGCTTCACAAATGCTTTGCTGCATTCCTCGGTTGTAACGAGTGGTTATTTCAGTCAAAGTTGCTCTTCTATCAGCTTGAATCAGTCGGCCCATTCTCCTCTGACCTCTAGCATCAACAAGGCATTTTCACCCACAGGACTGCCGCATACTGGATGTTTTTCCCTTTTCACACCACTCTTTGTAAACCCTAGAAATGGTTGTGTGTGAAAATCCCAGTAACTGAGCAGATTGTGAAATACTCAGACAGGCCCGTCTGGCACCAACAACCATGACACACTCAAAATTGCTTAAATCACCTTTCTTTCCCATTCTGACATTCAGTTTGGAGTTCAGGAGATTGTCTTGACCAGGACCACACCCCTAAATGCATTGAAGCAACTGCCATGTGATTGGTTGATTAGATAATTGCATTTGAAATTGAACAGGTGTTCCTAATAATCCTTTAGGTGAGTGTGTAATTATATAATATATATATATTCGATTAATCTATTTGACAGCACTAATATTTGTATAAAAGATTAAAGACTCGAATGAAAAATGTAAATGTTGCCTTGAAAAAACTGAAGTTGAAATATTACTAAACCTAAAAATAACATACTTAACTAAAATATTTAGCTTTAAATTTATTTTCAAACTAATAAGTGACAAAAGAACATACTAAAATTAAACCTTAATCAAATAATATTTATAAATACTATAAAAAAATACTATAATAGTATATACACATTAAAATAAAATTCAGGATAGTCACTCTATATATGCCAGGGGGGAAATCTGAATTTCTGCGGCCATAAAATGATTATACTGAGGTTCACATTGAAATGAGCAAAGCAGATTTCTCCACATCTGAGCTGAACCTTCCTTTTACAACTGTAGGGTAGGAGTACCTCTTACAGACTCATTAACAGATAGTCACTTCTGCTTGCGTTTGCATTGCTCCTCATTTGCATGTCCAATGGGATAAAGTGTCTGCTTGATGAATAAATGCAAATGAAGGCTCTGTTACCTTCACTGTAGTATCCTGGTACTCTGTGGGCATGGGAGTCTGGGCAATTTCCATATCTTTCTGTTCCCAGAACTTCTTCATGTTAAAGGCAGAGTGCATACACAGGGGACAGCGGTAAGCACTGCGGGACAAACCGCCAGATGTAAGCACATCTCTCCAACATTGAACATTATCCTATACAAGCCCATGACTGGTTCAATGAGGATCAAAACATGTAGACAGTTTAGAGAGGCTGATATTGTATTTCAGATAGCTGTGACACTTCGACAGTTCGAGAAATGGCACTATGAATATATGCAGAATTAGCAACAAGTTATAAGAAATCATTAATATAATAGTCACAAAACAACAACTTTCCTTACCCAGTTCTAAACATGTCCTTAAAGCATGTTCTGCAAGAAAAAAAAAAAAAAAAAGTGTTTTTACATCAAATCAGATTCACTTGACAGCACATGGGTCAGGGCACCAGATAATACACACACAGTGATACATTTAATTTAGGCTTTTGTTCACATACAAACACTGAGCAGCGAACATAAACAGAAGCTCAACCGAACCGAACCTGCTTGACATGCAAGAACAAACCTCATTGGTTCTCGCTGAATAACTAGCTTCTGGCGGTCAGCGGTACACGCGTCGACTTGCCCTAAAAGAGTAACCCCCGACGCTACGTTTTGTTTTGCTCTTTCCTTTGCGCTTCTGCGTTCGTCAACACACATGTCGAGGGTTCAAGGGTCACTCTTTTAGTGCAAGTCAACTTTTTTAGTCTTTAAAAGTTTTAAATTTGGATGTTTTTCTTACACAAACGTCCCACTTCGCTTCAGAAGGCCTTCATTAACCCCCCGGAGCCGTGTGGATCAGTTATATGATGGATAGATAAACTTTTATGGACTTTAAAAACGATGCAACATTCACTGCCATTATAAAGCTTGGAAGAGCCAGGACTTTGAAAATATAACTCTGATTGCATTCGTCTGAAAGAAGAATGTCATATACACCTAGGATGGCTTGAGGGTGAGTAAATCATGGGCTAATTTTCATTTTTGGGTGAATATCCCTTCAAAGTCAGGTGCATGGGGGAAATCTACCACAACTTTTAGCGTGCGAAATGACATCACACTGTGCAGCCTCTTTTTTAAAAAACAAAACCAACACAAAAAAGATGTTAGGTTTCTTTTAATTCAGCTAAAAGGCCACACTGTGGCGTATCAATCTTCTTTCGGTCATGATACCAATTCGCAGGGCAGAGTTCACAAAATTTGAACTTTGCAACGCTGTGAAATGTGTTGCATTTCCGGCATTCGCACGTGAATGAATGGAAGTCAATGGAGCGAAAAGTGTAGTGTGACCGCTCTTAACATAACAGATTATCAAACACTCACTGGTGTAGCAGATGGCCACACGAGAGCACATGAGCCTCTATTCTGGACGTGTGGATGTCCTCCATACACACAGGGCAGTTCTGCCTAGAGACGTTCTCAACACACTGAAACGACAAGCACTGCTTAATATTTCACTAATAACAACATAATGATCAAGTAGCGTACAAGAATCAGGAGAAGACATGTCATACCTTGTGATTATCTTTAAGATCAGTGGCTAAACATAAATTGCACTTCGTACAATGGAAGTATTTCTCTCTTGGGCCAATTCTAAAAGTGATAGAGGAGAAGAAGTTGGTCAATGAGAATTACAAATGTATTGCTTCGGTTCAATAATGAAGGCACCTCATTTGTAAGTGAAAGTGTGCACTAAATTAATAAATGTAAATGCCATGCAAACCTGCATATCCCGCAGGGCTGGCAGTGGTACTGCTTCTTGTCTTTGTCAAATAGATGGCAGATGTCACAGTAATACTCCCCAAACTTTACTTCACATTTTTTACATGTCTGCTGAGCCTGATGAACACAAAATGCACAAGAGTTTTAAATGTTATCAGAGCTGAAAATCAATAATAAAAAAATTAATAAAAAAAATAAAAAAATAATCATATTTTGTATTAAAGGTATGGTAGGCAATTTTCAGAGAGGCTAGCAATAGCAAGATAGCTTTGAAAGCATAAGACCTCACCCTCCCTTCAGAGTCACACCTCCTTCAAAACACATGAACGCACACAGCAGAGTCTGCAAAGCGTCACGAGAGATGGTGTTAAGTTTAAGGGTCGACCGATGATCGGCGTGGCTGATTATCGCCGCCGATATTAGGGGTGGGAGAAAAGGTCGATGCATCGCGATTCGTTATCCAACGATTCAGAATCGATTCTCAAAAATTTAGAATCGATTCTGTGTTCAGTTCAAACGGCCACTTCACCACTGTGCTCGCGCGCGGTCACCGGCCAAACAGAAAAACCTGTTGATAGGCGAACGTTCGTATGCTGGTGAATTGGCTTCGTTTAAGATAAAATGGACAAACTACGACCTGCTCAGGGGCGTCACACCCGTGGGGACACTTTTCCCAGTGAGAGGGTTCAACACCTGCACGTTTTATGCAGTTTTTCCGCAGTTTTGCACAAACGTCTTACAGCAGTCGCTCCTCCGTTTCTCTGGCCGCTCGGTGTCTGCGACCTTATTTAAAAAATGTATTTTGCTTATTAAATGCAAAGTTTTTAATTTCAAAAGCATTTCTATTTTAAGTTCATATTTCCAACAAACGAAATTCTGAGCCAAAATAACGAAGTGGTGCTCAAGTAGGCTATACGCCGCTTTCCTTGCCATTAATGCTTAATAACACTCCTATGTCTCCGATGCGGTGGCCGGGACTAAACCTACCAACATCCGTGGCATAATTTTTGGAATGACTTATCGAATATTGCTGAATATTATGTTTCAAACGAATGGAAAATTCTAAACAAAGACTTCATTTTGGTGAGTGATTCGTTAAAATGTCTCTAACATGACGGTTGCAGCTCGGCAAGTTCTCTCATGTGATGTTATGCGCACACACTGAATTTGGCTTCGCAGCGAGTGCTAAAGTTATTTTTCTTCTGCATTAGCCTATGTTTTAAAGATTTTTTTGTGGCTCTAACTAAAGTAAAAAAAAAACTTGCTTTAAAAAGACATTTTTTGTTAAAATGTTCTAAAGAAACTGAAAAATTGTCACACTTAGTTGTAATTTGAGAACTGTTTATTCTTAATGATTGTTCTTTGCAATTGTATGGCTTACTATGTTTCATTAGAGCTTGTTAATCTTGAATATAACTTTGTTGATAAAATAAAAGTATTGAAAGAAATCTTCATAATAATTTTTAATATGGCAATACTGTCAAACAGATATTCTAACTAAAAACAAAACACATATTAGCTCCAATTTTGGTTGAAATGTAAAGTTCATGTATTTGCACAGCAGGATAATTAGTTAACAAAAATGTATGCTAAGAATCGTTTTGGGAATCGGATCGTTACTCCCAGAATCGGAACGAATCATTAAGTGCCTTAAGATTCCCACCCCTAGCCGATATTAAGCATTTTTATGGTTATCGGTATAGGTCATTTTCAAAACCGATTTGCCGATAAAATACTTTAATTTTGAAATAAGTTGCATTAAATCACTACACTGAAGTTGCAAAACACCTCAACATAATCTATTTAAAATGACAAGCAACCCCGTTTCCAGTTATACTGTGAATTCCCAGTCAATGTCCGTCATTGCAGTGATAGCTTTAATGGAGTTTAGCTACTTGGAACAACAACGTTATTTTGTGAATAGATTATCAACACAAATTAATTCACTCACGTCTGCTGCCGCTGCGGGTCATGTGTTCACATAGCTTCACTGAACAGCGTCCATTAGGGCTTGTACTCAAAAATACATTAGCTTGTACTCAAAAAAAGATACATTTTGCCTTGTTCTCACATGACTGCAAAATATTTCATAATACAGAATACCATTTCTATTATTTCTCACTGAATTTTGCGATCTGATGAGCTAAGAGCATTTAGATCGAGCTATGTCTCCTGATTATGTCAGTGATCTCCGCGCGCTCTCATTCGATGAATAGCTGTCAATCTCACATGGCACGTTTCTGGCTGTCCTGTACACTTCCTGGTTTTTAGCTCCGTGATAAACAGTCAAACAAAAGTTTCTACACATAAAAAAATAAAGAGAATCAAAAAACACACAATTAGACTATGGGTTGTGTGTGGTTTTCATGCGATTTGGGGTATAAATAAAGCAAATAAAATGCTAAATATAACATTTTACAAAATCATTATTAAATGACGTGTGTGTTCTTTTTTTTAATTGAATCCATTGATGTGCAATAGTCACCTTTTTTTTAGGCTATGTTTTAGTCATGGTTAAGCTATTACACATAGCCTGCCCTACATTTCTAAAATGCAAACGATTGAAGCCAATACTTCCCTTTCCCCAAAATGTTTACAGAATGCTGCTAGATGATCCATGCACTTTTTATGTTGTTGTTATTAGATGTTCACATAATTGCTCTCGGGGTCCCCCTACAGTTGGGAAACAGTATTGTCCTCTACTACTGTCGTAAACTCTGTCATCCTACATCAGGGGATGCATCACACGTGCATTTGTTGACATGACGCATGCGCGAGAATATGACGTAGCGCCGGCGTTCGGGAATCCATGAAATGCACACTTTAGTCCCATTTTGAACACTACGCCGAGACCTAAAGCACGATCAATGTAGAATTCAACAGCTTAGATACGGCGCGTCTTTCTCTGTTTGTAAACACATCTCCTCCTCGCTTCTGGGTTATGTGTCCGAAGCCGGATCTGCGTAATATTCTCGCGCATGCGTCGTGGTGCTTCACGAGTTCACGGCAGAGGCCAAAGTTCGTGTTGAATAAAGTCGTTATTTTGATTTTATTTTGCGCACAAAAACTATTGTCGTCGCTTTGTAAAATTATTGTAGAGCCACTGTAGTGAGATGGACTTTGTAATGACGTTTTTAGTGCCTTTTATGGGTCTTGTGAGTGTAAATGAACTGAATCCCTATGGAGGGCTTGCTGAGGACTTTCTCAGCCATCAGCTTTCAACAAAAATATCTTCATTTGTGTTCCGAAGATGAATGGAGGTCTTACGGGTGTCCAACGACATGAGGGTGAGGGTAATTTTTGGGTGAACTAACCCTTTAAGGAAGTGGGGGTGATGGTGGAAGTGACGTATATGCTGTAAAGCAGTCGAATTTTGTAGTACTTTTTTTTTCTCGGGTTACTACCCGAAACCTGAAGTTTAAAAGTACGATTAAAAACGATACAGACCCCGTCAGGCTATGGCAGACGTGCCATTCAACCTAATGTAAGTTGATGTATCATCACAAGAGTCTTGAAAATATATTATGAAGGTTGAAAAGTTACCTAGTGCTGCTTTAATAATGAACGTAAACTTACAGAGCTCTAGTTGTACCGCCTGACTGCTGCAGATTCATGTCGGCATTGATAGTGTTGACACAAAAACGGATAAATCCGAGTCTGAGGATGTGAACAGCTCCGTCACGGGTTGCCATCTTGTAATTACGGTTATGACATGAACTTGTTGTTTTGGTTCAGGAGAAACTGTAAAACTGTTTGTTTTTGGTGCTCGGTGACTTTGTCTACAACTTTTTTTTATTTTTATAACAAATACCACCATGATGTGTAAGCAGTTTAAATAACTATTTATTTTGCATTACAGTAAGATTTTATTAGATGGTGATGAGAATTACACTCATGAGATTTGCTTGGGGGGATGTATGTTAAATGTGTGTGTGTGAATGGCAATGAATTATATGTAATTAATTACAATACATTATAAAGACATAGTTTCATTAATTATTTCGCTTTTGTGGCAAAATATTATCCAGAAAAAAATAATACCCAGACGTCTTGACAGGTTTTGTGAGAGTCACCCAAGCAAATTATATGATGTGTTCATAGCTAAGCTTAAATATGACTTTACCTCTTGAATAGTATTGCACGCTGCACATTTGACCTCTCGGACCTTAAATCGGTCCATGTGATGGTTCTCTTCACCATCATGACAGAGTCTGCAAACATAAAACTTCCCACAGCAGGGCGCCTGAAGAGAGAGACACCACAAATACATAATCCATCATCATCAATGCACATACAACAGTCCGCATATCTTATCCTCCAGGGGCCCGTTCTTCGTACCTCGCTAACTCTGTTAGCTGGATTTGATTGTTGACGATTTGGCATGATCTTGGATTGTTTGGTTCTTCGACGCTCATCCTGGACTTGCTGTCATAGCAACAGGTCCGTAAGCTTAAACCTGCTCGCGAGCGGCTTATTTCATGTAAACAGGATTAGATTGCATCTTGAGGTGATACTTAAAATCTGTCCCAGCCACTGCTACTTTATTACAAGAGTTCATTACTGAACCAGGGGCAATAATAATCTTTTAAATAATAATAATATACAAAAATGTTAAATTGTATATGTATATGAGAATGTATATAATATAATGTTGTGTTTAATACTATAGACACAGCCACTTGATTGAGCGATTTATTTGTGATGGAATAATTACTTTATAATTTTATTGGAGGTTTGCACACATGTTGTACAGTTAATCTGAGCTGTGCATTAATTTAAGTGATGACGGATATTATGGGATGGCTTGATGCAGCGCAGGAGACGCAGAGAATTTGATCTTGACCCTTAAGAAACTTTAATACTGTCACGTTACAAATCTGCTTCAAATTGAATTAAAAATTTAATTACAACATTGAAATAAAAATGTAAAGGGTGTACAAATACTTTATAAAATCGTGAATATAAATAATTGGTAATCATGTAAAAAAAAAAAACATTTATCATTGATCTATTATAACTTTTATGTTGGTTTGGTCGTTTAGCTGTTTCCTTATAAAGGTCCAGATATTCGTGGGTTTTTTTTGTGTAATTTGCCAAGTTTTTTGCCAGGTGGCTTTTTTAATTATATGATGTCATTACGTTGCTGTCTTGACGCCAGCCAATCGCTGCATTGCTGATCATGGTTTCGAGTATCGATGCATCTGCCCTCTTCAGGGAAAACAAGAACGCGCAGTGATCTCAGATCATTTAATCCAGATATTTAAATCCAATCCTCAAATTCGTTTGAAGAACCAAATTAGCCAGACATCAGTTATCACGATTAAAAGATCTGGGATCTGTCAAATCATCTCAGATATATTAAGCGAGGTACGAAGAACGGACCCCTGGGACCCAGAAAATTTTTTAGTATTGTTTTGAATTTAGTATTTTTTCCATGTCATTTCATTGTTTAGAGCATAAGAAACAAATTTTTGAAAAATTATATTTTATTAATATGTTCCTCTGCAGTTGACACCAGGACTGAGTGTTAAAAAAATGAAATGACATGAAATTGCATGAATTGGCAAAAACAATAGGATTTATTTTTAATTCACCAATCAATTTTCAGGCTTCAGGATTTTTTTTAAACAAACTTTGTTTAAAGATGATTCTGAACTATGTTATGAAAGATATAATGAAATGCATTGATATACCATTTTACTTTATGAAATATGTGGGTAAAATGGTCATACTTGGGTTTACCCATTCAATACAATGCATCTAATTTGCATATTAATGTGTTCTTGGTGCAACATATAATGAACAAAGAAGTGTAATAATGGGAGTATTAATTGGCAACATTTTCAAAATAATATCTAATATTTCATAGGAATATTGATATGTAATTTCTTTCCCTATTCACTTGTTATGTCTCCCAAATGCCTGATAAACATGATTTAAGTCCTGGCGTCCACTACAGTGGTCATTTATGAAATCAATGCCCTGTTTTGTAACAAAGTCATATTGGATTAGAAACCCCATAACATTTTCCTGAGATGTTGATTTTTAACAAACAATTAGAAAATTAATCCGATTTAAATTATAATTTAAAAATATTATCATATTTCCATAAGAGTGCTAAACATTAATGTCAGTCATTTAACCCTTTAACTTTCACCCCCCTTTTTGAGAATAGTCATGAAAATGCACTATCCAAACTTAAAGGGCTGTAATTCAAGAATGCTTTGGAATATAGACCAAAGTTTGGTCCCGTTTTAAAGACGACACTGCAGATTATTAGTAATTCAAAATATGAAAGTACGAAAGACTTATGGAAGTTTAGATTTACTGTAAATGAAAAATACTGTACTAAATATTTTTTTATTTCATATAAAATATATATTTTACAAAAAAGAATTTACTCTAAAATTACTATAAAATCAAAGCCAAATGTCTACCCAATTTCTGTTCCAAATTTGAAGTTGATATCACAAAAATTGAAGTTCCCATGAGTTTTGATTTTGTTTAAAGGGGTGGTAAAGCACACTCTTTTGAAGGCTTGATTGTGTTTGTGGGGGGCACTGTAACATGTGTTCATGCTTCGTTTTTAAAAAAATGCAGTATTTTTCATATATTTTACCTTTATTCTACACTGCTCTGTCCCTCCTTGTAAAAACGGTCTGATGGTTTCCGGGTTGTATGAAGCCGGTCCCTCAAAAATACGCAATGGGCTCTGATTGGTTAGCTGGCCCAGTGTGCTGTGATTCGCTAACCGCCTAGTGAACATTTCTCGAAAGCGTCACGCCCCTTACTTCTACAGGTAGCCTCAGGCTTTGTGTACGCTAGCGTCAATAAAACCATACCAAGAGCCCGAATCAGACCCAGACAATTTTAGTGAAGATGATCGAGCAGAACCTGTTCAGTCCTCAAGAGTAAAGACTGCGGATCTATAGTGATCGCTCCTGAATGGCACTGTTACTTTTGTATTTTTAGAACGATTTGCCAAATATCTGTCGCAAGAACGAACACTAAACATTGCTAGTAGCCAAATCAAACACAGAACCATGTTTAGCATGCCTGTAAATAAACAATACATAAAAGCTCTAATCAAAGAATAATTTACACTAATGCCAAGTTCGCTGTTGAGATTTTAAACAGTTTGTAACTAGGCATGTGCTGGTATCAAGTTTTCATGTTGCGATTAATTGCTGAAGCTTTTATCACGGTATTCGGTATTATCACGGTATTGAAATTCGTTGCAAAAAAAGTGTTGTCATACTATAACAGGTTTAATAACTTTCTTATAACAAAAGAACTGAACATTTAAATACAATAAAGAAATACACAAAAATGTATAAAGTAAACATATTTAAAACAGATTAAAGTGCTAAAGAATTATAGCTAAATGAACAATAGGTAACACTTTACAATAAGGTCTCACTAGTTAATACATTAACCCCCGGTTTCACAGACAATGCTTAAGCTAATCCTAGACTAAAATGCATGTTTGAGCTATTTTAACTGAAAGAATCTTGCACTGACAAATCTTAAAATATGTCAGTGGCATTTTCTTTTCTCAAGATGCACACCAGTAATGTTTTTTTCATGGGGACGTTTATAAAAGTTACTTAAATGTCCTAATTGAACTAAGGCCTAATCCTGGCTTAGTCTAAGCCCTGTCTGTGAAACTGGGCCTAACATTAACAAAAGCAACTAGCTACATTTATACAGACGTTATTATTCTTTGATAATGTATAGTTAAAAAAAAGCAACTGTTAGTTAATGTTAGCTCAGGTCCATTAAATAATACAGTTACAACTTTTGATTTTAATAATGTGTTATTAAATGCTGAAATTTACATTTAACTAAGATTAATAAATGCTTTAGAAGTATTTTTCATTGTCAGTTTTTTAATGAATGAACTAATGTTAAATAAGAGCCTTATTGTAAAGTGTGTGACTCAACAACAAAAAATCAGAACATATTCAAACAATATCTAGGGCATGTAGTCCAAAATAAAAAAAAAAGCCTTAAGTCTTTAAGTATTAAAGTATTTGGTTATGTGATGAGCACCATAGCAAATAAAGAAAATGGTTTTGTTTACAAGGGTTACCGGGGAAACGGCTGCATTTCTGCTGTTCCGTCAGCGCCCTCTGCTGTCAGAGAGTGAATGTGCACTTCAGCGCCTCCTTCACGCGTTCCGCCATGTGCTCATGTTGAGTTTGTTTACATCAGTGCGTGTTCATTTTAAACGGTTGAAGGGTAAAGTATTCTTAAAATGCATTCTAAGAAATCGAAATAATATGTAATAAATAATTATTTACGGTATTTTGAAGTGCCCACGGTAACAATATCGTGCATGTTCATTATTGTGATATATCGTATTACCGTGTACCGGCACATGTCTATTTGTAACGTTAGGTGTTTGTCGGATAACGTTAAGTATGAATGAGCATTTAACAAACTGGTTTGCAGAGCCAAACAGCGCTGTCATGTTTACTTCCTTGCTACAACGTAGGCTACAATTAACAACACGAACTATTACAGGAAAACACATCGACGAAAAATAAATCATACTTACAGGTTGTAGCCCGTACTCGCGAAGATTGTGGAAGCTTTCCTCCGCGAGATGTGCCGCGGTAGCCGCGCGTGCCCGCCTGTCTCGTGCAGCTGAAGGCTCATGTATTGCAAATACAGACGAATATTGTCCATTATGTCACATTTTCCGATCTTCTCCTCCGACCCCTGTCTGTCTCGTGCTTTGATTTATGATGGGCAGCATGTATCCGCTGCAAATGCGATCGTGTTCCCCTCTGTCTCATACACACATGCATATAACGTTGTATGTTAAACGCACTGCAACGCACCCCCATCCCTAGGAAGGCTGAAGAAAGTGGACCTGCAATCCGGATGAAAATAACAGCGTTTCGTCGGCATTGTCAACAGCACTCCAGCCTACTAACCACAACAACGCTTCCCTGCAGCGATACAAAATGGCCTCGCCCCCCCTTATTTCATATTCTCGGAGGAGGGGTTTATGCAAATATTGGGACTGGTGATGTCAGAGACCCTGGAGGAATGTGTAGTAGTCCCTAGCGGCCGTTTGCTGTAGTCCTTAGAAATTGATTTCTTTAAAAGCAAATATCTCCCTTTGCTTTAAACTTTGAACGTTGTAACTTTGAAGATGTTGTTTATGCTCAAACAGCAACATTACACACTAGCTAAAGTTAGAAAAGTGAAATCGTGGTTTACCACCCCTTTAAAAAATAGCCACCGGGTGTCATTCAAATTCCATTGATTGTTTTTTTGATGCATTTTCCTGTAAATTTCTGTCCAAATATCACTTCCATCACAAAACAGTCACCAAATATGGACCCTTGAGACTCAGACCTTTCCGACAATATGCGTTTTGTCAAGATTGGAAAAGATTTTGAATATAAAGTAGTTAAAATAAATGTTGTAATATGAAACATGACACCACCCACTAGGGGAGGAGCCTGCTAGAATAATTTAGAGTAACGTTTCCATGGTAACACAATGTCCGATTTCAAAACGGTTTTCACGGGATGAATTTTGAGTTTGTAAGCTTTCAAATGATACGTTAAAAAGAGGTTAAAGACCAAGAAGCTGCTGTTGTCCTGGTGAAACCTCCAAACATTTGGCATCTCTGCAAAGCCCCGGATGTGCTCTTTACAGGACATCCAGACTGTGACATGTTATGATGTCAGAGAAATTCACTCAAATATAATGTCCACTACAGTGGACAAAAGTCTATTCGTGGGTCCCAGGAGGAAACACTTCAAACACTCACAGGATGAGTCTCTAGTACTGACATACTTCACAATATCTTGCAAGTACAAAAACTAAAAATGCTATTTCTTTGAGTAAAGCAACACGTCTAAACGAACCTTATTTGTTGTCTTTAAACCAACAATAATTAAAATTTGAACTTCTTATATATATTAAACATAGTCATGCTAATTACATTTGTTCACACACGTTACCGTGCGATCACTTAAATATTTACCCAAACAATGCTAACTTATTGACATTGGCAAGCATATGTGAAACACAACGTAATTAAATATCGCTTACTTTTAACAAACAGCTGCGAACATAATGCTCGCATCCAGCTTCAGTCGCGGCCATGTTTCTTTCAAATGCGAGGAAACTTTATTTAACAGTCAGTGTATGTATCGCTGCAGCCCGGAGACCTGCAGGTGGGAGGAGCTTACGCCGCAAGTGGGAGGGGCTTATGCAGCAAGTAGGAGGGATTCACAAATGTGCAAGTGGGAGGAGCCTACGTCGCAAGTGGGAGGGGCTTATGCGGTTGCCAAGTCCGCGATTTTCCCGCGGAATTGGGCTACTTCAACACTGTTGCAGCGGGCTGTTTTTCATGTCCGCGGGTTGAAGCGACCCCAATTATATGATATTTAGCCCCGGGAATGCGAATTTTAGTAGGCAACCATGCCAAAAAAACACATATTTAACCCCCCAAATGCGATTTTTACTGGAGATGCCCCCCTGAAACGAGATTGGGCTTGTTTTGGGCTAGTTTTGAGTAGCAAGTGGGCAGGTTTTGCTGTGAAAACCTGGCAACCCTGAAACGTGAATGAGTATGGCAGGAAGACGGTAATGAAAAGAAACGATTAATTATTATGTTCCTCATCATCATGGTTTAATTTCTTACAGCTTTGTTATTATTGTGTGTCCAATACCACTCACTGTCAACGATGAAGTCACGTCTTTACACCTTTTACCATAGGCCTAATTAAAGTGATGGTGTTTTAAATTCATTAGGTTATAATATAGGCCTTACTCAAGCATATTTCTGAATATTAGCTACATATTCTACAGTATCAAGTTAATGAACATATTAAAATGTGACGCAATTGGATTCAGTGAAGTGCATGTGTAAATACATGAAAAAAAGTTGCCATCCATCTTTACTGCATAATTTTTAAAATAGCCAAACTAATGTTCTTCTGAACGTGTTACACATATATTTATTTAAATTACATATATTATATTTAAATCTCAGGGAGGATAAATTATTTATAATTATTATAAAATCATGTACAAGTCACTCAGAATGTATTGCAAAAGTGTTTATTTTATTATTTTTTGTCCTTTTTATTATTTTTAAGGACACTATATCAGCTCATTAGAATTGATCTGCATGCAGTGAACACTGCAAAATCCAGGGTGGAAGGTTTCTGAATAAATGCCCTGGAGCTCGCCTCGCTTTCCCTTCCCAGCATAACCTGGTGGATACACAAGAAGCACTAGGGTTTATAGTTGACATTGAACATTTACAAACATTAAGAATGATTTCTCAGCTCTGTAGGTCCATGCCATGCAAGTGAATGGTGTCCAGAACTTTTAAACTCCAAGGGATGACATAAGTAAATTAGACAATTACTATTTTTAGTTTTCATTTTAAATGTCACAACTAGACAATCAACTAGTTTATTCATCACCAATTTACACAAACGTACCAGGTGTGCAGCATTTGTACTCAAACCCACACTCCAAACAAGTGGAGATGGAGTACATCCTCCAGAAGAGCTGTTTGTAGTGAGACGACTTAATTTTCCAACATGAAACACCTGACGTGAAAAAAAAATTAATATAACATTTAACATTATCAATGATGTTCTTGTTATGCATTTTATTTTTTAATATCAATATTTACTTTCTAGCCATAAGAAGTGCGCCTGATTCCTGAAATTGTCATCCTCAACTATGTCCCTGCACCTTGAGCAAGCCAATGACAGGGGCATGTAGGCAGCATCTCCTTCTTCAAGAACAATTTCAAGAAGTATGTTCTTCAGCGTTGCTCCTGATAACTGAAAAGATAGCAACGGTTAGCACAGGCCGTTAAAAAAAAAAAATTAAAAGTTTAAAATTAAAAGCCCATTATACTACCTTGAAGATGAAGCATGATCGAGGGTCATCTTTTAACAGCTCATTCTTAAAGAAAAATATAATTAGATTCAAATTGTTCTATGATACACATTTTAAATCATCATTAAAATTGATTATGCATACCTTGCTTAAAACAGAGGGCACGACTGGGGTTTGGTCTGCTAAAATGAAGTTATTGAAAATTAGATGACCAATATTATAGTTACATAATTTGAAACCCAGCATAGTATATGTATTTTGTTTCATATTGAAGTTTTCTTCTCAGAGGTTTCAGGGAGTGCAGAGCATTCTTTTTCTTTTTCAAGTTACGTGCGCTAAGCTGCTGTCGAATCACAACACAGGAACCGCTGGCACAATCAGAACTCGTTACGTATTTCTGAAGGAGGGACTTCATAGAATAAAGGAAGTCATCAGCCGTTTTTAGGACAGTGAAAACAGCGGTATACAGATAAGTAAATTGTGTTAAAAATACTGGGTTTTTTTACACGCGAAACATGAACACATGTTATATTGCACACTGTAAACACAATCAAAGCTTCAAAAAAACATGAAAAACGGGACCTTTAATGATACAGATTTGTAGGGTAATAAGGAAATCTTATAAATGTCTAAGTTAATACTTGTTCAAAGCAAACATTTTAAGTTTTTAAGTTTGAACTATTTTCAGTTTATTTTGATAAATAAAAGAATTCCTTTTTGTTCAGTAAAAATGCTATTAAAATATGTAAATAAAGGCTAGAAACAAAATCATTTTAAAAAGTAAATATTCTGAAAGCACTGAATGAGATCCCATGATAATTTAAACTGTTGGCTTAATTACCTTGAACAAAACTGAAAATTATTAAGAAGACCTTTGTCTCTAAATACACTCACCTAAAGGATTATTAGGAACACCTGTTCAATTTCTCATTAATGCAATTATCTAATCAACCAATCACATGGCAGTTGCTTCAATGCATTTAGGGGTGTGGTCCTGGTCAAGACAATCTCCTGAACTCCAAACTGAATGTCAGAATGGGAAAGAAAGGTGATTTTGAGAAGCAATTTTGAGTGTGGCATGGTTGTTGGTGCCAGACGGGCCGGTCTGAGTATTTCACAATCTGCTCAGTTACTGGGATTTTCACGCACAACCATTTCTAGGGTTTACAAAGAATGGTGTGAAAAGGGAAAAACATCCAGTATGCGGCAGTCCTGTGGGCAAAAATGCCTTGTTGATGCTAGAGGTCAGAGGAGAATGGGCCGACTGATTCAGGCTGATAGAAGAGCAACTTTGACTGAAATAACCACTTGTTACAACCGAGGTATGCAGCAAAGCATTTGTGAAGCCACAACACGCACAACCTTGAGGCGGATGGGCTACAACAGCAGAAGACTCCACCGGGTACCACTCATCTCCACTACAAATAGGAAAAAGAGGCTACAATTTGCACAAGCTCACCAAAATTGGACAGTTGAAGACTGGAAAAATGTTGCCTGGTCTGATGAGTCTCGATTTCTGTTGAGACATTCAGATGGTAGAGTCAGAATTTGGCGTAAACAGAATGAGGACATGGATCCATCATGCCTTGTTACCACTGTGCAGGCTGGTGGTGGTGGTGTAATGGTGTGGGGGATGTTTTCTTGGAACCCTTTAGGCCCCTTAGTGCCAATTGGGCATCGTTTAAATGCCAAGGCCTACCTGAGCATTGTTTCTGACCATGTCCATCCCTTTATGACCACCATGTACCCATCCTCTGATGGCTACTTCCAGCAGGATAATGCACCATGTCACAAAGCTCGAATCATTTCAAATTGGTTTCTTGAACATGACAATGAGTTCACTGTACTAAAATGGCCCCCACAGTCACCAGATCTCAACCCAATAGAGCATCTTTGGGATGTGGTGGAACGGGAGCTTCGTGCCCTGGATGTGCATCCCACAAATCTCCATCAACTGCAAGATGCTATCCTATCAATATGGGCCAACATTTCTAAAGAATGCTTTCAGCACCTTGTTGAATCAATGCCACGTAGAATTAAGGCAGTTCTGAAAGCGAAAGGGGGTCAAACACAGTATTAGTATGGTGTTCCTAATAATCCTTTAGGTGAGTGTATATTCAATAATTGTAGAAATTCTTATTTGCTACTTAAATCTACAACATTTTTAAAAACCTCAAATATTAGATCAAATTAGTGCAGAATCAACTTTGCGCTGCTTCCTGCGATCATGTCAAAGATCAGACAAATTTCCACGTGCATCTTGAAAAGGGGACTTTTTGGAAAGTGCTGAGACAAGTTTTTGTCTAGTGGTTTAGAGGAAAATAAAATCAAAGGTGCCTTTTACTTGGTGGAGCCTTTAGCCCCGTTGTGCCCTATTACTTATTTGTCGCTTTGTTTTTATATAAAATCATCAATATTGCAAATATCATTAGTGGACAAATCCTTTTTCACAAATAAAATCACACCCATTTCAATACCTTTAAGCTCACTGAAAATAAAAATCTATTTTATAGAAGTGCCTTGGCCAAGATAAGCAGCCCAAATTTGCATATCACCCAGATACCATATCACCCTGTAGCCCAAGTCTGGCTGCCGACTGAAGCTAAACAGGGTTAAGTCTGGGAAAACTAGGCCTGCGATGTGCATACTATCCATCCTAAATAGTATGTGACATGAGTAATATTCAATTCTATTTAGGGCGGATAGTAGGCACATTGGGATGCAGGGTAGGTAGCTGCTGGAAGAAGTGTTAGTGAGGTCAGCAGGGGTGCTCACCCTACACTCTAAACAAATACTGGGTTAAAAACAACCCAAGTTGGGTTGAAATGGACTAACCCAGCAATTGGGTTGTTTTAATGCAGTGGTTGGGTTAAATGTTTGCTTAAAACAAACCAATCGCTGCGTTAAAACAACCCAATTGCTGGGTTAGTCCATTTTCAACCGAACCTGGGTTGTTTTTAACCCAGCATGTATGGTCGGTGTGGGTCCTAACGCCCTAATGGGGACACTATGCTGTCAAAAAGCACCATCCTTCGGATGAAACGTTAAATCGAGGTCCTGACTCTCTGTGGTCATTAAAAATCCTACTAATTCCTTCGATAAGAGTAGGGGTGTAACCCCGGCATCTTGGCCAAATTTGCCCATTGGCTTCTATCCATCAACACGGCCTCCTAATCATCCCCATATAAATACTGATTGGCTTCATCACTCTGTCTCACTGTGTTTGTCACGAACTGAGCACAGTGACAGACGGTGGCAGCATCTGCCCCTCTAAGATTAAAAACTTGCCCATTGTCTTTCCTGAAATTATTGCTTAATCTGATCTTCTGTGGGTTTAAGCCCTTAAGAGTCTATAAGCCACTGAACATGTAAGTATATTCATGTTACATCTGAAAACATGATTTATTAAGCTCCTCTTTAGGACTTGATATTGTAAAACTTGCTAACATGCCCCGTTTCTCTCTCTCTCTCTCTCTCTCTCTCTCTCTCTCTCTCTCTCTCTCTCTCTCTCTCTCTCTCTCTCTCTCTCTCTCTCTCTCTCTCTCTCTCTCCCATATGCCCTTGAGATCTGGAGAGATGTGGATGTGTTTGATGGCACTATTATTTGTTTTATATAGTGGATTATTTGTGCATTGATTCTTTGTTACATCCTATTAGACTTTTATATGGAAAAAAAAAGTTTTTAAGATATAAAATAAAGATATAATTACAAGAATCAAATACAATAGAGAAGTGTATATGGATTATTTCTAAGAAGAGAAAACATTATAGAGGCCAAGTTACTGAATACATACAAATTAATTATTTCATATATTTTCAATACAAATCACTTTGTACGTTTTCTCATGAGATCGGGTTGAAACCTAGATCTCGAAGGTCTTAGTGATCTGGTTACCTTAAGTGACTTTGCATTATCTCTCCTGCTCTTTCCAATGTTTACAACTCTAGATTCATGCCTATTTTAATTTTGTTTTTGAAAGCAGATAAACACTGCATGTTATTCAAAGAAATCACATTTTGGAACCTCCATTCATCTTCACCAGTTATATGAGGTTATATATCTAAGTTCAAAAAAACATTTTTTTTATAGAAATATTTAATAACATTATAAATGTCTTTCCTGTCACTTTGATCTATTTAATGTGTCCTTGCTGAATACATTTTTTAACATATAACTCAAACTTTTGAATAGTGTATCATAGTTTCCACTAAAAATATTAAGCAGCAAAAATGTTTTCAACATTGATAATACTTTCTGAAGGATCATGTGATAGTTTCCTTCATTCATGAATTACTTCATGAAAGTCCATTAACCTCTGTTTGGCTGTTTGTTTAAATGTTACTATCATTATCCTCTAGTCTAGTAAATACCTATTTGTCATGAACTAGATAAAGATACCCATAGTTTAGAAGCAGTTTATGAATAAGCCGTTGGATTTTGAAAGGGGTCTTGTCTGGGTAAGTTGGTAAGAAGAGCATTCATTCATTGGAAAGTGTGCCACTTCAAAGAATCCAAAGCAGACGCCACCCTCAAGCAAAAGCTTAACGGATAATGTCATTGAAGTTGAACTCTTAGCTCCTTATAGACGGCATTAGAGCACTGGTGCTTCCTCCTGCCTGTCTCTTTACACTTAAATAGGGTAGATTTCTCATCAGTAAAGCTCTGAGATTTACAGGCACGCTTTATATTTGCTATCCTCCTCTAGCTTTTGCTTGAGGGTGGCGTCTGCTTTGGATTCTTTGAAGTGGCACGCTTTCCAATGAATGAATGCTCTTCTTACCAACTTACCCAGACAAGACCCCTTTCGACATCCAACGGCTTATTCATAAACTGCCTCTAGGAGGATAGCGGAGGACTGAGAGGATGTTCAGCTACCAGAGAAACAGGAGACAGAGCCTCTTTCCCAACTGCAAACTAGCAACCTCTGAGTCAACAGACGACGGCGTCCCGTTCGCTAAAGAGTGTTTGGTGAAACAGTGGAGCTCTTTAAGCGAACTACAGACGGATATCTATGACATCTCTGGTGATGTCGACGATGAGGAGGTTGAGAGGCATTCTGAGCCTTCGTTATGGTTTACCAGCCTATCACCAAGCAGGAATTGCACGCTCAACCTCAACGTTGGAGGAAAGTCCTACCGCATCACCTACAAAATGGCAGCGAGATACCCACAGAGCAGAATTGGCCGTCTGGCCACCTACACTGACCTCAACATGAAGCTGAACCTCTGTGATGACTACGTCGTGAAGGACAACGAATATTTCTTTGACCGAGATCCAGACGTCTTCAACAGCATCTTCAACTTCTACAGGACCGGTGTGCTGTGGATCAAGGACGAGCTCTGTCCGAGAAACTTCTTGGAGGAGATCAATTATTGGGGCGTTCGAATCAAATACTCTCAGCGGTGCTGTCGAATCCTGCTCGAGGAGAAGCATGACGAGTTGTGCGAACAGCTCAAAGTTCAGAAGGAACTGGAGGCAGAGATGGAAACCGAAGAAAACGAGGAGGCATTCGACAGCATGTTTCTCGGCGAGATGCGACGGTCACTTTGGAACGTCATGGAGAAACCGTTCTCCACGGTACCGGCCAAACTCATGGCCATCGCCTCGAGTATCTTTGTGCTGGTGTCGCTGGTTACCATGACTCTGACTACGGTAGAAGAAATGGAGAACATGGCATCTACTAACCAGTTAATTGGCAAGACATACGGAGAGTTTGTAGAGACTGTGTGCATAACCTTCTTCACCGCTGAGTACCTGTTGCGTCTGGTTTCAACCCCAGATATCGGTTGCTTCATTAAGAGCATGCTGAACGCAGTAGACCTCCTGGCCATCCTACCGCAGTTTCTGCAGTTCGTACTTGAAGGATTTGAGACCTTTGGTTCAGGGAACCAAAATGCTGACATGGAGACTGTAGGTCAGATGAGCAAGGTTGGACAAGTGCTGCGAATCATGCGACTCATGCGTATTTTTCGGATTTTGAAACTGGCACGGCACTCCACTGGGCTGAAAGCATTTGGCTTCACGTTGAGGCAGTGCTATCAGCAGGTGGGATGTCTCTTTCTCTTTATTGCCATGGGGATCTTCACATTCTCTGCCATGGTTTATAGTGTCGAACACGACGTCCCTAATACCAACTTTACCAGTATTCCACATTCTTGGTGGTGGGCATCTGTAAGTAAACATTATTTCTATTAATCATGCATATATAGATGATGTTACTCAGTCAGTACTCACCCTAATGTCTTTTAAAACCAGGATACCAGGATAACTGGAAAACACAAAAGGAGTAACAACAGGGTATTGGAGATAAAATCACATTCTTTTTCTCCATTGACTTTGAACGATAAACCTTCTGTGGAATTCCTGGTGAAAAATGGCATTAACCATGATACCGCCAGAGAATGATACCATGATACGAATCAGAATCGCAACAAGAAAATCGTGCCAAAATAACTTTTTAGTGGCCGTCCACTCTCATGAAGCACTGCAAATGAGGTGATAAGAGTCAGTCTCCCCACTCTAAAAAATGTGTTGACTCAACAACAAGAATTAACACATTTTGCATAATTTTTTGGGAGTTATTACAACTTTTAGCGAATTTACATTCAACCAACAAGCTACATTGAGTTAGAGGAACTTAATAATTTGTAGCATAAAAACAATTATTTTTTACAATTATTACTCAAAAAAAGTCGCTCTAACTACCTGAGTTGTAGCCCTGGAACCAATTAATCTATTTCAGTTCAAATCAACAGCTATCATAGCACATGCTAACATAACTTATTAACATGTATATTTAATAAACGAGTAAGATATTACTTGTCACTGGCATTAGCGCAGTCATTGCTTATAGAGATCAATGTAGTGTTTACCTTCATGTATCTACTCTTCAGCACAATAGTAACCACTTCAACTTTTGAGAAACTCTTTTAAATGTCAAACATAACAGCATTAAACACTAACAGGTCTTTCCCTTCACTAAAAAACAAATAAATTAACTAGAAATCCACTGCCTTATTTCTGAAGTTATCAAGACAATTTCTTTAAGTTACTATAACATAATTTAAAACTGTGTTTATGTTAATACTCGCCAAGACCGACATTTTGACATTGTTTTGCATGTATTTGTTTAAGCGTGAAAAATACTCAATTTAGAAGCGGCTTTCCCACAATCCCACTCCGAAATCCAACTAAAATCCAATCCTGTAACATCTGTAATTCATGTGGAGCAAATAAACGAGTGAGTGAATGGAAGCTGGTTTGTGTGTAACTCACTGTCAGAGAGATAAGAGGAGAAGCGCAGCTGGTATAGTGTGTCTATTTTGTGGAAAATGAATATTGGAAGCGTTTCAGATATTTCAGTATTGATATGTATTGAAAGATTTACATTTTGGACAACACTACATTGCACTTAGTTTATTAATTTAAAAATGTATATATATAAATTGCAACCCGCCAAAGTGGCTAGTAGGAGTGACTGCGTTACACGCCACTGCTGAAATCCACCCACATCTGGCAGGTGTTAATGTCAAGCCCTTTATGTATGAATATATAAGCATCTTTAATTGAATAGTGCTATATTTCTCCATTGTTTTTAATTTGATGTCTTTTGCAATGCTTTATGGGATTGTAGTTCTTTCCCTAATCTTTTTGTACCTTTGCCCTGCGGGGCATAGTAACGTCCCCTACAGGAGCCCGTCCTGGACCGACTTGTAAGGTCCAGGAGACATTGCGAACCTGCTCCGTCTCGTCCATCTCAGATAGAGGTACTCTGAATTTAGAGAATCATGCAGTTAGGGATAGTTGTTTTTATTTTTAAATCTTATACATGGTATTTTTATTTCTTATGCATATGTTCTCACTATTTTTATTCATTAGCACTTTGAATTACCATTTTGTATGAAATGTGCTATATAAATAAACTTGCCTTGCCTTTGTCGGTTTGTCCAATTTGCAAATGTTGTGATTGTTGGTTTGGTGCTTGGCTTATAACTCTCTTACAAAGATTTTTTTTTTTAAATCCCTATGGGAAACATACTTAAGGAACCAAGGCCGCTGAAAAAGTGGACGGCGTTATTGCTCTCTATAGCACAATATCCATGCTGCTCTTTTCCATACAATAAAAGTGAAAGATGACCATGTTTGTCAATTATGATTTTCAGTGAATTTTCAGTGAAATCTATTATACGTCTATTTCAGACTTGGTCATTTTAACTACTTTTTTGAAGTTTGCATGGTGTTTTTGGAGCTTGACTACTCATGGTCCCCATCCACTTTTAATTGTGCGACGTTCTGCTAAACTTCTCCTTTGGTTTTCTATGGAAGAAAAAAAGTCATAGGGGTTTGCAACAACATGAGGCTGTGCAAATTATTTGTTTTAATTAGTTTACCAATAACTTCTCATTCCAGGTGAGCATCTCTACTGTAGGCTATGGTGACATGTATCCAGAGACCCTTCTGGGGCGGATATTTGCCTTTGGCTGCATTTCCTTTGGGATCATTTTGAATGGCCTTCCAATCTCCATGCTCTTCAACAAGTTCTCGGATTACTACGGCAAACTGAAGTCTCACGAATACACTTCCAACATGAAGAACAGAGGGAAGGTTAACTTCACCCTGAGAGCAAAGAAGAAACTAAAAGTGTGTGGCTGCTTTGAAACTAACGACACTAATGTTTCGTAGACACTAGTGAAATAGAGTTCCCAAAAATGTGCACATTATTTTATTGTTTTGGAATTGTTAAGATGTACTGAATCTTGTCTGAATGGGATCATCTTCTAAAAAGCCTCTTATGTAAAAGTGCCAAATGATGAAATTTTCAAACACAAGTATTAAGTAACAACAAGTGGTACATACTTACAGTCTGTTATTCCTCATCTCCTGTTCTTTGAGCATTATCGATTGTTCAGGGTTTTTTTTTATCTTTGGTAATGAAGTTGTACAGCAATTAAGTACATTTTAATGTTTGGACATAATGTTTTTGTAATTCGATTCCACAGTAGTTCTACTCTTTTAATTATTTTCAGGGGTTTTCCTGGTTACAGAAGCAGCATTATGCTGCATTATCCTTACAGTTGATAATCTTCCTTGCACGTCCTGATTTAGCCGAGCGTTCCTTGATCAACATTCCTGGCCAAAAGTAGTCCTAACCATATCCCCACCCCTATACCCATAAGTTATCCCTAAAATCAGAGGGAAATCATAGGTAATAACACCGATGTAGAAGCACCTAACCCTGGTTGTAAACCTAAACTTGACATAAAATCCCTCAAATCTGATTTGTGGATTGGATGTTGTTCCAGGACCAAGAAAGATGTTGATCCAGGAACATGTTGCACTTGGTGAAAATAGGTTCAACTTCTAACCTTACCTGCCCCTTTGAACTCGACCTGACTGACAACCACAATAGAAGATTAATCTAATTTATATATAGCATTAATCTAATTTAGAAAGTTCTCTTGACGTGTCCAATTGAATTAACGCTGTATTTAGCCTCCAGAGACTGAGCAATTCCTTATTTGTTCTCAGCAATTTCTCTGAGACATAAGCCTTTGGGTTCAGTTAGGTCAAAATAGCTGTTTCCATCACCCTGTTTTATGCGCATTTTAAAGTATCACATCAGAAACGAGTGATGGAAACGGCACATTTCGATAGAAAAAAATCCCTTCATTTTCAAAAAAGTTTTTACGCTCGCTTGAGGTGGTTTTGGACTTGTGCAAAAAAAAAAAGTTAATGTGAATAATGGGAGCTGGAAACACATTTGCTATTGTCACAACACTTAAGTGTGATGAATAGTGACTTAATACTCACACACTAGTATCGTGAGTTTACTAAGAATCTCTAGAAAAACATTTTAAGTGTTGTTTTTTTGTGGTATCTCTGAAATATGAAAATGTTATTCTTGGTTATGCACATGAGAGAGAATATTCGGATGTTTTTTTATTTATTCAATCTTATTTTATTCTTGGCTATATGTTTTATAAAGTGTAAATTTAGTACGAGTAAGCCAAATGTCTTCAACCTTTTTCTTGAAGATGTAAAACTCTACATGATCTTTCTGATTCTTTTAGTAAGAAAGCTGTGAATCTTTTAAAAAGGTACATTCTTTTCTTGCTCCCTGGACCCTGGCATACAATATTGTATTTTTTGTGTAAGAGTCTGATTTACTTGGAAAAAAGCTAGGAAACCATTTTCACCCGTTAATTGAAAATACATTCCATAAAAGATGACAAATAAACGGCAAGACAAGTAACACACTGAATTAAATGTGAAATTTTAAAGTAGATAGACTGAATTAGTACTCAAAAATTCGTGTTTACAACTTTAAAAATAATGGTTTGACAAGGTGGCTATGACAAAAAACTCCCCAAGATGTGAGGAAGAAACCTTGGTTGGGAGGAATATCCTCTCTCAAGGTACATTTTAGCTACACATATATTTATAATTTTACATATTTCATAAATAAATACAAAATAATTATAAACCTCTTTTCTGACTCGTCGTCGACAGCGCGCGGTTGCACTCCAGGCCTGCAGGTGGCGGTGTGACGCCAGCGAGCTCATATAAGCGTCACTTCTTCTCGCTGTGCTCTAGCGCTTCTCTGACCTCTGCAGACTGAGTGCGTTCCTGAAGTCCGGCGAAATGGTTCCTCCAGTGCAAGTGTCGCCTCTGATTAAGGTTTGTCTTCACAAATCCATCATTCTAGATGTTTATTACTCGATTCAAACGAAGAAAGGCGTCTACAGGGCCATCTTTCCCTCCTCTCAGAGCGGGCGGCGATGTGTTGACGTCTGTTAAGATGGCCTGCATGCTGAAAGTCATGATATTTCCTTCCTTCTCTGTTAATAAAAACACAATTATTGATATTACTGAGATTTATTTTGTCTTTCAGACAGCCAGATGGTCTGCATTGCTTGTTGGCATTATCTATGGAAAGCGTAGATATGGTAAGAACAAGCAAGTTGATCTGAAACAGTTTGACAGGTGTTCAAATGACATTCTGTGGTCAGAAAGACCTTTAAATTATATGTGTGTATGTATGTATATAACACACACACACACAAACATGTTTTAGAGGTTCATTCACACAGATATTTAAACTTATCAACTCTAGAGTGCATGTTTCTGTAGGTCTGAACTTCATATATCGGTTTTAATTCATTAAAACATATATAGGAATGAAATTTGGTGGCCAAAATGGTGCTGCATCTGTTGCCGAAACTTTAAAAAAAAAACTCTTGATAAAGACCTTGCGTTTGCCTTCTTTATCTTTAGATAATCTGAAACCAATTGCAGAGGAGGAGAGGAGAATAGAAGAGGAGGAGAAGAAGGTGCGAGAGGAGAAGGAACGCATTGCTAAACAACTAGCAGAGGGTAAAGGTTCACCTTAACATTTTAATAGTGATTTCTTCTGTAAATGAATCCAGTTGAACTTGGAATTGTTTGCCCATTTGGTCATCTTGACTTTTTTTTTATTCAACAGCTAGTGAAGACACAATCCTGAAGTGAGCTGGCCAAAATGTCATTGTAAAGATCTTGTTAAGAATAAAGAATGATGCTCGTATTCTGCCATTTTGGTTTTACAGTGCCCTTTTCACACCTTTTTCTCTAATAGATCATACCAGACTAATACCTCTTTTTGTGAAATATTCACTGAATACATGCAAATATGTGTATGACCTTGTATAAATTTCCTCTGATCCGACACTGGTTTGTTCTTTCACTGAAGAACCTTTGATTACAACATGATTCAGTAATACATGTAATGTTAAATATACCCTGAGTTTAACTTTGGTAAACATCCACACCAATATTTATTAATAAATTGTTATTCCCTGTTTCTTTGTATTTCTTTTTGATGTATAAAAATAATTGACATGTCCAGGTTGTTCAAAGTATGAACCGAGACAGCAGCATTTAATATTAAACAATCATTTTTCTGTGGTAAAAGATACATTACAAGGAAATACTTCAGGTTATTCAAAAAATCAGCATAGTTAAGTTCCATTCAAACATTAACCAATCCATTTTTATCTCAGATGGCATAAGCCTATTATTGTGGTATCAGGTAAACGAACATAAATGACTTGTAAAAACAAAATGAACTGCAGTTGGACACTTTATGTTGGTCAAACCATTAGTGAGTGTCTGTTGGTCAAAATAAGATACAAAGTGAACTATAATAATGTATGTGGACAGTTATTTTAGTGTCATTGAGATACTATTATGGTTTTTGTTCATATTTTAGTTAGTTCACCCAAAAATTTAAATTCTGTCATTAATTCCTCACCCTCATGTCGTTCCAAACCTGTAAGACCTTCTTTCATCTTCAGAACACAGATGATATTTTTGATCAAATCTGAGAGCTTTCTGTCCCTCCATTGACAGCTACTAAACTTAACTACCATTTGTAAGCCGCAGAAAGGTAGTAAAGACATAATGTGTAAAAAAAAAAAAAGCTATAAGTAATTCATGTGACTCCAGTGGTTAAATCTCAATATTACGTAGTGATGTGAGTGCTTTGTTTTTGCACAAAAAAAAACTCCAATGCGCATTCACGAGAGCAGGGGTCCGTTCTTCGTAACTCGCTTAATACATCTGAGATGATTTGACAGATCTCAGATCTTTTAATCGTGATAACTGATGTCTGGCTAATTTGGTTCTTCAAACGAATTTGCGGATTGGATTTAAATATTGATGAATTTGCGGATTGGATTTAAATATCTGGATTAAATGATCTAAGATCACTGCGCGTTCTTGTTTTCCCTGAAGAGGGCAGATGCATCGATACTCAAAACCATGATCAGCAATGCAGCGATTGGCTGGCGTCAAGACAGCAACGTAATGACATCATATAATTAAAAAAGCCACCTGGCAAAAAAACTTGGCAAATTACACAAAAAAACCCACGAATATCTGGACCTTTATAAGGAAACAGCTAAACGACCAAACCAACATAAAAGTTATAATAGATCAATGATAAATGTTTTTTTTTTTGTTTTTTTTTACATGATTACCAATTATTTATATTCACGATTTTATAAAGTATTTGTACACCCTTTACATTTTTATTTCAATGTTGTAATTCAATTTTTAATTCAATTTGAAGCAGATTTGTAACGTGACAGTATTAAAGTTTCTTAAGGGTCAAGATCAAATTCTCTGCGTCTCCTGCGCTGCATCAAGCCATCCCATAATATCCGTCATCACTTAAAATAATGCACGGCTCAGATTAACTGTACAACATGTGTGCAAACCTCCAATAAAATTATAAAGTAATTATTCCATCACAAATAAATCGCTCAATCAAGTGGCTGTGTCTATAGTATTAAACACAACATTATATTATATACATTCTCATATACATATAAACAATTTAACATTTTTTGTATATTATTATTATTTAAAAAGATTATTATTGCCCCTGGTTCAGTAATGAACTCTTGTAATAAAGTAGCAGTGGCTGGGACAGATTTTAAGTATCACCTCAAGATGCAATCTAATCCTGTTTACATGAAATAAGCCGCTCGCGAGCAGGTTTAAGCTTACGGACCTGTTGCTATGACAGCAAGTCCAGGATGAGCGTCGAAGAACCAAACAATCCAAGATCATGCCAAATCGTCAACAATCAAATCCAGCTAACTGAGTTAGCGAGGTACGAAGAACGGGCCCCAGACATGCACTGGATAATATTTTGTAAATAAGGCTCCATAAAGTGGTAAATTGTTATTTTTTTGATGAACGAAAGTCTTACGGGTTTGGAACGACATGAGGGTGAGTAATTAAAGGGATAGTTCACCCAAAAAGAAAATTGTCATTAATTTCTCACTAGTGATGTCCGGTTCGCGAACGAATCGTTCTTTTGAACCGGTTCTTTTTAGTGAACCGGTCGAACCAGTTCACCAAATCGGACTGAATCGTTCTAAACAGTTCGCATCTCTAGTAAGCACTAATCCACAAATTTATAAAAATTAATCACTTTTTGACGTGTCTGACTGTCCCTCTGACTCGAAATAAACCAACATCCTGGAGTTATTCAGTTACTCCAACAGTACACTAACCGAACTGATGATGATTGATGTCAGCGAGCAGCAGCTGATGATACTGAGCATGCGCAGCGCACACGAACGAGCGTCACAGTTCTCGTTCTCGAGTTAAGAATCGGTTGCAGCGGTTTTCGGATCAGCAGTACACTGAATCGAGAACGTACGCAGACCGGTCTGTCACAGTTCTCGTTCTCGAGTCAAGAATCGGTTGCAACCGGTTGCAGCGGTTTTCGGATCACCAGTACACTGAATCGAGAACGTACGCAGACCGGTCTGTCACAGTTCTCGTTCTCGAGTCAAGAATCGGTTGCAGCGGTTTTCGGATCAGCAGTACACTGAATCGAGAACTGTTTATTTCGGACATGTCCGATTTGAGAACCCATGAACTGATACTGACTGAGCATGCGTGTGATTCTTCAAGAGAACGAAAAGCAAGTTCCCTTTCGAACGGTCAGTTCGTACTGCGTCTTTAAGACGCTGTATGGGTAGGTTCTCCTTCTCTCGAATATACTGAAGTAATTGTAAAATCACGCAGTGCTACTGCCCAGTCAAAACAGTGTCGAGACATCTCGCACGCTATTGGCTGGCCAGTGGGAACTGCATGAACCAATGGCAGAACAGCGTAATCTGAGCGAACCAAAGGGCACAAAGCCCGCGAAGCTGAGCGCAAGAGCCCGCGAAAGGGGCATATAAAATACGCTGTAACTGTCAAAAACGTCAGATTAATCTCCTTCAGCGACGATCTACGGTCCTCGCTGATAAACTCGAACTACACCACCTTCACCGTGAATTGACGAGCCTGCAGCGGAATAGCGAACTAACCAGCCCGGACGTCCTGCGAGAGTCAGCGGCCTGCTGTATTTTTCAGCGCGCTCAAATCGCCAGCGATCCCGCGAGCTGTCACGCCTTTCCCCTGCGCTCTTTGGTGAAACACTACGGTGTATCCTTTCTGTACAATACTGAGAAAAACATATCACTTGTGTGCAGTACTTACCTGCACTAGGAGGATAACCACGACGGGTGCGTGATCTGTCTGGGCAAGGCCCACGCGGACGCTGCTCTTGCCGGGTCCGGCTGCTCTCACTGCGAGGGTATGCCCATTTCCTCCCTCCGTTCGCGGATAGCGCTCTTTTCAGAGCGCGACCCCGGCCCTCGCGCTCTCCCGTTCCCCTTTCCGCCCGAGCCGCGGCGGGAAAGAACGGCGGAGCCAGAGGGCTGAGTATACCGAGGCTAGCGAGTTCACGTCGGCCCAGTGCCCGCGTGACTCGTCTTCACCTCAGAGATTCCTCTGTGATTCTGAGATTCCTCACCTCAGAGATTCCTCACCTTCCCCTGTGACTTTCCCTCGATCGGACCTGCTCCCTCCGCTCAACGCTGAGGGCTTGGTCTCATTCTGCGGCAATGAGGAAGACGAATCCGCACGATTACCAACGTCTCGCTCTTCCTCTTCTCTCACTCGGGCCGCGCTAAGAAGCGCCGCGGACAGAGAATGCCAGAGTGGACGAGCGAACTAATGCCGGAGCTTCCCGCATTACTCGCTCTCAGACTGCTAGAGATATTGAGAGCGCGGCCGTTACAGACTCCGCTTTCTACAGCGGCAGCGCGTGCTCCCTCTCTCTCTCTCAGCGCGCGCTCACTATCGAGAGCGTGACTTACGTCATTGCTGTCTAGCGCATAATGGCGGCCAAGCCCTGCGCCTTTTTCACTCTCTATCACTTCTCTCAGTTCTATTCAGACGACTAGAGAGGTTCAACAATGTAGTAAACGAGCCTGTTATGAAGCACGCCCACACTACAAAACCAAAACACCATCGAGAGCGCGACTTACATCATAGCCACGCCCTCTGCTGTTACGTGCACTTTCGCACACAGGGTCGCTGGTTCGAGCCCAGCTCTCACAGGTTTCTCATGGAGTCTCAATTAAGTGAATGGCGGCCAAGCACTCCACCACTTCTCTCAGTCCCCTATTCAGGCGACTGAAGAGGTTCAACAGTGTAGTAAACGAGCCTGTTATGAAGCACGCCCCCCCTACAAACCAAAACACCGCCGAGAGCACGACTTACGTCATAGCCACGCCCTCTGCTGTTACGTGCACTTTCGCACACAGGGTTGCTGGTTCGAGCCCCGCTCTCACAGGTTTCTCATTGAGTCTCAATTTAGTGAATGGCGGCCAAGCACTCCACCACTTCTCTCAGTCCCCTATTCAGGCGACTGAAGAGGTTCAACAGTGTAGTAAACGAGCCTGTTATGAAGCACACCCTACATACCAAACACAGTTGAGAGCGCGACTTACGTCATAGCCACGCCCTCTGCTGTTACGGTGCACTTTTGCACACAGGGTTGCCGGTTCGAGCCCCGCTCTCACAGGTTTCTCAGTGAGTCTCAATTTAGTGAATGGTGGCCAAGCACTCCACCACTTCTCTCAGTCACCTATTCAGGTGAATGGAGAGGTTCACCATTACAGTAAACGAGCCTGTTATAAAACATGCACGCCTGTACACAAAACGTTGTATTAACGGCGATCCTAATAAACAATTAAGAGTTTTTTCCTCTGTTATGACTGCAGGCAGTGTGTCCCCTACATAGGGTGTACCCCTATGCACTGTTAATTCAGCGCTATAGAACCACTCAAAAGTCCTGCTGTGGCTGGATTACCACCACAGACTTCCTTTACATTCTCTCAATCCCCTCAGTTCAGGCGACTGGAGATGTAAATATTGCAGTCAACTAGCCTGTTGTCAAACATGCTCGCCTGTCCACCAATGCTGTTTTAACAACGACCTTACTAAAATACGTGCACCTTGCACATAAGCACTGTTCTCACAGATTTTCGCTCTTTAGCGCGCGCCCACTACAAGTGTGCTCCGCTACACATAAGTGCTGTCCGCACAGTGTCACAAACACAAACCAACCGGCGGACATCTGAACAGAGCCCTTATCAAATGGCTTTCAGAATGCTGACAAAACTGAACACAGAAAGCAGCCCTGACAGGCTGATCAGGAAGAGAGGAGGTTTGAGTCCCGCCCAAGCCGGTCCGCCTCCCAAAAGACTCTGAGTCTCCTCACGGCCCGTTTTTTGTTCCGGTCAGGGAGAAAAACATACTGTTCTGAATGTTTTTTCATGCAATGATTGTAAACTACGAGTCTGCTTAATGCGTGTTCCCTGCATTTTACCGCCATAAAGGCGAGTCTTTTGAGATTCGCGTTCGACGGGAAGGCTTATCAGTACACAGTCCTGCCATTTGGCCTGTCCCTGGCCCTCCGCACTTTCATGAGGTGCATGGATGCAGCTCTCTCCCCCTTAAGACAAGCGGGAATGCGCATTCTGAACTACCTCGACGACTGGCTCATACTGGCCCAGTCAGAGGAAGAAATAAAATCTCACAAATCTATGCTACTCAGCCATCTAGAATGCCTGGGTCTCAGAATAAATACAGCCAAGAGCTTATTGCTTCCCAGGCAGAGAACCTCCTTCCTGGGAACGATTTTAGACTCAGCCCAAATGAGGGCGTGGCTATTGGACGAACGCGCTCTGACTACACAGCAGCTTGCATGTTCATTCAAAATGGGAACCAACACACCCCTAAAAAATTTCAGAGAATGCTAGGCCTAATGGCAAAAGCTTCTCCAGTACTTCCGCTGGGTATGAAGCACATGCGCCCCCTGCAGTACTGGCTGAAATCACGGGTTCCTTCCCAAGCGTGGCATTCAGGCCAGCTTTGGATCAAAGTGGGCCGCGGCTGTGTCAAAGCCCTGGCCCCGTGGTCACTTGGAAACAGTTTCCAGACGGGTGGTGGTCACCACGGACACCTCCAACTCAGTTTGGGGCGCTCTGTACGAGGGCGAACCGGCCTTCGGCTCATGGTCGAGCACGGAGTCACGGTTGCACATAAACTGCCTAGAAATGCTGGCAGTAGTGCTAGCCCTCAAGACTTTTTTACCACGTCTCTCAGGTCACCATGTTCTAGTCCGCACGGACAACACGAACTGTGATCTCCTACATAAACCGCCAAGGCGGGCTCAGGTCGAGATGGCTCAACCAACAGGTCAGACATCTCCTCCTATGGGCAAAAGGCAAATTACATTCACTAAAAAGCAGTGCATGTGCCAGGCAGACTGAACCAGGGAGCAGACATGCTCTCCAGGGGCCTCGTGTCCCCGGGGGAATGGGCCATCCATTCCTAAATGGTTCAAATGATATGGAGTGTTTTTGGGAGGGCAGAGGTCGACCTCTTCGCCTCCGAAGACAACTGTCATTGCCCAATCTATTTTTCAAAGAACAAGGATGCGCTGGCCCACAAATGGCCCAGCTGCATACTTTATGCTTTTCCACCAGTACCGCTCATTCCCCAAATTTTAAAAAGGATCAGGGAATGAGAGCACACAGTCCTGCTAGTGGCTCCACTCTGGCGAACCCACATCAGGTTTCCCGAGTTGATTCAGTTACTATCAGCAGCCCCATGGCCAGTTCCCCTAAGGAAAGATCTCCTTTCTGAGGCGAACGGGACAATCCGGCACCCCCACCCCAAAATTGTGGGCGTTACATGTTTGGCAACTCAAGGGGGGCTCAAGAACCTCCCAGTGAGTGTCTTGAGCACCGTCAGTGAAGCTAGAGCTCCGTCTACTAGACGTCTCTATGCCCTTAAATGGTCAGTGTTCTCTGACTGGTGTTCAGTCAGGAACTATAACCCAGTGTCATGCGAGATATCACAATTCTTGTTTTTCTATAAGAGATGTTGGATGCAGGACACACTCCATCCACACTCAAAGTCTACACGGCAGCTATCGCCGCATCCCATACGCCTATAGCTGGCCAATCAGTACGCAGACACACCATGGTCATAAAATTCTTAAAAGGAGCCAGGAGGCTTAACCCCCTTCTCCCTCCTACGGTGCCATCCTGGGACCTTCATTGGTCCTAAGAGCACTAAAAAGACCTCCCTTCGAGCCGCTGCAGACGGCTGAATTAAAGCCACTTTCGCTGAAAACTGCCCTGCTACTAGCACTGGCATCTGTTAAGCGTGTCAGTGACATTCAAGCGTTATCTGTGAACGCATCATGTTTAGATTTGGCCCAGGCGATTCTAAAGTCATCCTCAAACCAGGGCATGGTTATGTACCTAAAGTGCTTTCAACACCGTTCAAAGCACAGGTAATCACTCTCTCTGCCCTCCCCACTTCGGAGGATGAGAGACAGTTACACCTGCTCGGCCCTGTTAGGTCGCTTAGAGCATATATTGAGCGGTCCTCCCACTTTAGACAGTCGGAGCAGCTCTTTGTAAGTTTTGGTGACCGAACTAAGGAACTTCCGGTCACCAAACAAAACCTAGCCAGATGGCTAGCGGACGCGATAGCGTTAGAATATGACACTATGGGCCTCCAATGCCCCATAGGTGTCAAAGCTCACTCCACCAGAGGCATGGCCTCCTCTTGGGCGTGGTCTAGTGGAGTTTTTCTATGGGTGACATTTGTAGATCGGCAGGTTGGTCCTCACCATCTACTTTAACCAGATTCTTCAGTCTGGATGTCCCTGCACTGCAGGCACAAGTCCTCGCTGTATAAAAATACTAAGACGGCCTAACGAATATCAGACGGCCTTGTAAGCCCGTCGCCGTCATAAGTTGGCATTGGGGCCTTCATATGCTTCAATGCTTACACATTCCTTATAGTTACCGGCCTCTATGAGCCCAGTAGTATAAGACGTGTGTACATATATATTATTAATATAAATGATGTGTCAGTAACTCTAGTCTTGAGCCCTTTCTAATAAGTGTTCAAACTTGAGGGAGTACATGTCACTGCGCTTATCATAGCACGGCGGGATTTTACAGGTTCCCATACAGCGTCTTAAAGACGCAGTACGAACTGACCGTTCGAAAGGGAACGTACTCGGTTACTTAACGTAACCTCGGTTCCCTGAGATAAGGGAAGGAGTACTGCGTAGACGGCCGTGCTATGGCGCTGACTCGGGTGATCGTCGCTTCAGTCGATTTAACCTGACGTTTTTGACAGTTACAGCGTATTTTATATGCCCCTTTCGCGGGCTCTTGCGCTCAGCTTCGCGGGCTTTGTGCCCTTTGGTTCGCTCAGATTACGCTGTTCTGCCATTGGTTCATGCAGTTCCCACTGGCCAGCCAATAGCGTGCGAGATGTCTCGACACTGTTTTGACTGGGCAGTAGCACTGCGTGATTTTACAATTACTTCAGTATATTCGAGAGAAGGAGAACCTACCCATACAGCGTCTTAAAGACGCAGTACTCCTTCCCTTATCTCAGGGAACCGAGGTTACGTTAAGTAACCGAGTACGTTTTGTTGAACATCGAGACGTGTTATAATATAAAACATTGTGGAAATATGTTTTCATCATTTCAAGTTCATTACTGTCTTATCACTGTATGAGCATGTGATTGACTATTTATGATTGAAGTATTTATTTATTTAAAAGATTAATGTTTACGTGTAATTACAGTTTATGAGGACACATTCACAAATTGGGTTAGTATTAAATAAACAATGTTTTAATAAAAAAATATTAAAGTGTTCAAATAATACACACATTTTAAAAAGAACAATTGCTGGAAAAGTGCACTTACACACTGTAATTGTCTTACACACTATATTTAACAGGTATTGCCTGTTTTTAAAAAACTTTAAAAAAAAGTTATTGTGCTTTATCAAAAATTATAAATAATAATAATAGCAAAAACAAAATGCAAAGGCAGTTTTAAACAGAGGTTAAGTTACCATATGCAGCTTGACTGTCTCTTATAATAGGTTTGAATTCAGAAAAACAATCTGCCTAACTTTGTTAGGACTCCATTGTATTTAATTTGTAAACAAGGTGATATAAAGATAAAAATGACGACCCTAATCAAACTACAGCGAAGGTGAAGCAAGCGACTCCTTTTGAATCGCTCTGGCGGTTCTCAAATCTCAATCTCGTTCTCGAGTCAAGAATCGGTTGCAGCGGTTTTCGGATCAGCAGTACACTGAATCGAGAACTGTTTATTTCGGACATGTCCGATTGAGATCCGAATCCGATGAGATGATGATACTGAGCATGCGTCGAGCGACTGACTGACTGCACGGCGAGTCTCTCTGAGTCTGAACCGAACGAACATCAGCTGATATGAGCGTGTCTGTGAAACGACTCGTCTCCGACATGAATGAGGTGAACATTTGGCGAACCGTATTTATTTAATTACAAAAACATAGTAAGTGGATCATGGTTTCTGCACTGATGAAGACTGATTTATTGATTTTATAAATGTAAAGATTGTTTGCATCACTGCATGTGTTTGGATGCTTTAGATGTAAAACTTTGGATTATGATGATTATGATTATCAGATTATGATGATATTTTTATCTGACTGATGTTATAATTACTGACTTTATATATTTTAATGTGTAAAGTGTGTTTATCCAACCCGCAATAGACTTGACGTAATGACGTCATCGCGAAATGACGTCATTACGTTTGAGCGTAAAAGAACTGGTGAACCGGTTTTTTGATCCGGTTCATTGAAACGAACTGTCCGAAAGAACCGGTTCGCGGAAAAGAACCGAACTTCCCATCACTATTTCTCACCCTCATGTCGTTCCAAACCTGTAAGACCTTCGTTCATCAGAGTTCTACGTCAGAACGGCGGCTCACCATTGGCTAGCTCCTGCATCAGCATCACACGAATGGGTCGTGGTTCTCACATGAACAGCGTTGGCCTCCGTTCTGATGTATAACTCGGAAGTGCTGCACTGTGTTTACGAGGTCAACAGCAGGGGCGTAAATTTCATCTAAAAGTTGGTGGGGACAATAAACATGAAATTTCTCAAGAGCAATTTTTGAAGGGGACACAAATAATGCAGCCAAAATCGTACTTGTAAGGATATGTGTACCACAAAAAAAAATGTGGGGGTGTTTTGGTGCACTGAAAAATTATTAATGTCCGTTTTTCTTTTCTCTGTCATTTTATCTGACCAACAACACAAAGCGGTCATATTATAATTATTAAATTATCTTGCGTCCTCCACATAGTATTTTATACTATGATATTCAGATATTTAGATATTCAACTGCAGAAGCCTCTGATCTGCCACTTATTATCATATTGAGCAAAACCCTACACAGATCTGACTGAACTTTCGGTTTAGAATTAGCCAATTTTTGGAATTTGGGGGTGGGTTGCTTGAATTTTGGGTTCATTAGCCGATTATTCGTAATGAAAAACACAACAACAAAACAGTGCAATGACACACTCCCTTAAATAGGCGCTTTTACGCTTTGAAACCAAATCTTCGCTAATCTTGTCTGTCAGCGGTTTGCTCGTTCGGCTCGTGCTGTATTGAGCAGACACGTTCAGTTTTTAATAGTTTTGTCAGTTCTCTAACTGAACTCAATGATTTTATTACTGTACAGCGGAGCGGGGCGGTGCGGCAGTGGGCAAGTGATGTTAACAGTGTTTTGTCTAATCTGTATTAAAGAGAAAATAATAATTTCATCTGACGTTTAAAGTGAATATAATAGCCTTGACAGCTACTTACTGGTGTTTCACAACTGCTGTCTGAAGAGCCTTGTTGTCTCCCCAAACTTGTGTGGTGGTTTTTCTACGTTCTGTAACGTTAGTTGAGGTGCGCGGTGGATCAAACCACTGTGAGGGGAGGGGGGGACTCAAAATGTTTCTAAACTTAAAACGCATTTTTTCCCCCCCGTTTGCGTTTGTATTGTTTCACTACTTACACATTTATTTTAAGTATATATTGTTATATTATTTACAATACTCAGCATGGTTTTTAGGGGGGGACAGCCCTCAGATTGGGGGGGTCCTGTCCCCCCTGTCCCCCCCGCGATTTACGCCCCCAGTATAGGAGAATGACACAGACGAGGAGAAATTGTTGAATAATGTCGGTGGCGTGATTGCAAATGAGCGTCACCTGTGCATCACACAGGTCTCGTATCTCACAGAGGAGCTTGGATGCATAAAAGGAGGAGCGATGACCAGGCCTAGATTTTATGTGGCGTTTTATGTTTTATTATGGCTGCCGTTTTTAACTTTAATTTTGTGTTTATTTATTTATTAAAGTTGTTAAATGTTCGCCGGTTCCTGCCTCCTTCTTCCCATAACAACGAACTATGTTACAGTCGTAATTTTTGTTTGTTTTTTGCACATAAAAAGTATTCTCGTCGCTTCGTAACATTAAGGTTGAACCACTGGAGTCGCATGGACTATTTTAAAGATGTCTTTACTACCTTTCTGAGCCTTGAAAGTTGCACTGACGTCGCTGCCTATGGAGGGGTCAGAAAGCTCTCGGATTTCATCAAAAATATCTTCATTTGTGTTCCGAAGATCTTACTGGAACAACATGAGGATGAGTACTTAATTAATGACAGAACTATTCCTTTAACTATAATAACCCTGGCTGATCAAAACTACTGGTACTATGAATATTTCTCTATGACAGAATATTCTCCATTTCTTCCCCAGTAATCCACGGCTCTCACTCTGTAGTAACCCCTGACCTCCAGACTCTCTGTGGAGGGAAAAACACAAGCAGTTCAACATATAGATCAGTGCTTGAAGTCATACATTATGAATCCAATTGAGTTCATACCTGGAGAATAAGTGAAGTATGTGAAAATAGTGTCTCTGTGATTAATCCTCTGGAAAGTTGTCTCCTCTTTGGAAAACTCCAATTCATATGTCTTTATACACCTACAAATGGCATGCAAATGGCATTTAGAGTTATTCAATTGTCTATTTTGATGAACCGCTGTATTTAAACAGTTCTTACTTCGTGCCAATGCAGTGATCCTTCCAAATGATCAGAACTTGTCCTTTGGTGACGGTGATGAAACGCACCCCATTCACCTGCAAAACGATAACTGCAATATTAAAACCAAACCACAATGTTTCTAAATCTCTGCGAAAAATAACACGCATCTGGAATGCAGAAGTTTTGCAATCATACTTAAATTAATTTCATGCACAGACAGACGCAATTTTGGGGCGTAGGTGAACAGCAGATGTAATAAATTCACTCCACATCATGACTTCAACATTAAACAATATTAAACTCAAGGGCAGGTCCAAAACCTGGAAATTACAAAGCATCATGAAGTGCATCCTGGGAAGCTTTTAAAAAGTATTAAAGGAGTTCACATGGATAAACACAATTTATATTTGTCTACAAAATTAATTTAAAGTATTTCAGCATCAACCTTCGGATCACTTTTTTTTTTTAATCATGAGAAACAAATTCAGTCAAGTGTGATTGGTAGTGTAACCCTGATGCATTTAATGAGATGGCTGTGACGTCAATGTTATGTCAAGTTGCCACTAACCTGGTTGGGCTTTTCTTTAGACTGGGCACATACATGTACAAGCAGCACAGAGGGGACCGGAAGTGTTGTCTTCAGGGTCAGAGAGCCATGGGATGGGACCGGCAGAGGTCCATCAGTTTGTGGGTCCTACGACATACACATTAATTCATTTGTATTACTCTTTTGGCATGTGATTTGATGTTTTATCTAGATATGTATTTAATATAAGCTACAAAGCCAGTTGAGAGCTGTCAGAAACCATAAAGGTTTTGAAGTCACAATCATAAGCTCATTAACATGTGGCCACCCACACTGTAAAAAAGCATTTTTCTAAGATGTACAGTAGTGGCCAATAGTGAAAGCCTAGGAAATTGACATCTTCACTATTTATTCAAATATTAATACAATTTTGTTTTTGCAATGCCAAATTGTACTGACGTAAGAAATTATGAACCCTTGCAAAACCAAGAGAGAACCAATGAATGAAATATTAATAACTGATTATGTTATAGTCAACGTATGCTTTTTCCTGTGAGCTATTTTTATTTTATTTTTTGCTTTTTTATTTAACCTGTAGCTGTAGTTTGCCAAATATTTTGTCAGATAAATACCTTAACCAAATTTAGTTTTTTGTTCTTTCCTCATATTTAAAAATATAACACATTTGATATATCAAATGATATATATAACCTGATATATCGATGGTTTAATTGAACTTGTAGGGCCAGTAAAAACAAATAGCGGACATCACTTTAGACCACTACAGGAAATAAAAAGAGTTATTGGAGTATGTTTTATTGGAAAGTACTATTTCATACTGTTTCTACTTCAAAATTTCACATTTAATTCAGTGTGTTACTTGCCGAATCTCTGTTATTATTTGTGAAATGTTAGCAATTTCAAAAAGAGTGAACATTTTTTTCCAGTGCATATGAAAAACATACAGAAGTCTTAAAGGTACAGTAGCAAAAACAGCCCGTTTAAAGGGTTAGTTCACCCAAAAATTGTAATTATCCCATGATTTACTCACCCTCAAGCCATTCTAGGTGTATGACATTCTTCTTTCAGACAATCACAATCGGAGTTATATTAAAAATATCCTGGCTCTTCCAAGCTCACATGGGAGTGAATGGTACCCTAGATGTTGAAGTCCAAAGTCCATCATAAAAGTAATCCATACGGCTAGTTGCGGCAAAAGAGTGACCTCTGACCCGATGGATGACGTATTGATGAAAGCGGAAGCGCAGCGTATAGAACAAAACAAAACACCGGTCACGATTTCTCTTTTAATTTTGAAAGAGAGATGTCAGAGAAGCTTGAGTTTGTTGCCCAGCCCTATTTGTTTGAACCGCGAGAGGCATCTATTCTCACGTAAGCTTACGCTACTCCTACGTCATGCGACGGGTCAGTGGTCACTCTTCCGCCGAAACTCAACTTGTGTACGGCCGTTACTGGAAGCCAGTGATTATAGTTTATAAAGTTACAAATATGGATATCTTGATTGATATCTTCGCTTCAGAAGGCCTTTATTAACCCCCTGGAGTTGTGTGGAGTACTTTTATAATGGATTGATGCATTTTTTTCAAAATCTCAACCCTCATTCACTTCTACTATAAAGCTTGAAAGAGCCAGGTTTTTAAAAATATATATATAACTCCAATTGTGTTTGGCTGAAAGAAGAAAGTCATATACACCTAGGATGGCTTGTGGGGGAGTAAATTATGGGATAATTTTTGGGTGAACTAACCCTTTAACGCACAAGGTCAGAGAAAGAATGTGGTCATGAAACACTAATTTGGCACAAGAAACAGTAACATTATAAGCAAATGTCATGGAAGTCATCAATAACTGTAAAAGTGTGTGTTATGAAGGAGTGTGCGTGTGTGTGTTGGACCTCTTGGCTCCGCAGCTGTGTTAACTGCTGTGCAGTGGGATAGTCAGGGCTGCCCATGCTCTCCCACAGTTTAAATGGGTTTGTCACGTTATTATCCATGTAGTGTGTCACATACATCAGACCTACAAACACAGGCAGGATAGAACTTTGTTTATTCAAAATCATGATGTTAATGTTTACAATAACTTCCAGCCATAAAGTCACATTAAGTAGATTAGAGCTGGGCAATATTATAGTTTATTTTGTGACGATAAAAGCAATCAAGCAGTTTTTGCTATATAGTTTATATCGACCTATGCAAATATACTGTATTTATGTGGATAAAGTTGGACATATTTATATATACAACTTTATATAAAGAGCTAGACGATGATATAGTTACATTTTGCAACGAAATACAAAAAAAGCAAGCAGTTGAGATTTGCTATAGTAAATATCCCTTTACGTGAGTGTACTGTATGTATGTGAATACAATTATATATAATATATATACAGTGAGGAAAATAAGTATTTGAACACCCTGCTATTTTGCAAGTTCTCCCACTTCGAAATCATGGAGGGGTTTGAAATTGTCATCGTAGGTGCATGTCTACTGTGAGAGACATAATCTAAAAAAGAAAATCCAGAAATCACAATGTATTAATTTTTAACTATTTATTTGTATGATACAGCTGCAAATAAGTATTTTAACACCTGTCTATCAGCTAGAATTCTGACCCTCAAAGACCTGTTAGTCTGCCTTTAAAATGTCCACCTCCACTCCATTTATTATCCTAAATTAGATGCACCTGTTTGAGGTCGTTAGCTGCATAAAGACACCTGTCCACCCCATACAATCAGTAAGAATCCAACTACTAACATGGCCAAGACCAAAGATACTAGAGACAAAATAGCCTAAGAAAGGTGAGAAATCAGCCCAGAACTACACAGGAGGAGCTGGTCAATTATCTGAAAAGAGCTGGGACCACCGTTTCCAAGTTTACTGTTGGTAATACACTAAGACATCATGGTTTGAAATCATGCATGGCACGGAAGGTTCCCCTGCTTAAACCAGCACATGTCAAGGCCCGTCTTAAGTTTGCCAATGACCATTTGGATGATCCAGAGGAGTCATGGGAGAAAGTCATGTGGTCAGATGAGACCAAAATAGAACTTTTTGGTCATAATTCCACTAAACGTGTTTGGAGGAAGAAGAATGATGAGTACCATCCCAAGAACACCATCCCTACTGTGAAGCATGGGGGTGGTAGCATCATGCTTTGGGGGTGTTTTTCTGCACATGGGACAGGGCGACTGCACTGTATTAAGGAGAGGATGACCGGGGCCATGTATTGCGAGATTTTGGGGAACAACCTCCTTCCCTCAGTTAGAGCATTGAAGATGGGTCGAGGCTGGGTCTTCCAACATGACAATGACCCGAAGCACACAGCCAGGATAACCAAGGAGTGGCTCTGTAAGAAGCATATCAAGGTTCTGGCGTGGCCTAGCCAGTCTCCAGACCTAAACCCAATAGAGAATCTTTGGAGGGAGCTCAAACTCTGTGTTTCTCAGCGACAGGCCAGAAACCTGACTGATCTAGAGAAGATCTGTGTGGAGGAGTGGGCCAAAATCCCTCCTGCAGTGTGTGCAAACCTGGTGAAAAACTACAGGAAACGTTTGACCTCTGTAATTGCAAACAAAGGCTACTGTACCAAATATTACCATTGATTTTCTCAGATGTTCAAATACTTATTTGCAGCTGTATCATACAAATAAATAGGTAAAAAAAATCATACATTGTGATTTCTGGATTTTATTTTTAGATTATGTCTCTCACAGTGGGCATGCACCTATGATGGCAATTTCAGACCCCTCCATGATTTCTAAGTGGGAGAACTTGCAAAATAGCAGGGTGTTCAAATACTTATTTTCCTCACTGTATATACACTCACCTAAAGGATTATTAGGAACACCATACTAATACTGTGTTTGACCCCCTTTCGCCTTCAGAACTGCCTTAATTCTACGTGGCATTGATTCAACAAGGTGCTGAAAGCATTCTTTAGAAATGTTGGCCCATATTGATAGGATAGCATCTTGCAGTTGATGGAGATTTGTGGGATGCACATCCAGGGCATGAAGCTCCCGTTCTACCACATCCCAAAGATGCTCTATTGGGTTGAGATCTGGTGACTGTGGGGGCCATTTTAGTACAGTGAACTCATTGTCATGTTCAAGAAACCAATTTGAAATGATTCGAGCTTTGTGACATGGTGCATTATCCTGCTGGAAGTAGCCATCAGAGGATGGGTACATGGTGGTCATAAAGGGATGGACATGGTCAGAAAATGCTCAGGTAGGCCGTGGCATTTAAACGATGCCTAATTGGCACTAAGGGGCCTAAAGTGTGCCAAGAAAACATCCCTTACACCATTACACCATCACCACCAGCCTGCACAGTGGTTACAAGGCATGATGAATCCATGTTCTCATTCTGTTTATGCCAAATTCTGACTCTACCATCTGAATGTCTCAATAGAAATCGAGACTCATCAGACCAGGCAACATTTTTCCAGTCTTCAACTGTCCAATTTTGGTGAGCTTGAGCAAATTGTAGCCACTTATTCATATTTGTAGTGGAGATGAGTGGTACCCGGTGGGGTCTTCTGCTGTTGTAGCCCATCCACCTCAAGGTTGTGCGTGTTGTGGCTTCACAAATACTTTGCTGCATACCTCGGTTGTAACGAGTGGCTATTTCAGTCAAAGTTGTTCTTCTATCAGCCTGAATCAGTCGGCCCATTCTCCTCTGACCTCTAGCATCAACAAGGCATTTTCGCCCACAGGACTGCCGCATACTGGATGTTTTTCCCTTTTCACACCATTCTTTGTAAACCCTAGAAATGGTTGTGCGTGAAAATCCCAGTAACTGAGCAGATTGTGAAATACTCAGACCGGCCCGTCTGGCACCAACAACCATGCCACGCTCAAAATTGCTTAAATCACCTTTCTTTCCCATTCTGACATTCAGTTTGGAGTTCAGGAGATTGTCTTGACCAGGACCACACCCCTAAATGAATTGAAGCAACTGCAATGTGATTGGTTGGTTAGATAATTGCAACTTATAGTACATACTGCTTAATGTAAGTGTACTGTATGTAAACTTATAATAGTTTTATAGTTTTAGTAAATTGTTAATTCATTCAAATTATTAATTTATTATTTGGTGATATTGAGAATTATGAAACCTTATGAAAGGTTTGTTCAATTTATAACAATTTGGTGTAGTCAAGCCTATTCAATTCTACATTCTTGAGCAAATATAACAGAAATTAAGTGTTTTTTTTATTGCATAGGATGGTCTTTTGTGGTTACTGACCCACACGTTGAGGTATTCCAGTGAGGCGCAGACTGATGATGTCAGCGGTGGAGGAGGTCTGGTTATCCCTGCTGTTATACAGCAGGACGGTGGTCTGCCAGCTATCGGCTGTGTACGGCACCTGAGGGACGTGAACGGTGGCCAACACACCCACTGACGAATTCACTTGAGAGCTGTCAGTCAACACCTCAGCCTTCACCTGAGTCTCACCTGAGGACCAATAAATGAATATGAGATTATCACAAACTCTCAAAAATACCACTGTGTTTTTCTGCAGTGCAGGTTTCTGTCATTTGCAATGCAAAAAAACAACAGCAAAGTCCAACAATTCCGAACAATTATACACTATGTGATATACAGCAGTAGTGGGCGATATAAGCATTCATACCAATTTTATTTATTTTTATTAAACATAATACTGAATTAGGTTAAAAATAATATTTTGGTCAATATATCACAATATACACTGGAGGAGCCGAAATCTTTACGGAAACACTTAAACTGAAATTAAGTTCTCTTTCATAGGTTCACTCGATGCTGCGTCACTTTATGACGTAATGGGAACGCCCTCCGCCCACGACGTGCTTTAGCGCGCTACGGAGAAGCTCACTATCGAGTGGCCGGACGAACCCCGCAAAGCACAATCCTCTCGGCTTGACGAGAGGTTTCTGAGTGGCCCTAATTCCAGGCCAGCGCGGAGGAAGCTGCCATTCTTCAGCGATCTGCACAGCGAGACCAGGGTCACCCCCCACCTACCACGATCTGGGGAGCTTGTGGTCGTCCGTTTCCTCGCCAACGTCCTCACAGGCGCATCGACCCAAAGCGGCCCAGCAAACCCTCTGCTCCGGCCACTTCAAGTCGCTCCTGACCCTCCGGTCAGAAAAAGGAGAGCTTTGGCTCACGTTCGAGGCTGGGTCAGACTGCGCAAGCGTTTCTGCCCACCTCTCACCAGCTCTCCTTATCCAGCTCTGTTACTGTCGCCGCCCAGCGCGCTTCGAAATACAGAACTGGCCCGACCCACATCTTTTCCGGCGCTGAAGGAAAGAGACGTTTTTTGCTCTCTCCCCTCACGTCTGATTGGCTCACCATCAGCCGCTCGTTCAGATGGAGACACGTTCGGTCTTCTCTGGGAATCAGTGTGGCCTATTTTTATGTCGCTCTTCAGCACATTCAGTCTCTTGGTTTGAGAGTGAACACCGACAAGAGTGTTCTCACCCCAGCTCAGCAGACCACCTTCTTAGGAGTTCACCTGGATTCTGTTCTGACGCAGAACCGCTTGGCCCCTGCTCGGATTTCCAGTATTGTAACATGCTTGGCCTGCTTCAGGCTCAGCCATCATGTTTCTGTGGGTACGTGTCACAGGCTCCTGGGTCTCATGGCCGCAGCTTCCCACGGTGCTTCCCCTGGGACTGCTCCACATGAGGCCCTTCCTCTGGTGGATGAAACGCTCAGGTGCTCGATCAACAGGATCGGCCCTTCGCCTATTGAAGGTGTTGCGCGGCTGCTTCCGCGCCCTATCAGTATGGCGGGACCCTCTCTTTCTTCGAAAGGGGGTCAATATGGGGGCTGTTTTCCGTCGCCAAATGATCACGACGGACGCCTCTCTAACCGGCTGGGGTGCGGTATTCGAGGGCAGACCGGCATGCGGGGTCTGGTAAGGGGAAGTTCTCTCTTGGCACATAAACTGCCTAGAGCTGAGAGCCGTGTCTCTGGCCCTTCGGCACTTTATCCCCTCTCTCATGAGACATCATGTCATTGTCAGGACGGAAAACATGGCGGTGGTGTCTCATGTGAATCGCCAAGGGGGATCACGGTCACGCACCCTGGAAAGGCATGCGCGCCGTCTCCTCCTTTGGGCTCAGGGCAAACTTCTGTCCCTAAGAGCAGTCCATGTACCCGGAGTCTTGAACCTCGCAGCAGATTACCTGTCGAGGCAGAAGCTCAGGTCGAGGGAATGGATGCTGAACCCTCAAACTGTATCTCAGATTTGGGAAGTGTTCGGCAGAGCGGAGGTGGACCTCTTTGCCTCGAAGGAGTCGTCCCAGTGCCAGCTCTGGTTTTCTCTGAGCTCCCCTGCTCCATTGGGGATAGATGCGTTCGCACATCCATGGCCCAACCTGAAACTCTATGTATTCCCGCCCATCAAACTGATTCCGGCGGTTCTGTGCAGGGTGAGAGAGAGCGGGGTCAGCCTCCTGCTTGTGGCTCCACTCTGGCCGTCCCAGACTTGGTTCTCGGAGATGGTTCTCCTTCTGGATTCTCCCCCCTGGGAGATCCCGATCAGCGAGGACCTATTGTCCCAGCTTCAGGGCAGGATTTGGCATCCTCACCTGGAAATTTGGAAGTTGCGGGTATGGCCCATCAAGGGTAAGTAGCTCTAGACCACTGGTCTTCCTGCTGATGTTCAGGGTCAGGAGACCATTGCGAGCGCGAGAGCTCCTTCCACTAGGAGGCTCTACTCTTTCAAGTGGAGGGTCTTTGAGTCATGGTGCTCGTCCCATGCGGTGGATCCAGTTAACTGCCTGGTGGGACCAGTAGTGGAGTTCCTGCAAGAAAAGTTTGCCACTGGAGCAGCAGCTACCACCCTTAGAGTTTACATTGCTGCTATCGCTGCTCGTAGGGAGTTGGATGAAGTTCCCCTAGGCAAGCATAGGTTGGTTTCGTCTTTTATGCGAGGGGTTAGGCGCCTGAGGCCAGCACGCTCCCCTGGTATTCCCTCTTGTGACCTCTCAGTTGTCTTGGAGGGGTTAACAAAGGCTCCCTTTGAGCCCTTGGAGTAAAGCTCCGGAGCGGATTCTGACTCTCAAGGTTGCTCTTTTACTAGCATTATCCTCCTTGAAGCGTGTGGGCGACCTACAGGCCCTTTCTGTTAGTGGGTCCTGTATGGATTTTGCTCCTGGTCTAGTCAAAGTAACCTTAAGACCTAGGCCAGGTTATGTGCCCAAGGTTTTGTCCACTTCGTTTCGTTCTCAGGTTGTCACCCTTCACTCTTTTCACCCTCCTCCTTTCGACTCGGAGGAGGACGAGAAGCTTAATTTGCTCTGTCCTGTCCTATTCTGGAGGATATCTGTGTAGCGGCAGGTTGGTCCTCCCCGCACACTTTTGTGAGGTTCTATAGTTTGGATCTCGACATGGCTCCGGCTTTGAATGTTCTATCTGCTTAATCCGGCCATGTAGGTTATCTGGTATTCTTTGAGCCAGATATGGTTAGCGCTTTAGCTTGGCGTGTGTGGTATATCCTTCCCATTGCGTCATAAAGTGACGCAGCATTGAGTGAACCTATGAAAGAGAACGTCTCAGGTTACTTATGTAACCTATGTTCTCTGAGTAGGGAATGAGACGTTGCATCCGCTGCCAAGCTCCTCGCACTGCTGAACGGCCTTACTTTTCGGCAGAGAAATCTGAGGAGCAGATGGCGCGCGCACCAGTATAAGGTGGCGACGTAAGAGCTTCGGGGCGGCGCCCGCGCCATCAGCCAATGAATTGGCGTGATTCTATAAGGGCTTCAGACAATCGGCACCCGGTTCCCATTACGTCATAAAGTGACGCAGCGTCTCGTTCCCTACTCAGAGAAAATAGGTTACACAAGTAACCTGAGACGTTTTCATTTAGCTAAAAACCGAAACTAAAGTTTTGTTAATTCAATTTGTCGAGTAAAAATGAAAAGCTGCAGTAAAATTATTCAGCAAATTTGTTTAATGTCCCTGTTTCACTCAATGATTTCAGCCCTCCAAGACAATTTTGGCCAAAACTGAAAATTCAGCCAAATATTTTCAGTTATTTTCATCACTAATATACACGTTTTTATAGCAACGTAATTTAAATATTTGGCCCATATGACTTATTTTAAATGAACATATTAAACCTAAATTAAACTAATTAAAATAAACACATTAGATATTAAAGTAACACAACATATAACAAAATATTATACATATTATTATATAAATATATATAGAATTACATATATTATTTTATATAAATAAACACTTTACAATAAGGTTTCATTAGTTAACATCAGTTAACTACATTAGTTAGCATGGACTTACAACGAACAATAATTCTACAGCATCTATTAATCTTATTAATGTTAATTAATTTACTAATACATAATTAAAATCAAAAGTATATTTGTTAACATTAGTTAATGCACTGAGAACATGTAATGAACAACTCTTAGTTAACACAAACTTGTTAGTTTGTGTTAGTTAATACATTAACTAATGTTAACAAATGAGGCTTTATTATAAAGTGTTATCAAATGAATTATATACATTAATATTTATGTTTTGTTATGTAAATGTTATTAATATTTGGTCGATATATCACTATATACATATCTTTATAGAGAAGTAATTCAAAGATTCAGCACATTGTTTTTAATCTGCTTGGCATTATTTCTTCTAAGCTTTGACATACATTTGCCATGGATCTATGGAACTTCTTCAGCTGATTATACAGTTTGATATACTTAACTGGCATATCACCCGCTAACACTGATGATTCATTATATACTTTCATTACCTAGCAATGCCAACAGGCCCATCACAGTCAGGACCGGTTTCCGCAGTAACTGCACGTGTGGCGGGTTTGTGTTGTTGATCTGGAATCGAGCGGTGAGCGTGCGCTGGGTAAACGGGTGTGGGTGGTAACTAAGGAAAGCATTGTCGTTGCTAAGCAGCGTGTAGTTGATGGTACTGTTCTGGTCAGCGATGAGCAGGTTCTGATGCTGAGAGATGACCTACAACACACCAGAGACATGACTGGAGACTGTAATATTGCACCAAATATACCTGACTCACTAAATTAACAAGCTTTAATGAATCACTAAGGAATGCAATTCATTTAAGAAAAAATAAATAAAGACCCCATTAAAATTGTCTTTAAGTTTGAGGTAGGTGCTGCACAATTTGGTGGAAAAAGTCTTGTCATAGCTACTGGCAACTTAACATTTTCATTTGTCCAGCTCCAACTTTCTGTTTTAATAGGAAATACATCCGCTGAGGAATGTAAAGGGGTCATCAGATGCTAAATTAACTTTTATAAGGTGTTTGCATATAAATGTGTCTTTGCAGTGTCTGGACACAACCACCCTACAATGATAAAAATTAATTCACTCCTTTTTTTTTTTAAACCTCAAATAGCCTAAACACTCACATTTTCTGAGCAATATGACATCCACCCACGGCCACTGACGGACTGTCCCAAATTAGCATATTTCCACCCTCAGCCAGTTGTACACTGTCCGCCAAGGCAGCACTTCACGTTTCTACACGCCCCACGGAAGACAGGGGTGGGGTGAGCAGTAGCTCATTACCATTTAAAGAGACATGCACCAAAACGGGTGAACAGCTGTTTTTGAGGAGGTAAAAAGGGTGTTGTTTTACACAAACATTGAGGAATTTTAACCAAAGTATGTTACAGACTTTACATGACGACCCTAAAGAATCATACCAACTTGTGGAAAATGGGCATCCGATGACCCCTTTAAAGGGATAGTTCACCCAAAAATGAAAATTCTGTCATCATTTACTCACCTTCCAGTTGTTCCTTGTAACCAGGCCGCTTTGGGGCACCATTGACAAAAATACTATGGAAGTCCCAAAAGTTTCCCACATTCTTCAAAATATCTTCCTTTGTGTTCAACAGAAGAAAGAGATTTATACAGGTTTGGAACAACCTGAGGGTGAATAAATGATGACAGAATTGACAAAGCTGGTGAAATTAGATATTAGAGTGAGAACAGAGAACCACGGCACTCCCGTTTACCTTAACCACCATGGCAGCATAGGTGACATCCGCTCTCCAGGTGAGCGGTTTGTTCCAGCCAACCAGCGGATCAGCCTCGTCATTGTAGATCGGCACAGAACCAAACTGTGGAAACCTTTGCTGGATCTCCCGTACAGTCTCCACCTCCTGCTGCAGGATGGGTAACGAGCTTCCAGCTCCCTGAAAAACAAAGATACACATTATACAATAATCAAAAATCGAATGACTTATTCGATATATGACTTATATGACAGATTTATGCAGTACACTTATTACAGGAACAAGATTAAAGACGACATGTAAAACCTTCTCTACACATTTTACTTCGGTTCTGGTATGTAATGTGATATTCAACAAGGACAAATGTAGGTCAGGACTTGGTATCACATGGTATATTTGCATTTTATTATTACTTATTACACAACTCTCTGAAATGCTTGATTCTGATTGGTCAGTCATGTCTGCATCATTATTTATGTGGTGAAAAGCTGTTTAATAAGTGATGTACGACTGTACATTATTCCTTAAATGTCCTTCTTAATTGAACTTTCATCTAGGCTCAAAGCAGTTTGCTAGGAACCATTTTTCTTCACTGAAGCTTTGTGTTTAATGAGATGAAAAAAAAATCCCCACTTAAATCAATATTTCTTGTCTAATTATTTACTTATGTGGCAAGCAGCAGTGTAATGTGTGCATCAGGGTCTTGCTGAGTTTATTTTGCAGCTAAATGTACATTATCCCTTACTTATCAACCTTTCATGTACCTTCTTGTGTAGTGCGATGTAGTCTAGCCGTACGCCGGTCTCTCCAGTAAAGTAGTTTGTGCCGTTGAAACAGTGTTGTAGCATCTCCCAGCAGTACGGCGAGCGGGGCGGAGAATGACAGGAGTCTCCCGGACCCCCGAAATTCAAGACTGGACTCGCTGCACGAAGGCCCTCAGAGCAGGCATCATAATAGTTTAGAAACCCTGGAGGAGTGGAGCAGGAAAAATTCACTGTCACCACAATGAGGCGGGTAGATTGCCCTCAGCAGAACCACTAATTCTTCTATATGGTAGCATTAAATTAAAACCTGTCAGACACTTTTTTATTTTATTTTACCCACACCACAAAGGCACATCATTTCTGTGCTCAAGAACACCATGTGCAGAAATACAACACAAAAACATGCCATCTCACAGACACTGCTACATAAATCCAGAGTGGACTTACATTGCAGCATTTGCACAGATGGACAAGCAGTTTAAACAAGTTGTGTGGTTCATTCAATGTTATTTACCTCATAAATATGCAAATCAATGTATCCAAGAAGATATTTTGAAGAATGTTGGTAACCAGACAGTTGACGGTAGCCATTGACTTCCATAGAATTCTTTTCCCACGGATCGTAAGGTATTTTCATCATTTACAGTCTGTGATTTTATTGCCGTCCAAATTCAGAATGTCAGTGTTTTTCTCCCACCACCCACATAAAAATCCCCGGCCGAATTCTCCCAATAGTATATACGGTATCTCCAATTACCTACTGTTTTTAGACAAACACCATGGGCGTGTGGTAATTTAATTGCCGTCCGAATCCACAAGTTTTCAAAAGAGATTGCTTAAAAATTCACTGTTTATATCAATTTTGACCACTGCAGAGCACCGTATTGTTGGCGCTTCACTGTAATTTGGATACATTTTGAAGATCTAGCTAACACTTTTATCACTGAAATACTGGAAAGTATTTACAAGAATAATCTTGTATTACCGCTCAAAAGAGAAAGAGAAGAAAAACACGTAAAGATTTGAAATGGGCAGTTATTACGACAGTAATTAACGTTATATACATTCAATTAGCAGCATTTTTTTTACCTCATGTAAATAAGAGGCTTTATTAACTTTTTATTAACTTGTTTTAAAATGACATCCTATCTTCCTATTTTTTAAACAGGAGATTTAAATCATTAATAATTTCCTATTATTAAATTAAATATGACCGACATTTTATTTACAGCAGACAATCATTCGACTGACCACGTGAGCAGTGAGTTCCCACGTTCGTATGATCACAAAACTCGCTCCTCCACCGTGTGAATAAATCACCATCCGAATTATCACTGAGGTGGCATTCAAATTTATTTTTATGGACGTCCATATGAGAATTACCGTCCGAATAGGGCTTATGAAAGTCAATGGTACCGTCAACTGTTTGATTTCCAGTATCAATTACCACTATCAATACCAATTTTGTGTTCAACAGAAGAAAGAAACACGTACAGATTTAGAACAACTTGAGGGTAAGTAAATTATGACAACACTTTCATTTTTTTGGTGAACTATACCTTTAAGGCTGCTCAATTTAAATGTTAACACTTCTGCAAAACTTATACATATACAAATTTCCCCAAAATACAGACATAAACATAGACCCTGGTTCAGTTTGGGGAAAATTACATATGTTTATTTCAACATCTCCCCTCTACATGGTACAATAAAATTGTTGATTACCAGTTAACAAATTAACATTAAAAATATAGCTGCAATTACAGGGCCTGAGGTTATGGTACCCGCAAGACACGGTCCCAATGGGTCTTGAGACGTTTTTAAAAGTTGGGCAACTTGCACTATTATTAACTTGACATGGAGTCTTAAAAATGCGACACTCATTGCGGGATGTTTAAAGAACAGAAATGCAAGGCAACGTGCATGCCTGTCAGAAGACTAATCACATTAAATACAGCTAAAAATATCTAAAGTAAAATAAAAATACAAGGTGGAAAAAAATCTAGGAATCTAGATTTTAAGAATCTAAGAAAATTTTGTTTCTAGCCCAATTGGATCAAAACTTGTCAAACTTGCTGCAAGAGCAGCTTTGAGTTTCCAGTGGTTCTAGATGGTTGAGACCACTACTTAAAACCACTTCCAATTGATTGAGACAGACAGACAGACAGACAGTGTTTCGTCTCAGACAACAACAAAAAAATATAAGACTGTACCTTGGATTGACACTGTGATGTTGTCAAAGTCGTGGTTGTTCGGCTCATTCCACGTCTCAAAGCTCCACTGAGAGACAAAGCTGAGGCCGTATTTCCCTACAGGAACAAACAGTCAGACCTTTTGGAGCTTTGTGGTAAAATATCTGGGATGGTAAACAAAAGGTTCAAACTGCACAACAATTGCTTCATGATCTATCATTACGACTTCACTCTCATACTCACATATGTATCTTTTGGCGATCAAATAGACCAAATTTCTCCATTCAGTAACTTGACTTTTGTCTTCAAAGTTGCTGAAGGTGTTGGACACACTGCCCATCAGTTCAAACCCTTTAAAAAGAAGCCATTCTCTTTGACACAATGCAAAGTTGTGTTAAGTTAAACCTAGTGGCAGCAGCCTAATACTACATCATGCAAGCAATGAGATTTTACTGTAATGTTTGAAATCTTAGTCCTGCTCATCCAAGAAATAATGCAGTACTTAGATCAGGACAGTAAAGCCAGTAGAAGATGAATGATCTTCCTGATCTGAGCCTGCTCGCCCCGTTTCACCAACTTGTGCTCTGTATGTGTCTGTTGCATTACATACCCGGCTGCAGGCCATTCTGCCAGAGAAGATCAATCAGCTGGTCTAAGTGAGTGAAGTTGTAGTGATATTCTCCACTGTTAACTCTACACAAACATCAGAGATAAAAACATTAGTAATACAGTAAACTACAAGCTGCATGGAGAATATACACTGATCAGGCATAACATTAGGACTAATATTGTGACCTGCCAAAACAGCCCTGACCCGTCGAGGCACGGACTCCGCTAGACCCCTGAAGGTGTGCTGTGGTATCTGGCACCAATATGTTAGCAGCAGATCCTTTAAGTCCTGTAAGTTGCAAGGAGGGGCCTCCATGGATCGGACTTTTTTGTTCAGCACATCCCACAGATGCTCGATTGGATTGAGATCTGGGGATTTTGGAGGCCAAGTCAAGACCTCAAACTCGTTGTTGTGCTCCTCAAACCATTCCTGAACCATTTTTCCTTTGTGGCAGGGCACAAAAAAACTGCGATGCACTGTGTATTCGGACACCTTTCTATCAGAACCAGCATTAACTTCTTGAGCAATTTGAGCTACAGTAGCTCGTCTGTTTGATCACACGGGCCAGCCTTCGCTCCCCACGTGCATCAATGAGCCTTGGCCGCCCATGACCCTGTCACTGGTTCACCACTGTTCCTTTCTTGGAGCACTTTTGATAGATACTGACCTCTGCAGACCGGGAACACCCCACAAGAGCTGCAGTTTTGGAGATGCTCTGACCCAGTCGCTTAGCCATCACAATTTGGCCCTTGTCAAACTCTTACCCACTGAAAACCTACTGAAAACTCGCCCATTTCTTCCTGCTTCTAACACATCAACTTTGAGGACAAAATGTTCACTTGCTACCTAATATATCCCACCCACTAACAGGTGCCATGATGAAGAGATAATTAGTGTTATTCACTTTACATGTCATAATGTTATGTCTGATCGGTGTAAATAACGCATTTAAGTAAAGATTATTTCTTGATGCACAAACATAAAATCAGTATGTCAAAAGCAGATTCTAAGAGATTATATGAGACATTTAGAATTTATGCATTTTATGCATATGATACAATGTACATCACCCACTGAAAACTAATGAAATCTTGGTTACATTTTTCAATAAGGTTTCATTTGTTAACATTAATTAATATATTAGTTAACATTAACTAACAGTTAACAATACTTCTAAAGCATTTATTAATCTTAGTCAATGATAATTTCTATATTTAAAAAAAAAAAAGAGTAAAGTCTAAATTTGTGTTTGCACTGTGAACTAACATGAATTAACAATGACCAGTTAGATTTTTACTAATGTTAAAAAAATGCTTTAAAAAAAACATTACTCATTTTTAGTTCATGTTAGCTAATGCATTTACGAATGTTAACAAATATTGTAAAGTGTTACCAAAATCTTTAACAAACGATACATGCTTGATAACATAAATATTGCAACTTAATCAGTAACTGTAAATCATTAGAATTTTCTCTTAATACTTTGAATTTAAATTTTACCAAGATGTTTATAGACAAAAAAAGTATATTTTCCTTACTTACTCGAGGTTACACCACAATTATATAATTTAATAAGAGAGAGATGCATACTACCTATTAATACCAATCTTAATATTTGTATATTTACATACACAAAGTATGTTATATATATGAATATATTTCACATTCACCAGACAGAAGACGAGAAAGTCTCACTCCGGGAATATGGAGTAACTGACCGTGTGGACACCAGCTCCAGCATCCAGTGTATCCGCACCTGCTGGATTCCTCTGTGCGGCACAGAGCCGATCATAGCCAGATTCATCTGCTGGTCTGGACTGAGATCATACAGGTGTGCATCAGTGTGCGGCTGTGGAGGACTGCAAAAACAGGAGACAAAGGTGTACATTGTGCTTATTCTTATTTATCCACTAAAACAATTCCATAGACAATGTTTTCCTGGAAATTCTGGGGTTATCACACTTTATTTATTCATAGTTCAATTAATAATTAAATAAGGTAGCAGTTCAGGCATGTACCATACGTACTACTACTACAATAGTTTACTCCTTTACTTTTGAACATAATGTAAACACTGTGACATATGAATATGTAATCATAATCATGCAGTGTTATGGTTTCCCTTAAAGTGTCAGTACCATTTATGAAAAGTGATTATATAATGGTAATTCATATACCATGGTTTTTAAATGGCACTCCAATGTTAAATGTACTTTTTTGCCGTGATATAATTTGCTACTCGTTGTACCATAGTATTAATAGTAAAGTTTAAGTGTACAACATTACAGTTTTCTCCTACCAGAATCCAGTGCTTCTCCAAAAGTGCTTCAAGTTTCGAAGTGGCTTGTCAACATTCACTTGTACCTCCACAGATGAAGATATAACAGACTGCTGCTGTTTTATCATCAGGACTGATATAAACACCGTCCATGTGAACGAACTGTGTTTACATCTATGCATGTTGCTGACGTCACTTATAAACACACACGTTTACTGTACGTGTTACAGTTCCACTTAACTTTATAGATATATTATCTCATGTTTAAATTAGCAGAAATCCTATTCGATAACGTTAAAAAATATATATATCCCCCATCTTCTGTTCTCATAAAATGTACGAGCTCTTTAGAAAAGTTGTTGCACTGACGTCATTGATATGCGACTTGTGTTTTTAACAGCTGAATGTCGCGGCCTGCTGGTCTAAATGTGAAATGGCTTAAGGGCAATGAAAAATACCTTTTTCATATTACACTGCATTTTTATAGGCCAACATATAGTACAGTACAATATAATTTAGTCACAATATAGTAGCCCAACCAATATACACACTCATGCTAATGTTCAAATGTCCGTGAGTCCTAAAGTAAAACGTTTTCATGGTTGTTAAACAAACTTTTATTTTATTTTATCAGTCTTCTTTGCTTTTTAAAGCATCTGAAGCAACATGACTTTTAGGATAATTGAAAAGATGTGGCCGACTTTTTCAGGTCCTTTTTATTATTATTATTATTATTATTAACAGTCAAGGCTGAAATAATACATTTAATACATTTATAGAATATATCTATATATTGAAAGAAAAGAAAATCATATGAGATCCTTTAAAAATGGATGAAAATAAAGGAACAAAAAAGCATAACAACATAAAAAGTTGCATTCAAAAGAATAAACGTAAAATAAGACATGCCAATGTTTTAAGATTGCAACTACTACAGCTAAAGCAGAATGTATAAGATGAGATCAAACAATAAAGAAGTGCCATGCTTTTGTTTTAACTCTTTTCATCTAAGTCCCTCATCCATCTGCTTGGCAGTGTCTAATATAGGTTACAATCTGACTTAAAATTACCCCTGAGTAGTAACTGTCTGCCCACGCTCCCTGAATATGATGGGGGGTGATATTGCTACACTGGGCATGCCGTAGTTAAAATAGGGATTGGGAGGATACATCTGTGGATAAAAAGAGTATGGATCAAATCTTTGAGGACCCATGAGAGGATTTCCAGGCTGAAAGTATGGGTTAGCCTGTGGGCCGAGGAAAGAGGAGCTCTGGAAAGGACCGATCATGGGTGGATATGCGTGAGAGTGAGAGGGAATGCTGAGTGGCATTACTACGGCATTCTGAGGCAGAATTGAGCTGTATGGAGCCGGAAGTGCCACAACCTGAGCAGGACTTTGCATAGCAGGCAGAACAGGACTTTGCATAGCAGGCATTGACTCTGGATTGGCCAGCACTAGATGCTGTAAGGGTGCTTGTTTGGGAGGTTCTGCTGCTGTTGCCCTGTCCTGCTGGGGAAGGCCGGAGATGAAAAGGTTAATATGTGGTACAGAAGGGTTCTGTGCTGGTTTAGGGTCTACAGGAGGGCCAACGGGAACAGCATATTGTGGATTGAGGATGTATGCTGTCTGGACCTGCGGAGAAGGTTCTTGTAGCTGAAGACCTGCTGGTTTTGGGGTTGGATCAGCGATGGGGGGTTTATTGACATTCACTAGAGTGTCCCTCATCTGAGTAATCAAGGCTTGAAGCCCCTAAAATGGGTAAAAGCAATATATTATTATGCTATTTATGCCATAGCATCAGAATACCATAAAGGGTTAGAAGTTCACCCAAAAATTAAAATTCTGTCATTAATTACTCACCCTCATGTCGTTCCAAACCTGTAAGACATTCGTTCATCTTTGGAACGCAAATGAAGATCTTTTTGAAGAAATCTGAGAGTTTTCTGTCCCTCCATTGACAGCTACACAACTAACACTTTGACACTTCAAAACGTTCATTAAGAGATCATGAAAATAATCCATATGAATTGAGCTGTTTAGTCAATTTTCTGAAGAGACTCGATCGCTTTATATGATAAACAGATTGAATTTAGACTTTTATTTACATATAAACATTCATGAAGTGGTAAACGGAAGATCAAGCATGTTCGCTTGACATGCGAGAACCAATTAGCTCCAATCTCGTGTTATGCAGCACGTTTGAGCTTCAGCAAGAACCAATGAGGTTCATTCTCGTGTTACGCAGCACGTTTGAGCTTCAGCAAGAACCAATGAGGTTCATTCTTCTGTTACAAGGCACGTTTGCGCTTCAGCAAGAACCAATGAGGTTCATTCTTCTGTTACGAGGCACGTTTGCGCTTCAGCAAGAACCAATGAGGTTCATTCTTCTGTTACGAGGCACGTTTGCGCTTCAGCAAGAACCAATGAGGTTCATTCTTCTGTTACGAGGCACGTTTGCGCTTCAGCAAGAACCAATGAGGTTCATTCTCGTGTTACGCAGCACGTTTGAGCTTCAGCAAGAAGCAATGAGGTCCATTCTTCTGTTACACAGCACGTTTGAGCTTCAGCAAGAACCAATGAGGTTCATTCTCATGTTACGCAGCACGTTTGAGCTTCCTCAAGAACCAATGAGGTTCATTCTGGTGTTACGAGGCACGTTTGAGCTTCAGCAAGAACCAATGAGGTTCATTCTGGTGTTACGAGGCACGTTTGAGCTTCAGCAAGAACCAATGAGGTTCATTCTCGTGTTACGAGGCACGTTTGAGCTTCAGCAAGAACCAATGAGGTTCATTCTGGTGTTACGAGGCACGTTTGAGCTTCAGCAAGAACCAATGAGGTTCATTCTGGTGTTACGAGGCACGTTTGAGCTTCAGCAAGAACCAATGAGGTTCATTCTCGTGTTACGAGGCACGTTTGAGCTTCAGCAAGAACCAATGAGGTTCATTCTTGTGTTACGAGGCACATTTGAGCTTCAGAAAGGTCTTAGATTTCATCAAAAATATTTCATTTGTGTTCTGAAGATGAACGAAAGTCTTAAGGGTTTGGAACGACATGAGGGTGAGTAATTGATGACAGAATTATCATTTTTGGGTGAACTAACCCTTTAACAATGGCTTACCAAATACTGGTAAAGCTGTCAGGTTTAGCATGGGGAAAGCACATTTTCTTCAGAAAAGTCTAGTTTTCATGATCAAGTTTAACGCACAAAATGTAATGAATTTTAGAGAAATAATATGAGGTCAAGTCTAGTTTAATTAAATGAATGGCAAAACAAATCCTTACCTCCTCTTCACTCGCAGATCTGGCTTCTATGTCATGATGCTGATCCACCTGTGAGACAAAAACACACTCTTTAAAAAAAACCACCAGGCTTTCGTACATGCTGAATATGAAATGATTGAAATATGCACTTACTGGTGCTGCAGTTATCAAGAATAAGTTGCTTATTATCAACATTACTGTCTTCATGCTTCCAATATATCTGCAATTATATTATAATGTTATATAAAAAGCCTCTATAAATGCACATGCTGTGAAACAAACAAATAAAAGCATAACATTTGCATTAACATTTAATGTTTTTAGCAATGATTGACTGAAAGCAAACATCTGATGATCAGCACTATTGTCTTCATACTTTCAATATATAGTATTATAATATTATGCATATAAAAAAACTTAAAGTGCTGTTAAGCAAACACATAAAAGCATCAGATTTGCTAATAAAATGCATACCTTAGTTTTCCCCCCCAGTTTACCTGCAATAATAGAATAATATAAACACATAGATTCTGTTAAACAAATAAAAGTATCAAATTTGAATTCATGTCCAACACAACCTAATAAAACTCTTACCTTATGTGAACACTTGAAGAGAAGTTCCCTCAGATTGGAGAATTAATGGTGTTGAAGATGCTTTAAAGGCCTCTTAGTTTTGTATGAATTGATTCATCCAATCAGCGATGCTGTTTTCCTCATTTCCCTCAAAATTGCAGAATGTCTCAATATTAAACACCATTAACCCAAAAAAGCCTATAACTTATAATTAAGGTTATTGGTTTTAAAATGTGTTTTAATATCATTATTATGATGCAATGTTTGTAGTGCAACATGTCTCAGTATGTTACGCAAGTGGCTTTTCCTTATATTGAGGAAAAAACTCAGATATGAGACACAACTGACTCATTGTGGGAGGAGAAATAGAGGAAATATCCAGATAACTCTTTTAAACACATGCATAGTGCATCGACTGCCTGAAAACGAATGCTAAAGCAGGGGACTTGATTTTAGAAAAACTTAATGCATTAAACAAAAATAAAATACAGTCAACTTCAACCAAAGCTCGTTTCATTGTCCCTTGAAATGTAAGAAGCTAAATTAACATGCACAAGTATATGATTCTTTGCCATGTATATAAGTATACAGTACATACATGAATTTGATTGTTATTTTAGGTCAGACTTAAAACACCTCACTCAGTTTTATACTATGATATGTGAAGTATTATGTAATGCCATAATGTTTGTTAATGTACAAGTTCTTGTGAAATGTTGTAGATACTTGAGGTAACTGTCAAACCAATGCGGCGAGGGATTTCTTCAGAACTCAGATGTTTTAATTAATTTGAAACCATCTAGATTCGTTTAAAAGATTAAGCCCAGGTATCTGTTCATCATCCTCAATTGTGGGAAAGAACCACACTTTTTTTATTGGGTGAATGTGAGAAGGTTGCCATATAAAAAGCAGAACTGGGTGACATAAGGCATCAACAGCAGCATATGTGAAATGTGAAAAAGGTAAGTGAAAATATTATTTGTATACATATTATAATTATATTATTATGAATGTATAAAATATCAGACATAATATTATATTAATATTATATCATTATTTACTTTATACATACCATAGTAATATTGTTTTTTTTATTATTATATCTTATTGATTATATTCATTTAGTTACTGAGTAGGTCAAAAGTCTGTCAAGCAAGATAAAATTATGGAACAACCATTTCATGATTGTAATGGAAAGCGGTTCACGTTGCAGGTCAGAATCAGCTATGACGAGCCTAATCTTGGTTTTCAGTCTCCTGTCTGCAGTCTGTCTGATTCTGGCGGTTCCTGTGAGTTGAAAATATAACTTACACAATTGTAAATACGACATGTATAAGGATAACTGTTCAAGGGATTATGTCTGTTGGATATAGGTGGAGAAACCCAGGAGCAGGAAGACAAGAGATTGGAGTTTTGAGGTAATCATTTTCAGTTTTTAATTCAATCTCAAGTTCAATGAACATTAAAAGATGCAGTTTTTAAACCCTTATATAAACCCTTCAGAAAAGATGTTTGCATGTTTCACAGCTACTGGAATATCTCTGCATATATATATATATATATATATATATATATATATAAAATCAAGGATGCATTAAATTGATCAAAAGTGGAAGACATAATTTTACACTATATTTCAATTTAATAAATGCTTTACTAAATGTAATAATATATGCAAATAAATGCTTTTCATTGAACTCTATTCAAAGAAAAAAATAGCACCATTTCCACAAAAATATTACGCAGCACAACTGTTTTCAACATTGATGATAATCAATAATGTTTCTTGAGCAGCAAATCATCATTAGAATGATTTCTGAAGGATCATGTGACTCTGAAGACGATGATGTAATGATGCTGAAAATAAATACATTTTAAAATATATTCCAACAGAAAATAATATTTTGCAATAATTTCTGATTAAATAAATGCAGGCTTGGTGAGCAGAAGATACTTCTTCCAAAAACATGTGCTATACTCTTGTGGAACTACTTGAGCGGTTCACCAAATCTGTATGAATCATAATTTTGTGTTTTTCAGAACTTCTATCAACCGGTCTTTCCAGGTCAATCGGTGCCTTCATTTCCTTTTCTCATGCCTATGCATCAATTCAGTGGACTACAACTTACACCCTACAGGTTTCAAAGTATCGCACACCCCTCGCCACCTGGTTTCTACCCATATCAATATCCATATCCACATCAATATCAATATCCACATCCACCCTTATACCGCTTCAGGCCTACAGTGGCTGTGCAGCCACCCATCATTGTGCTAGAGAGGTTCCCCAGCACTGCAGTCCCTACAGCCAGACCTCCCGTCACAGCCGTTCCCATTTAGGATGATGACCATCTATCAGGAGCCAAAAATAATCAGCTGACTTAAAGCAGGAGAATGACTTGATTTGATATGTTTTAACTGATAATCTTTTCTTTTTATTCATTCTCAGATGGTGGTACCCTGGATATTTTAAATATATGTACAATCTGCTTAGCCTTTGAAAGTCTAATCATGAAGCTCAAAATAGTAAAGTGTATTTCAAATATTTTACAAAATTTGTACTGAATTATACATTTTTCACATTACGCGATTGCTTGTGTTAAATAGCGTATTCAAATCCAGGTTGCATTTACATTGAGGTGTAAAATGGCTGTGCAGAAAACCCAAATTCCTATATTAATGTCCAAATAAAAACTTGAGTCGATTTTATTTTCTACATTTTCATGGAGATTGCCAATGACTTTCCTATATGAGGTGGTGTAGTATTTAAGTAGTATTTAAATTGTCAGACATGATACATTGTCTTTACAGTGAATATGTATTTGTAGATACCAGTACAGCAAAACTGCTTTCAACATTGATGATAATAAATGTTTCTTGAGCAGCAAATCAGCATATTAGAATGATTTCTGAAGGATCATGTGACACTGAAGCCTGGAGAAATGATGCTTTGACATCATAGGAATAATTACAGTTAACATATATTCAAATAGAAAACTGCTATTATAATTTCTAATATTTCACAATATTACTGTTTTTACGGTCATGGTTTATTATTTTTACTCACCTTTGCAATTCCAGCAAGTAATGTTGAGACGAAACATAACGAAGGCAATACCATTTCATATGAATAAACAATCAAAAGCGAGTCCTATGAATGAGTCCTGTTGATGAGATTTATTTAAAAGAAATGAACAGACTCAAAAAAAAAAGTTCCATTAAAATACAACTCAAATAGCATCGTTAAACAGTCAGTTTTACATGTTTTCTTTATACTACCTGTACATTAGACTTCACAATTGCAACTATTTTCAAATAACTTAAGTAACTTGTTTTTAAAAGTGCAAATTCATAATTCATACATGGGAATTCCATGGGTAAGACGTGGGTACATGGGAAAGTTCACATTTCCTTTGTGCAACAAGAGAGTGAGAAAGAATGAGTGAGCGAGTGAGTGAGTGAGTGAATGAGTGAGTGTACAAACGCAGTGCGCTGACTATGACTTCTGCTCTGCTCCTGTGGAGGACTGAGGCGTGCTGTCCGGCTTTATTATCTGATAAGTGATGAGATACTCTGGGTAGGCCTGGAAAACAACCACAACAAAAACACATTAAGAGAACAGAACAGAAGTTTTCATTTCACTGCATTACTTTTCCCGTTGTTTTTCAATGTAAACACACTAAACGGACATGTTTAACCATTGCCGTTCTAAAGACACAGTGCTCAAGTTAAAGGAGTCCTATTATGCTTTTTCACTTTTTCAACTTTAGTTAATGTGTAACATTGCTGTTTGAGCACAAAAAAAAAGTGATCTTGTTTGGACTACAATGCACTTCTTCCGGATCTTGTGGAGTCACAATATCACACAGATTTAAATAATCCCCATCCACGGAATACGCAATAAAGAGGGCGGCCTGGTTGAGCTGTGCTAGAAGACCTGTTTTAGCATGTTGTTGCCATGTCGAAGATATGCCGTTTTCCCCACCCCGGTTCCAAAACCCCTTTGTTTGGCCTTTCTAAGGCAGATGAACTTAGAAAACAGTAGTTAAAATGTATTATTTTATCTGTGTGCAGCACATTTTACAGAGGATAGCTTCCAGAACCCAAAGCCCCATTCACACTCCCAGCGACATGATCCCATTCATTTCACTGGAGCGCTGGCGACGTCTAGTGACATTGACTCTTGGTGACAAAAGTTCAGAAATGTTGCAAGTTCAGAAAACGTTATGCAAATTAGAAGCAAAATTTGGTGTGCGACAACCAATGGGAGTGAAGACGAGACAGGGCAGAGTTTTATATGATTTGACTGTAACCACATAAATGGATATAATAAAATGATGCGTGGAAAAGAAAGTCTTAGTGAGTTTGAGTCATACATTGATATTTCGTGCTGTCAATTATATGATGCAGTGAGCAGTTCAGCACTGCTGTAGTTCATATTACAGTTTCCCCTGCATTATGTTGATTATTAGGAACAAGAAAATTAATTATTTGTCAAATTCGAATGACGTTTTAGTAATTTGACAGTACGAGTGAGTTTAATTTGTTGATAGATTGATCGTTAATCTAGTTAATGATTTAATGTACTGAGCACTGCTGTGGTTTATATAACAATACTCTCCAACTTACTTTTAATTCCTTTAAGTCTAAGTCCTAGTCAAATTAGAATGATATCTTAGTTTTATATATCACTTGTGATTGCATTTTCTATAGATATGGCAAGACGTGCAGTCCACCAATAACAGCGTGAAAGCACTGGGAATGCCCATAAGTGACTTCACAGGACAGAGACTAGCGACATACAGCGGAAAAAGTCGCTGGCAGTGTGAATGGGGCTTAAGAGAGTACAATTAGAGGTCTACACGGAGGACCTGAGACCCGAGGACCCAAGGCCCGACCCTGGACCCGTGCGAGCTTGAGTCTATATTTTAAATGGTCGGGTCCCAATCTATTACTTCTGGTCCCAGATCTGTTTTTTGTGTGTAATACCTGACATTGTGTGTAATACCCGAGATCAGAGTCAGTGGGCGCTGTCTATGTTTTGTAACATGCAACTTGTACAATGGAAATAAGGTAGCCTGACGTTGTCATACTCAATTCTAGTCAGAATTTGAGTCTGATACTGCTCCGTTGGGCTGTGATTATGGGGCGTGTTTAAACCGAACCAGGAAAGACCTCAATTGGATAGACCTACAACCAATCAAAGCAACGGAGCGACGCATAACGTTAGTTGTCAAATGTCAACAGAACTCAACTGCACTGTGTTGCCAAGTCCGCGGGTTGAAGCGACCCCAATTATGTGATATACAGACCCAGGAATGCGAATTTTAGCAGGCAGTCCAGCCAAAATAACACATTTTTTACCCCCCAAATGCCATTTTTCCTGGATCTTTGCCGATGTTGTAAAAAAAGAATTTAAGGACACACAGAGTACTTACCAACACGATCATCATTTCTGAGAGAAATAGTGAAGCTGAATGCATATACGAACAAGTTCTCCATTTAGAATTAGAACAAATTCAACCCAAGCGCCTTTGATGACGTGGAAGATTACGTCACTGTTTATCATCTGTCCATCATCGTCTAAAGCCCGCCCTGACAATTTCATTGGTCCGAACAGTTTCTGTTCGGGCATAATTACTTCTCTACGGATCAAGTCCAGACCGAACTGCCCATGCAAATTTGTTTGTGGGCGGGGCTAAGTTCGTCTGGCATCCAGGCTAGAAATAAGGTGAAAAAAGCTATTATTAGCTTTCAAATCATAGACGGGTCCGGGTCGGTTCCCTTTAACATATTTATGGGTCTCTTCGGGTTAGGATACACATTTGTGTACCGTGAAGACATCTAAGTAGAATGCCAGCTATGCACAAAAGCTTCTCCTGAAAGACAGAGCAATTATCAATTTTGTCGTACAATCGTTTTGGTTGCTCTCGCTTTTGTAAGACTGTTTGCCGATCCATAGAAACGTACCACATGAAACGTCCTGTAAAATTCCCTGCTTCCAAAGGTTCTGCACAATCCTCTTGTTCATAAACATTCAGTGTCTGAATTTGACTCAAATTGCTATGGCAAAATTAAATTGACGGCATTGTTAATATTTACACCCGAGCAGATGAAACTCACAGTTATGGTAAAGGGTGTGACATTTCCCAAACACACTCTAAGCAGTTCGCCAATCACAACACACTAAGCCAGCAAACCAATCAGAGAATATTTTGTATTTCGGAAGGAGGGGCTTCATTGAAAAAGGAACTAAACAGGGTGTTTGAGACAGACTGAGAAGAGAGGAGCAAAAGAAAACTTCTCTGTGAGTATATCGTGGCCTTTACACCTCACAGTCTGCAGTCTATTTCATAATGGTGTTGTGAATTGAGGGGTGAATTTAAAGGCCCACTGAAGTGCCTTGAAACGCGCAGCATTATTCAGTGTGTTGATGTAGTTTCCACTGAAACAGGAAGACAGGGCGGGACATATCTAGCAACTCCTCCCCCTTTTTTTAAATAGCCATTTATAAAAAATAAAAATCACAGCTCAGTCAGACCAAAAGCTGCAGTTTCCTCTTAATCTTTAACCGTTTCTCCTCCTAATCGCTGTGTGCAGAATTCAAATGGGATTGCACTTCAGCTTCTTATCAGATTTTGTGTCCAGAGTGATGTCATCAAAATCATTGGGGGAAGTGAGAGATTGTATCATTTGAATGCTTATATTTTCTAAATGTGAATTGTCATTGTTTTGGAGCACACTCGCTTATAGATAACAGTAAGAGTATCAAATTCATACTAGAAGCCAAAAAAACGTCCATTTTGATTTCATGGGAACATCAAATATGCAATGTTTCTTTTGCAGCCGTACCTGTTCTCCGCGGTAGATCACATACTCAGCATAGGCCAGGCCATTGACACTGGGACGGCCGATCACCGAGTGATGTCCAGGGGGAGCGTGGGCCATCTTCATAGCGCTGAACTGCAGAAAGGACTTTCCCAATGTCACACGACAGAACAACATTTGCCTGTGGAAAACCGTCACAGAGGAAAACATGAAAAACATCCACTAGTGCATATGTTTATGTTGCATCTCTTATCGTATCAGGTGTGTGTTCATGTACCTGTGGCACACGTAACAGGAACGGTCTTTGTGAGTGGGGCAGCCAGTGCCGCCACCAATGCCATAGACGTACTGGTTACTCTTAGAGGAATTCTCTGCAAAATATATGCCAGCTCCAAACATGCCACCAATATATGCATGACGCTCATCGAATCCTTTATGGATGATGGCATTTATGAATGGAGATCCTGAAAAAACAAAACATGCTTAGGATTAGGATGATGAAAACTACTAATATTAAACCAAAACTACAATTCAATCAAAACAGAATGGAATTCATGGCTACATATAGCAGCAATGATGCATTTACAGCACATTTCATTGAAAGAAAGTTCTTTTAAAGAACTTTCAAGGTAATTTGGTAATAATCATTTAATTTTTATAGGTAGATGGTAAGGTTTGTGTTCTTATAAGGGATAAAAAAAATAGCCTACTAAAGCTAAATAATTAACAATAAGCAGCTCAAAAATTTGAGCATGGCCGGTAATTTTTTTTTTAAATGTTGTTTTAAATAAGTCTCTTTTGCTAATCAAGGCTGCATTTATTTGATCAAAAATTCAGTAAAAAAAGATACATTTTGAAATCATTTAAAATGTATTCTATTTCAATATATTTTAAAATGTAATTAAATGTAATGTGATTATTGTGAATAATAATGTGTCATTATTATTAATATTATAAATGTTGAAAACAGTTATGCTGTGATACTTTTTTTTTTTGATAAATAGAACATTCAAAAGAACTGATAGCTTTTTTCCTGTTTTTAATATTAAAAATATATTAATACTTTTATTCAGCAATGCATTGACGGATTAAATATTTTATGCGTTTATATATAAAAATGTTCTCGGTGTGATGATTAAGATAATTACATTGGGGCAAAAAGGTAAATCTTAGAATAGACCAATAAACCAGAAATCTTTGTGTCCTATCAAGGAAATACATTTCTTATATCAATGAGCCCGACTTTATATCATTTAAAACATAAAAAAAAGAAGTTATAAATAGTATAGATTAATAAATTATATATATTCTTTACATTTCAATTGTCTAAGCATGTTTTCAACTCATAGGACGAGCGAGCTCAGCACTTACCGTGAAACAGCATTCGCTCATTGTGGTGGTTGTGATTCTCATCTGCAATCTCTTTCTGCCTGTGTGTGTATCGCTCTCTCAGTTTCTTATTCACCACCTTCTGGATCTAAGTGACAATTTCTGTTAGATTTTGCTCAAGTGTAAAACAGACATACTTAAAGGGACAGTTCACCCAAAAATGAAAATTCTGTCATCAGTTACTCACCCTCATGTCGTTCCAAACCCGTAAAACATTCGTTCATCTTTGGAACACAAATGATCAGCAAACAATGTTTACAGCATTCAAATATGATCACGGAAGCTCAAGCATGAGAACCAAAAAGGTTCATTCTCGTGTTACGCAGCACGTTTGAGCTTCAGCAAGAACCAATGAGATTTGCTCTCACGTGTCAAGCAGGTATGGTTGAGCTTCTGTTTATGTTTGCTGGTCAATGTTTATATGTGAATAGAAGCCTAAATTCAATCTGTTCATCATATAAAGCGATCGAGTCTCTTCAGAAGACTTGGATTAAACTGATCAATCCATATAGATTTATGTTACAATCACTTTATAGCCTTGTTTTGGGTGAATAGACTTTCTGGAATGGAAGGAAAGAAATCTCTCAGATTTCATTAAAATAACTTAATTTGTGTTCCAAAAATGAACAAAAAGTCTTATGGGTCTGGATCAACATGATGCTGACAATTTTCATTTTTGGGGGAAATAACCCTTTAAGTTAGGTTGCTAAATTATATCATTGGTGTGTATTTACCTTGATGACATTATATCGACTGAAAACGCCACCCGCGTTTCCTCCATCCCTGTGCTCCCGAATTGTGCTTTGCATCTATGACCAAAAAATAAACACCAATTACACAGAGCTGAAGCAGACGGGTATTTGAAACAGCCCAGAAGTCTTCATGTTTTACCTCTTCCTCAACGGACTGAAACTCTTTATCATCCACAGCCAGGTCGATCAAAACTGTGCCCTGATTGGTGCAGTGGAAGGTCAGGTACGGGTTGGCACCTGCGGCGTTACAGATAACAGGATTCAAATCGAATAAAAATATACCGATGCAAGCAGCACCAGCTGAACTGATGCTTTATGAGATAAACACTCACCCTGCTGTCCTCCCAGCAGCCTCTCAATGCCTTTGATGAGTTTATGGCGGTGTCCGTAAGCATTGATGCCGATCTCCTTGAGCTCCTCGTGACCCATGTCAGCCAACACATCCAAAGTGATCTAACGGGAAATGGACAAACCGTTACAAACACGATGAAACCTTGAAACAGTGCAAAAGACGAAATAAAGTTCAAAGATGTCTGTTTGTCTCACCTGTTCTCTCTCAAAGATGTCTCTCAAATGTTCAAGCCCCAGACTCTTTAGGAATTGTGAGATGTTCATATCTAGGACAGCTATGGAACAAAATGACATTAATAAAACTAATTACAAAAGTGTAAAAATAAAAAAGATTCCAGAAGTGAATGATTTTAATGATATAAGATTAAATTAGAGGTACTCAAACTTTCATTTCTCTACCAATGCGGACGAAATGATGATCTGAAATAGTTTGACAGTTTTAACTGTCTATTCAAAACTATTCAGCAGAAACCCAACACCATTACAGAATCTACGGCGTGATCAGCGTGGTCTGATTACAGAACGAATGACTCTTATGATGCGGTTCTTTTAGTGAATCAAAGCCATACAGGGTAATGAGTATAGTTTGATTTCCGTATGAATGACTCATAAACCTTTTTTTTAGTGAATCAAAGCCATACAGCGCAATGAGTATAGTTTGATTTCCGTATGAATGACTCATGAACCGGTTCTTTTAGTGAATCAAAGCCATACAGAGCAATGAGTATAGTTTGATTACCGTATGAATGACTCATGAACCGGTTCTTTTAGTGAATCAAAGCCATACAGAGCAATGAGTATAGTTTGATTCCCGTATGAATGACTCATAAACCTTTTTTTGTGTGAATCTAAGCCATACAGAGCAATGAGTATAGTTTGATTTCCGTATGAATGACTCATAAACCGGTTCTTTTAGTGAATCAAAGCCATACAGAGCAATGAGTATAGATTGATTCCCGTATGAATGACTCATAAACCTTTTTTTTTGTGAATCTAAGCCATACAGAGCAATGAGTATAGTTTGATTTCCGTATGAATGACTCATAAACCGGTTCTTTTAGTGAATCAAAGCCATACAGAGCAATGAGTATAGTTTGATTCCCGTATGAATGACTCATAAACCTTTTTTTTTGTGAATCTAAGCCATACAGAGCAATGAGTATAGTTTGATTTCCGTATGAATGACTCATAAACCGGTTCTTTTAGTGAATCAAAGCCATACAGAGCAATGAGTATAGTTTGATTACCGTATGAATGACTCATGAACCGGTTCTTTTAGTGAATCAAAGCCATACAGAGCAATGAGTATAGTTTGATTACCGTATGAATGACTCATAAACCATTTTTTTAGTGAATCTAAGCCATACAGCGCAATGAGTATAGTTTGATTTCCGTATGAATGACTCATGAACCGGTTCTTTTAGTGAATCAAAGCCATACAGAGCAATGAGTATAGTTTGATTTCCGTATGAATGACTCATGAACCGGTTCTTTTAGTGAATCAAAGCCATACAGAGCAATGAGTATAGTTTGATTTCCGTATGAATGTCTCATGAACCGGTTCTTTTAGTGAATCAAAGCCATACAGAGCAATGAGTATAGTTTGATTACCGTATGAATGACTCATGAGTCAGTTCTTTTAAAGTAACTACATATTTTGTAGTAAATTTAAAGTGATGTGTCACTTCACTAGTTACTTGAAAAAAGTAATCCGATTACGTAACTTGTAATGCGTATGCGTAAACCCCAACACTGGTGATCAGTGTAATTTGGTTCAATCAAATTACTCTTTTGAAGTGGTTCTTTTTACAGAATCAAAGCAATACTGCGCAGTCAGTGTAACCTGATTCCTGAATGAATGACTCTTATGGAGGCGGTTAATTTCTTTCTTTTCACTAACTTCTTTTCACAACTTCTCCAACTCTCTCACCATCTCCTTCCTTCCGCTCTGTTCCGGAGGCTCCATCAGCGGGACCTGTAGCCCCTCCACTGGCCCCATCGCAGAGGGGCCCGGCCAGGTTATCGATGCTGGAGGCAGCAGAGAGGCAGGAGGGTGTGGAGGCGGGTGATATCAGAGCGGCACTGAGTACGGTGGCCTGAGGTTTGAAACAGCTAGGAAGGGCATCAGGAGGCATCGCGTCCATCAGCAACGCACGGATGTCATCGGCCTGATAAACACAGATGAATGACAATGAACTTGATACTACAACAGTCAACATGAAATGCAAAAATCAAACTTTTTTACTTTCTAATGTTACTGGTCGTGTTGTCCGTGATTCATCGGCGTAAGAAAATAATGTTGGTAACACTATAATAAGGTTATTTGATAACAGTAGTCTAGCAAACATGAACGATGAAGAATACATCTACAGCATTTGTTAATGTTGATATCAACACTTACGAATACATTTTAAAGTCAAAAGTTGTACATGTCATCATTAGTGAATACACTGTGAACAGCACTATGTTCTGTTATTTCAGAAATATTCAAATGTAGTTTATGCTAGAAGTATATTTTCACAAAGCATTTGCACAATTGCTTGTATTCCTCATTTGAAAGTCTAAATTAATAAAGTGCTATAAAGTTGATCTTCCAGAATCAATCTCTTATCTTAAATTCAAGTCAACTTTTATATTTTCTAATAGAGCGTTATCTAACAGTTGTAGTAGGGTAGTTTACCGTGGCCAGGTCCAGAGCTGTCTGTCCCTCCTGGTTCTTCATGGTCGGGTCAGCGCCGTGTGCCAGCAGTAATGCACACAGCTGTGTGCGGCCCTTCTGCGCCGCCTCATGCAGCGGAGTGAACGCCCACTTATCTGTCGCATTCACGCACGTGTTATACTTGATCAGAAGGGCCGCGATATCCACATGCTGGACAGAACGAGAGAGAAGGAAATATAGAAGCAGTATTAATGTCATGATTACGCCACAGTATTGCTGTTCAGCACTGGGTACACATTCATATGATCTACTGCTAGACATGAACAATCACCTAATATTCAGGCAGTTTGAGAATGTGTGCATTTGCTAATAACTGAAGCTCTGTAAACGATTCAAGTGGACAGAGTTTTCTGTTTTCACAAATAGGGTTTGTACAGATACTCTAAAATGAAATTCCAGGACTTATCAAACAATATTGTTATTATCTTTCAAATTCTAAAAAAGGTAAATCCATGGATAAATAAAAAATAAATTAAAACAAAATGGTAAAAATTAAGTGTAGCACATGCAATGAATGTGGTAACTTTAACCATTGAAAGGATACTATATTCCTTATTCACACTGACCTTTTTCTCATGAATATATGATTGACCTAAAGAATAAAAGCTGTATCATATACTTGGTGCAATATCATGCTCGTAGCCATGTGAATATGGCTCTATATCTATATTAGACGGGCTGCAGTGTTCATTTTGAGTTAAAAAAAAGATAGTTTTATCAATAAAATTAAACACTAATTTCACATACATGGTCCTTTAATAATGCAAGTACTTTTCAAGTACCTTTTCATAAATATTGCTGTTTTCAAAAAGTCAAATTCAAGTACTTCAAGCTATTTAAGCACCTTGTACGAACCCATATGAGTAAATAGATGATATTGTTAAATGCTTAATAAAAATACTGTGTAAAATGTTTCCTTTTTGTGCAATTCTAAGCAATCTCATGGTACATTACATGGTACATTACATTAAAATTGTAATAGATATATAGGCATTACATGCACTACAGGTTCTCTACTGACTTTGGGGTCAGTAAGATTTTTTTTTGAAGAAATAAAAACTTAAATTAAACAACAGTGACAGAAAATACGTGTCTAATGTTACAAATGGTTCATATTTTAAATAAATTATGTTCTTTTGAACCTTCCATTTGTCAATGAATCCTGAAACAAGAATTGTTTTCCACAAAAACATTAAGCTGTTCAACAATGATCATAATAATAAATGTTTCTTCAGCGAATCAGCATTTTAGAATTATTTCAGAGGATCATGTGACACTGAAGACTGGTGTAAGTATTCTACAAAACCCATCCTTCATAGATATGCAGAATAAAACCTTTGACCTTCCCACACCCTGTTCTCTCACCCCATATGAAGCAGCGTTATGCAGAGGGATGAGTCCTCCTTTATCCTGAGCGTTCACATCCGCTCCGTGCTCCAGGAGATACTCGGCCACCTCCAGGTTATTGTAACCAGCTGATCAAAAAGGAATTCATCATTAAAACACCAGAGAGACGAGATGAATGGGTGTTCAATGTGAGAAAACACCTTGAGGTACGTTACCTGCAAGGTGCAGTGGTGTAGAGTTCCTGCCCTGTGTGTCTCTGCAGTTGATGTTCTCAGGGCTGCAGAGTTTCTGCACTCGAGCCAAACAGCCCTTCTTGGCGGCATCCAGCAGGGCAGCATCTCCCCGCAGCAGGTCCTGGATGTCTGTGTCTCCGTCCTTCACCATGTCTAGAGCCATGTTGCCATCGCGGTTCTTCTTAGATGGGTCAGCGCCGTGCTAAAGAGAGAGTAAATATGTTAGTGCTACATTTAAGATTGCAAAAAAGGCAAAACATTTTAAAGTTGATGCTAAAGGCACAGTTTTACCTTTAACATAGACTTCAAGTGAGGAAAAAGTAGAATGTCCCAGGTAAAAAAGACGTACTAGTAAATGTATTACAAATGCACTGTGAACATACTCAAGTACATTTTTTATGCATTTTATAGTACGACTTTTCACCTGGAGAACATTTGGATTTGATCTAAATGGCAGCTAAAATGTTTAATGAGATTCTCAAAAAAAATCTTGTTCAAATCTTAATCTGTTTGTTAAGGGAGATATTTTTTAGGACACTGCATCTGAATCCAGACATCCAATTTCCAAACCACCACCACCACAAATAAATACAGGCCATTGAATAATACTATTATGTTATATTATATTATATACGCATAAGCTGCGTAACATGGATTTGTTTATTCAATAGTATTTGTCAGCTGAAAGTAGGGCTGGGCGATATGGCCTAAAACAAAAAAAATAAACCCCGGCTATTCCACAGTATAAATGGGCACCATATCTTTTGCAATATACAATATACATATCAAAGGTTTATAAATTGATATGCAGATAAAATGTACTTTTAACAACAGTAATGTGCAAAACAATATAGGGAAATTTTTTATATTCTGCTCTTATTAAATATAGGTTACTATTGTTCTTTTATAGTCTCACACTGAACTGACCGACAGCTCCCGTGATTATTAAAGGAGCTCTTTACTTGGTTTCTGGGTAAGTTAGTCACAATTTGAAGAAAACTTTTGTTTTTCATGAGACTTTTTGACTTCCTACTTTTGTCCATATATTAGGGAGTGGAAATGGCTAGTAAATACGTGCTCCTCAGCTGCCATCTACTGGTTATAGTGGTCATTTCATGTCTTTTTAAAGGTCCCGTTCTTCGTGATCCCATTGTTCAAACTTTAGTTAGTGTGTAATGTTGCTGTTAGAGCATAAATAATACCTGTAAAATTATAAAGCTCAAAGTTCAATGCCAAGCGAGATATTTTAATTAACAGAAGTTCCCTTTCAAAGCCTACAGCGAACGGCTGGCTTGGACTACATCCTGGTACTTCCTTCATTGATTACATCAGTAGGACAGTAGAACAGACTAACCACCGCCCACAAGAATACGTGAAAAAGGGGGCGTGGTCTTGTTGCTGTCCCACGTGGAGAAGAGGATGGTCGCGTGGAGAAAAGGAAGTGGTGCGTTTGAGTGTGTTTGTCGCCATGTCGTCGAGACGCTGTTATTTTCATCCCGCAGTCAAATCACCTTTGTTTGGCTTTCCCAGGGACGCTGTAGAGATCATTGAGCGCATAGCCGCATACATCTCCCGTTAAGAGGCGTGACCTTTCTGTACAACGTGCGCTAAGCTGCTGTCGAATCACAACACAGGAACCGCTGGCACAATCAGAACTCGTTACGTATTTCTGAAGGAGGGACTTCATAGAACAAGGAACTCATCAGGCCGTTTTTAGGACAGTGAAAACAGCGGTATACAGATAAGTAAATTGTGTGAAAAATACTGTGTTTTTTTACACGCGAAACATGAACACGTTATATGTGTTACACTGTAAACACAATCAAAGCTTCAAAAAAACACGAAGAACGGGACCTTTAAATTAAAAGTGCTTGTTTGCCACAAAGTGGTCTACACATAAAAGTAAAAAAAAAACATTTGACTATTTCTTCCACAATACCCCTTTAAACTTTTAGTTTTACAAATCATCACATTAAAAATAAATCGCAGTTGTGATGTTGTTAATTCTGTGGTGAATTTAAAAGCTTTCTCACTGGATCTCCCAGTGCTGTGTAATAACAGTGTCACAAGATCGGCCCGTGTGTTCGCTTGCGCTGCGCTGTCTATTATTGCTCCGAGCTGATAAACGGTCCGCTCAGCTCAAATGAATAGCGTAGTTTCGTTCAGACTTCAAACACACTTTGTAGTGGGGTATTGTTTGTTCTGCGACTGACGCCGAAAAACCAAACCAATTACGAATGACACTGTATGTTGTAAGATGACACTGCCCTTGAGCCCATTCGGAACTACGGGGGCATTGGCGGATGTTAAAGAGAAAACCCATTTTCATTCAAACAAGTTGACGTAAACTACACATTCGAGTTAATCGGTAAAAACGATTTATCGCCCAGCCCTAGCTGAAAGTGAAATGTAGGGTGAGCCAAAATAAGAAGAGAGCATCTCAATGATGTAAAAAGTATATGAAATTCCTACGCAATCATGATATTCATTATGAGGCAACATGTGCATGATTTCTCCATCTGATGTATCAAACCTTGAGCAGTAGTTTGCAGATCTCATATTTGCCCTTGGCTGCAGCTTCATGTAGAGGTGTGAACTTCCAAAGGTCTGCCACATTTACAGACGCTCCATGTCTAACCAGCAGCTCTGCCACCTCATAGTGTCCATATGAACATGCGTTGTGCAAAGGAACCAGACCACTGATCAAGAGAAAGAGAGTCAGTGAACCTCAGATAATGCCAACACAGGGCAAAGATAGTCACGCTAACGATGATTGAGAGGAAGATGATCGTACCCTTTATCTTTAGCGTGCACATCGGCCCCGTGATGCAGCAGGTATTCCACAACAGCCACACGGTTGTAGCCGGCAGCAAAATGCAGCGGGGTTGAGTGACGGCCCTCCAGATCACGACAGTTCACGTTTTGAGGGGAGCACAGTTGCTATGGAGGACACACAAATACATTTTCCTTCACAAACCGCTATCAAACAAATAATTTATTAGGTATGTTTACATGTATTAAATAGAACCGTCAATCGGACTGAACATTTTTTTTAACAAAACGAGCAGTGCTCTTTCGCCACAATCAGAATCGGAGAAAGTCACAGGAGCTATCGCGAGCATAATTTTCATTTTTGCCTTGATGACATATCTAAAGAGAAAGCTGATGTTTACGTCAGAAAAGCTTTTTAGCAAATATTTAGTAAACATCCACTGACCAGTTCGCGCTCTGACGCGGACCACAACAAACGTGCCCAGTGTAAAAAACGCTCCTGAGACTAAAACTCAAACAGGGGCATTTTTGCCACATATCTTGAATTTTATGGACATTCTAACTAAGAAGCACTGAAATGGTTTGGGTAACGATATTTGGAACAACACGAGAGTGAGTTACATTAGGTGTTTTAAATTTTCTTTTTGGGGGAACAAACCCTTTAACTCTATAAAGTCTTTTTTATTTGGCCATGTACTGTATCACTCTGCAGTCTCTACACGTGAAGTAAAATAATTTCAAGTTAATTTATTTATTTGAAATGTATTTTATCTGTAATATGATCATGCAAGCTCAATTTATAAAAGTAAAACTAAACCATTTATTTTATCTGTTAGCGGACTCTTCGCAAAGTTGGCATAGGCATAAAAAAAAACATCTAATACTCTATAAGGAACACTGGACAATTGGATAAAATAATATTATTTCTCGCTATATGTGGAGATGGTGGTCCAGTGGGTTAAACCACTGAACTGATATGCAGAAGGTTGCTGGTTCAATCCCAGCAGTCGCCACCAGTGTGTCCTTGAGCAAGGCACTTTACTCCACGTTGCTCCAGGGGGATTGTCCCTGTAATAAGTGCACTGTAAGTTGCTTTGGATAAAAGCGTCTGCCAAATGCATAAATATAAATATAATATAAATATAATATATGCGAACAAGACCGTATAATATATTTCTCATATAATATATGAGAATTATATTATTTTCTTGGGTATGCCTATCTCTGCAATGAAACACGTCTCTGTCATAGTCGCACATGAACGGTTCTTTCATTGCGTTGGTCATAATTTATCTTTGGCTGCATCTTCCTAATTCGGAACATGATCAAAGATTACATATGTGGACACCATATGTGGTCGGAGAAATTAGCCATTGGGAAAATATATTTTAACTACCAGTATGTTTAAATGAACGAAATGACTGATAAAGTCGTCAAGTCAGTAAAATGAATCTACAGTAGCCTATCACTGCTGCATATGGGTGAAGTTACAGACAACACAACGTGTATAAAGAGAGCTTATTTTATCTATAATCAAGTGCGTAGCAACCATTATAGCCCGCATTTTACAACTATTTGAGCGAATGCAGACTGAGTGAAGGATGATTCAAAAACAGCCTACTCATTGCTTCTCTGCATTGGTTATTGGTGATGATGCAATAAAGTACTCTTTTCATCACATACCGCCACAGCAAAAACTGCACATTGCAACCAGTTTCAGAAAATTGTTTGATTCGATATTCAAAATTGCATTTGAATCAAGCTCAATTAGATTGGTTGAGGAGTTTACATGAAGGCTTTCCCGTCTGATGAAGCCATCAATCCGATTATAAACAGATTATTTCAGTGCAAGCAAATATAGCTATTGATTTCCTGATGGATAAAATCTTTTTAAAAAGTCCTTTTTATCATTTGGGTTACCAGTCTGACTCTCTAAACATAAGGCCAAGACTACCCCAAAGTGCCCAGAAGTTAAATACATTTTGAACACGTTAACATTAAAGTTGGTAAACTGTTATTTACCTTCACTGTGTCAAGGTCTCCGGCTTTAGCAGCCTCGAGAAAACGGTAATCCACATCCGAATTACGGGGAGGAATGTTCTCTGGAGAAATAAATGCAGGAAAATTACAACAGATTAAGGACATCTTTAGCGTTTAAATGACAGAAAATTAATTAAATCATACTGCAAATAAAGTTCAGAGTAATAGATGTAATACTGTAATAGTACCATTAAGTATTTGTTGAATGGCTTCATTGCCCATCTGTGAAGCGGTGAAGCCCTGCAATGAAATGATTGATGGGTCTGCGCCATAATTCAGCAATAATCTGCAGGTCTGGATGTGGCCAGCAAGGGCCGCTCTGTGCAGAGCTGTCTGTCCCAGTGTGTCCGCAGCATTCACCTAAACACACAAGACAACAGGTTTATTATAAAGATACAGTACTGTACAAGAGTTTGAGGTCAGTTAGGAGTAGTAGTATTACTTGCATTATTTGTTTCAATATTGAAAACAAGAAATGTTTCTTGAGCAGCAAATCCACATATTAGAATGATTTCTGAAGGATCATGTGACAGTAATGATGCTGAAAATTCAGCTTTGATCACAGAAATATTTTTAAATATATTAAAATAGAAAACAGTTATTTTAAATTGTAATAATATTTCACAATATTATTTGTATTTATATATTTGTATTTATATGCAATCTGTATTTTTATACAAATGCTGCCTTGGTGAGCAGAAGAGAAATCTTACCGTCCCCAAACTTCGTATCAACAGAAAATAGCTCCTAGTTAAAAATGGTACAATTTCACTCAATATTTGTGAGCAAAAACCCCCATTTTGATTGAATTTGAATTTACAGTATATAGTGAAAAGCCGTTCAAAAACAGCACATCAATACAAATTGAGCAAGAGGCACTTTTATGTTTCAGCATCACAGGAAACTGGCATAGACAGTATATAATTGGCCTGCACATTTAATCAAAATAAAACAGAAATTGTGATATGGCTTTGGGAACAATATGCGGCAACCATCTTCACATACTAATGAGAAGAGCTTATCAAAAAAAAAAAAAAAGAAGCTCTAAGGGGCTCCTTGCGGTATTCTGTCAAAATAAAAGTTTCTTGGTTTAACGTCTGAAAATTAATCCATAAATATTAGTATTGTAATTTAAAATAAAATTACTTTTTTATATTATTTCTCTTAAAAACACTTATTTGTACAGTGAAATAATACAGTAGTAAAATTTCTTATATTGTCATTTTTATATTTCTATTTAGTTTATTTCTTATTTAATATATAGTGAGGAAAATAAGTATACCTCTGTAATTGTAAACAAAGGCTACTGTACCAAATATTAACATTGATTTTCTCAGGTGTTCAAATACTTATTTGCAGCTGTATCATACAAATAAATAGTTAAAAAAAATCATACATTGTGATTTCTGGATTTTTTTTTTTAGATAATGCCACGTAGAATTAAGGCAGTTCTGAAGGCGAAAGGGGGTCAAACACAGTATTAGTATGGTGTTCCTAATAATCCTTTAGGTGAGTGTATATACAGTGAGGAAAATAAGTATTTGAACACCCTGCTATTTTGCAAGTTCTCCCACTTAGAAATCATGGAGGGGTTTGAAATTGTCATCATAGGTGCATGTCCACTGTGAGAGACATAATCTAAAAAAAAAATCCAGAAATCACAATGTGTGATTTTTTAACTATTTATTTGTATGATACAGCTGCAAATAAGTATTTGAACACCTGAGAAAATCAATGTTAATATTTGGTACAGTAGCCTTTGTTTGCAATTACAGAGGTCAAACGTTTCCTGTAGTTTTTCACCAGGTTTGCACACACTGCAGGAGGGACTTTGGCCCACTCCTCCACACAGATCTTCTCTAGATCAGTCAGGTTTCTGGCCTGCCGCTGAGAAACACAGAGTTTGAGCTCCCTCCAAAGATTCTCTATTGGGTTTAGGTCTGGAGACTGGCTAGGCCACGCCAGAACCTTGATATGCTTCTTACAGAGCCACTCCTTGGTTATCCTGGCTGTGTGCTTCGGGTCATTGTCATGTTGGAAGACCCAGCCTCGACCCATCTTCAATGCTCTAACTGAGGGAAGGAGGTTGTTCCCCAAAATCTCGCAATACATGGCCCCGGTCATCCTCTCCTTAATACAGTGCAGTCGCCCTTTCCCATGTGCAGAAAAACACCCCCAAAGCATGATGCTACCACCCCCATGCTTCACAGTAGGGATGGTGTTCTTGGGATGGTACTCATCATTCTTCTTCCTCCAAACACATTTAGTGGAATTATGACCAAAAAGTTCTATTTTGGTCTCATCTGACCACATGACTTTCTCCCATGACTCCTCTGGATCATCCAAATGGTCATTGGCAAACTTAAGACGGGCCTTGACATGTGCTGGTTTAAGCAGGGGAACCTTCCGTGCCATGCATGATTTCAAACCATGACGTCTTAGTGCATTACCAACAGTAACCTTGGAAACGGTGGTCCCAGCTCTTTTCAGGTCATTGACCAGCTCCTCCCGTGTAGTTCTGGGCTGATTTTTCACCTTTCTTAGGATCATTGAGACCCCATGAGGTGAGATCTTGCATGGAGCCCCAGTCCGAGGGAGATTGAAGGTCATGTTTAGCTGCTTCCATTTTCTAATGATTGCTCCAACAGTGGACCTTTTTTAACCAAGTTGCTTGGCAATTTCCCCGTAGCCCTTTCCAGCCTTGTGGAGGTGTACAATTTTGTCTCCAGTGTCTTTTGACAGCTCTTTGGTCTTGGCCATGTTAGTAGTTGGATTCTTACTGATTGTATGGGGTGGACAGGTGTCTTTATGCAGCTAACAACCTCAAACAGGTGCATCTAATTTAGGATAATAAATGGAGTGGAGGTGGACATTTTAAAGGCAGACTAAAAGGTCTTTGAGGGTCAGAATTCTAGCTGATAGACAGGTGTTCAAATACTTATTTGCAGCTGTATCATACAAATAAATAGTTAAAAAATCATATATTGTGATTTCTGGATTTTTTTTTAGATTATGTCTCTCACAGTGGACATGCACCTACGATGACAATTTCAGACCCCTCCATGATTTCTAAGTGGGAGAACTTTCAAAATAGCAGGGTGTTCAAATACTTATTTTCCTCACTGTATATATAAACTGATATACGGTCACAAAAAAGGGCCAAATTGTGAAGCCCTACAACCAAGCACATCAAACCTGGGATCTAATTGTATTTTAAATTGCAAAAATGTTAAATTAAACCTTATTGTAAAGTGTTACCATTATTTTTAATGTATCATTGTTAGATTTATTTAAAAAGAAGCCATGGAGTGGGACATCATATCCCGTGTAAGGTCTGAGATAACAGATAAATGTATGCGTTTAAAATATATTTGAAGCTGCCAAAGCAGATGGCATATAGCAAAGCAGCTCACTAGGTCCTGGAACAGATCCCATGCTGATACCTTTGCTCCATGCTTCTGAAGGACTTCAAGCACATCATTATGACCCCGCTCAGCCGCTACGTGGAACGGAGTCATAAAACTAGATGAAGAAAGAATAAGAGAACGTGAGAAACAGCAAACGAGATTCAACCGCATCTAACAATGTCTCTAACAAAGTCGAACACTCACTCCTTGTTCTTCTCGTGAATGTTGGCACCTTTCCGCAGCAGCAGCTCTGTGACCTGTTTGCGTTTGGGATGAGGAGAGGCTACGGCGCAGTGCTGCAAACAAAAACGGTTAGACAGAGATCTTAATAAACACACCATTAAAACCCTTCATTCAGTGGAGATCCTATCCTGCGCTCACCAGAGCAGAGTCGTGCGAGTGAGGGTGTTTGAAGCTGATGATCTCTTGAGCCGTTTTCTTGACCTTTGCCATGTCTGCCTCACGGGCCGCTTGCAAAAGCGTGTGTCCTTTGAACTCATCTGAAAAAGAAAAATCGCAAAAGGTCAAATGATTGCAACTAATATCGAAATAAGCATGGTGAATGGCACTTACAGGTGAGTCTCTCTTTAAGTTCAGGTGTGGGCGCCACGTCCACCGCGCTCTTGCCGTGGCAGTTGAGCAGTGTGGGATCGGCGCCGTGACTCAGCAGCAGTGAACACACCTCCACTCGATTCTTACTGGCCGCCTCGTGCAGCGGGGTGAACTGCCATAAGTCCATGGCATTAACACACGCCCCGTGCTGGAAGCAAGACATACAGGAAACCATCAATCACAATAAAGAGAAACTAAGAATCAAAACAATAAAGCATCTGTGCCTGGAGGAGCAAATATATTCCAATCATTAAGTACTGGCTAGATTATTTTATTTACCTTCAACAGGAGCTCCGTGACCTCGTAGTGACCATAAGAGCAGGCATTATGCAGAGGAACCAGACCACTGATAGAGATAGAGAGAGAGAGAGAGAAAAAAAAAAAAAAAGATATATATATATATATTATATATATATATATATATATATATATATATATATATATATATATATATATATATATATATATATATATATATATATATATATATATATATATATATATATATATATATATATATATTTGAGAATTTATCAAAAGATCATGATAAACAAACACTGATGATGACCTTGTTTACCTTATTTGTGGTAATACACATTCCTGGTCTAATTGATCAGCGCAGATTATTAAAAAATAATAATGCATGCAATAAAATATGATGTTTTATATATACATATACACTACTACTCAAAAGTTTGGGCTTGGTTTTTTTAATGTTTTTGAAAGAGTCTCTTATGCTCACACCACGGCTGCATTTATATGATCCTGTAATATTTGTAAACATTACAATTAAAAAAAAAACTATTTTAAACTGTAATTTATTCCTGTTATCAAAGCTGAATTTTCAGCATCATTACTCCAGTCTTTAGTGCCACATGATCCTTAAGAAATCATTACAATATGATGATTTGCTGCTCAAGACATATTTTGTATTATTATCAATGTTGAAAATAGCTGTGCTGCTTCATATTTTTGTGGAAACCATAATATACATTTTTTTATTTGATAAATAGACTGCTCAAAAGAAATTAAATTATTTGAAAAAGAAATCTTTTGTGACAAAGTAAAAGACTTTACAATCAGTTTTGATCAGTTTAATGCATCTTACTGACCTCAAACTTTTTAATTGTAGTGTATTTATATAATACAGATAAAATATTAAATACCCATATTGTTCAGAATATAAGAATTATTTTTTTTTTTTTTCCTTAGAAATACTTCTGAAAAAACAGGTTCGTCTTATATTCAGGGTCAAGACTTTCACATGTCAATAACACTCCAGCAACAACGAGCATGCCAAGAAATACGGTGTGTCAGAGTGTAATGTTAGAAGACCACGAGCGCAAAAAGACAGCCTTAAAAACACTTAAAGTCAAAGAAAAGCTTACCGTCTAAGAGCCTTGTGACTGTCATGTTTGTGTGCCTCTCTGACGGGGCCAAACTTCCCCCGTACGTGATTTTAAAACGCAAGATGGTACCCAGATTTCACTACCAATTAAATGTTGGTAGGCTACATGGTTTTCGCTATGAGATGGATGGCCTAATTGTTATATAATTCAGATGCACTACAGGTTATTTTTACGGTATGCCAACAAAAAAATATTTTTAAATGTGATTGTTGGTACATTTTACCAGTATTTACTATACTTTCAAATACAAAAATTAATTCAAATATGAAAAATATGCACTATGAAAATTATTTTGAAATAAAAGCATTTTCTTTAGAAAAAATGTCTTTATAAAATACAAGATTCAGTCTTCAAAAAGCCTTTTTCCAAAAGGTACACCTTGAAAAAGTCTTATATTCAGAACAATAAGGTAGGTTTTAGACTTTAAAATGTGGCAAATTGTGGAAGTAAAAATAGGTTGCATTTCATGTTGGCTTTACATACTACATGCTTAAGAGAGACAGGAAGTAGTAGTTGCTCACCCTTTGTCTTTGGCATGGACGTCAGCACCGTACTGCAGCAGTAGCTGCACTATACGCACACGGTTATACCCAGCGGCCAGGTGAAGAGGGGTGGACTGCAAAAGAAGAGAGAAATATTAACAGCCTATCTGAATATATTCAGCTAAATAATGAGTGCTCATCTCACATAACCTAAACTCAAATATAATTATAAAAACCTGCTTGTAACTCTTCCCAACATTAGTCAGACAGCTAACTTCTTATACAATGAGCTGTTCAGTTTTGAAATGACATCCTAGTGATGCCTAAAGGCCCGTTCACACCAAGAATGCAAACTTTATTAGCGTCACACCAGTAATCAACGTGCAGCGCTTTTGTCATCTGTCACTTTAAGTGCTCGAGCTCTTAGGATGGATTCTGATTGGCTGTCAATCATTCAATAGCTGGTAAAAATCATTCTGAAAGTGATCCCAACCATATATAGTTTCTCTGTGCCATTATCATTATAGTTGTGGTGTGGTTCATGCCATTATATTTATTTTAACTATATCTTTATCGTTATAGTTATCGTCCGTCCTCGGTGTGAATGGATCCGTTTCTACAGTCCACATTGAATTGTGAATATATGGATGTAATTAAACATCTTAAAAGAACATATAAACGCCTACTCGCACCAAGAACAAAACAAAAAGTGGAACAAATCACAGACGAAAGGTCACACCGAAAGCGAAACACTTAGGTCAAATTGCATGCCTTAAAAAGGTGCATTATACTTTCTTAGCCATGATGTATGCTTTGCGAAATGCATTTGTCCCTTCCCATAATCCTCCTAAAAGAGTCCAATAATAAGAGGAAATAACCAATGTTACATAGAAACAGAAATAAAGAGGCAAAAGAGCTAAGAACCAACAACAACCTCCCATGAGGCACTGAAAATGATGTAACATTTACATCATTTACAACCAGTTTCCAACATTATCATTTGGCATTAAAATGAAAAAGTATATTGGTTTCAAACTTATAATGTATAATATTTTACCATCATTTTGCATTAAATTACATCATTTTGCATTGCATCGCCTTAAGTACAAGCAAGTTTGTAATGTCAACTCAACTCAATTGTCAGTCAGAGCTGGTTGGACTGGTTCATGGCTTAGATATCTTGGTTGAAAGACTATTGAATTTCTTTTGGTGAACATGGGGGAAAAATGGGAATACTTTGTGGAACCACTAAAAAAAAAAAGTGAGCAGTCACTGTTGCGCACTATTGCCTCTTGGTGCAAATAGGCCTTTACAGCTGCAATCTGACTTGAGCTCCATCGCTTAAGAGGAGATGATTATAAGTGACTCAATAAATCACTAATTACTTAAATAGTCTAAACACACAGAGAAAAAGCTACAAATTCTTTCATGCAGTGAATAATGAAGAAATAATGGTGACATGCCCTTGTGACAGCCTAAACAAAACCACAGCAAAACAATCAGCATAACAACCAATCTCAACAACGCAGCCATTCAGGAATGAAGATCTGCCTCACAAGTATGATGCATTCTCTGAGAGAATTGTATTTTTCAGTGCAGGATGGAGAGGCAACATTCATGTTCATATTATTATTAATGAGGACTGAAATACAGCACAAGCAATGGGCAACAGTGCAACGTTTCTAGCAAACACACAATGGATCTAAACAGGACAGGATGTCAATCAGAAATCAGGAGTTAAACATCACGTTCGTGGAGAGCATGCGTGCTGATCACAACAAATCAAACAAACGGATTCAAGAACGTGAGCGATGATGCCTGGATGTGGGGTTTAAGGGTGGAAACATGGTGAAGTTCTTGCAAAGGCAGACAGTTTAGAGAAGTTTTGTGAAAGAGTTAAAAAAAAAAAAAAAAAAAAAAAAAAAAAAAGGAAGACTGAGGTAAATGAAAGCCTTGTTTTTTTTCAGAACCTGCATGAGTCATCAAAACATTAGCAGCGCTATTGGTTGATTGATGGATTGTGACCAGCAGAAAATAAGGCAGGTTTCTGTGCGTTTTAAGTGTGAACCAGCATATGGATGGATTTTTTAGGGCAAAAATTAACGACAACAAAAAAAAATGTAAGAATTGTTTTTTAAAAAAACATCACAGAAGACCAAATAAAACTAATCTCTGTTTCACAAAATAAACTTACCAGCATTTTTTGTGATGTAGACTGAACGTCGCCAGAACAAAAAAACAAAACAAAACAAAAAATTAGCTATAAACTAACATTATCCACCAGAGCTAACTGTGGTGCTTGAAACCTAAAACTTCAAAAGCTAAAGCATCCTATATAAAGCACAATATCTTCAAATATTTAGCTACTTTATTTCTGTGAAAGGTATATTATTTTTATTGATCAGTTCACACAGAAAGATAAATGCTAAAAATAGATTTGAAATGTTCAATAGCTGATATAATACATACATAAATACACATACTACCTTTCAAAAGTTTAGGGTTGGTGACATTTTTTTTATGTTGTTGAAATAAGTCTTTTATGCTCACCAAGGCTGCATTTATTTGATGAAAATGCATTAAAAACAGTAATATGTGAAATATTATTACTATTTAAAATAACATGTTAATATATGTTAAAGTGTCATTTACTCCTGTGATCAGGAGTGAATTTTCAGGATCATTACATTACAGTGTCACATGATCCTTCAGAAATCATTCTAATATGCTGATTTGCTGCTTGACACATTTCTGATTATCAATGTTGAAAACATGATTCTTAGAAATGAATAGAAAGCTCAAAAGAGCAGAATTAATTTGACGTAGAAATCTTTTGTAACATTATAAATGTCTTTACTGTCAATTCTGATCAACTGAATGTGTCCTTGTTGAATAAAACTATGAATTTATTTAAAATCCCCAAACTTTTGAACGGTACATACACACAATTTAATGACAGAAAAGGAGAAACAAAATCATTTCATTACACAATATTTCCTTGATATTCTTTACAAAGCATATGACAACAGAAAACGTTTATTATTGTATCGATGCATCCCTTAGGCCTATAAACCCTTTCTTTGCTCATGTAAATGCTCAGATATCAAAAACTATACCATTCAGCATATATACAATGTTTGTTGCATATATGTTGCCATGAAACAAAATATCAGTGGATCAGAGAAATTTCTAGGTTTGACTTCTATGGCATATTCATGTCTATGTAGAGTACATTAAAGCATGCATTATGCTTGGTGATCAACTATATTGTCCTGTATTTGATGTGAATTGTGGTATTAACAGCTCAAGAAAATGCTAAACACACTACAGTCAATTTATCAATCCGATTAATATCACTACACAATTTACAGGTATCCAAATCCTACAAAAAACATTATATCCAGGGCTTGACATTAACATTTTTGCTCAGCAGCCACTATGGCTAGTGTTTTTCCAAAGTTACTAGCCACTAGGGATGTGACAGTGATGCAATTTTACCACCTGTTGATCGACACCAGTGGGGGCTTTTAAATCGCTAATTGTAAACCGAAAGTAAAACGGCCGCACATAACGGTGCAGAGTAGAGCGAGTGTTTTCAATTAATTCCTGCCTCCATAGGAATGAACTGAAAGCGATCACTCTCCTATGATTGCTAGTGCGGCCGTGCAACTGTTCGCTTTAGAATTAGCGCCAATTCGGAGGCGGATTGCTTGAATGGTGTGTTCTTAATGAAAAACAAAACAGTACAATGACAAACTCTTACATTTCGCTTTGAAAGCAAATCTTCCGCCATCATCTTGTCAGTCAGCTCTTCACTCTTGCGATAAATGAAATCTGTCTCCTGCTGCTGGTCTGTGCTGCGACTCTCGTTCGGCTCACGCTGTATTGAGCAGACACGTTCAGTTTTTAATTGTAGTGCCTGTTCTCTAACTGAATTAAATGATTTTTATTACTATAAAAAAATAATAATAAAAAAAACGACGGTGAGGGCGGTGCCACAGTGGGCAAATGATGTAACCGGTGTTGCAGCTGAACACCGGTAACACTGACTATCGCAGCAAGCCTACTAGCCACTAAGCATTTTCACAGACACCATGGGGGAAAAATGTATAATATTTATAAATTTAAAATATAAATATTTATATTTTAATATTATCTCATAATTTGGCAGCAGGTATATTAGTGCTGTCACTTTAAGACCTGATGCACGGATCCATTATACTGTTACACATGCGTTTTCTTTCTCAACTGTTTACGTTCACTTAAAACCGAACTGACCTTGTTTACACGAACACTCGCCAAGACTGGCATTTTGTGTGTATTTGAAAGAAAAAAAAAACTCAATGTAGTACTGAGAAGCGGCTTTATGTGCGCACTTTGGGTGAGAGCACAAAATCTGTGGGAATGAGTAAAATAATGCGCAATACGCATAATCCCACGCCGAAATTCAAGCCCTGTAACACCAACAATATTCATCCTGAGCAAATAAAACTAGTGAGTGAGGAGAGGCGGGTTAGTAGTGTGTGTGTCTCTGTAGGAGAGATGAGTGCGAGAAAGCACAGTATCTATTCTGAGGAAAATTAGTATTGGAAAGATTTCAGTATCGATAAGTATCGAAAAATCGATATTTTTGACAACACTACATTGAACTTAGTTTATTATTTCAGATGCCTTTTTAAAAGACTACAATTGAAAAATGGATATATTATATATAAAATTAAATCCGCTAAAGTGGCTAGTAGGAGTGAGTGCGTTACACGCCACTGCTGAAATCCAAGCATTTGGCGGGTGTTAATGTCAAGCCCTGATTATATCACTATACTACAGCATGAGTAATAGTATGTAACACAACATCCACGACTACGAGACAATCAGGAGACTAACAGAGCAGCAAGAGCAAATTTTTAAGATAAAACACCAAACTCGTTCCTAAAAAGCCCTTCTGATATAAAGACACAGAGGTCTGGAGGGAGATCTGACGTATGAAGTGACCTGAAATGATCAGGGACGACAGAGGATTTGAGGGGGAAAATCAAGGTCCTGTTATTATATTGTGATTAGAGAAAGAGATGGATCACAAAAGCTTTTTAACTTCAAAAAAGGTCAGATGTGCATCCAATAGGCATCTAAGATCAATCCCTTATAAAAATGATTGACATCAAAAAGCAGCCCAGAGTGAACAAAGGGGCAGTTACGACTCGAAACCATACAATACGTCCAGACTTAAAGTCATTATGGGTAAAACTAGGTCAGTGTTGTTTTCTCTAAACACAGTATTACGGAAAGAAAAAACTCAAACAAGGGGATTAGGATTGTCTTGACCTACATCTATATCATTTACATGGCCAATGAAATACATAAAATCACATCCTGTTTGAATTTGAACAGAACTTTGGTATAGAAACAATATTAGGAATTAATGTCATATTAGGAATTGACACCTTATAAGGTATATCAAATGTTAAAAGCAACGTTGCGGAAAAATTTATGCAGATTAAATAAAATAACTTGGATCTGTTACCTTGCGTCCATCACTGGCATGACAGTTGACATTAAGTGGGGTCAAAAGTGCCATTAGCTTTTCCTCGTTTCCGCTCCTAAGGAAGACGTTTTTCAAACAGAGGGAGACAAATGCTGTTAGGAATGGCAACTTAGAGAAAAGACATTTCTGGATCAGTGACAGTCAGAGAAGATTTCAATGTACTTAAAGGGACCACATCAAAAAACACCTCCCCTTCTACTCTAATTATTGATATCGAGCTGCAAAAATGGCTTGCTTTAGGATTGTTTTGTAAGCTGTAGCTAAAGGATGTACAGAGACCCTAAAGGGACATGGTGAAGAAAAAAAAAGATGGTAGGAAAAATTATCTGGCAATAATTTTGCATTCTCTTGCAAATGTTTGTGTTACCCCTAGAAACTTTGCGTTCACTCGCAACACAAAAGCTTTTGCGAGAGAACGCAAAAGCATTGGCTTCTTATTTTTCCTCCCATCTCATATTTTTTTCTTAACATGTCCCCTGAGGGGCTCCGTAGGATGGTGCCACTGTAACTATATTGGACTCATTTCGCATGCAAACAGAGCCAACTTACAAGTCTTTAAAGGCAGAGTTACAAAAAAAGTTCCATTTAAATTCTAAAAAGATCAGAGAAATGGTAGAAAATAGTCATGAAAAAAATGATTTTGGGTGCAAGAAACCTTTAAACGTCTCATGTCACTACTAAGACAATATTGTCATTTTAAGATTTAGGTATCTATAATCTTAGAGGGCAATTTCAAAACAGGGTTTCTGCAGGTTTTATGAATGTAAATTTAAGACCTTTTTAAGACCAATTTAAGGAATAAATTGAAGGGAACATAACACATCAATATGTTCTCTACATGTAAATGTCTATGCACACATTGACTTGTATTAGTGACAAGAAGTGACAGTCAAAGTTTGAAAATACAATTTCCAACAGACCTCCATAACTCTTTAATCAATTTTACAAAAAAATAGCTTAAAGTTTGATATAAGAAATCTTGTGAAAGTGAGTTTATGATTAAAACAAGAACAAATAGTTGCCAATGGGTTCATAAAAATCAACAATTCAAACGTAATTAATTTTCATACCCAATGACAGATATTTGTTCTTGTTTTAAGCATAAACTCACTTAAAGCTACATTCCGTAAGTTTTGCCTACATGTCGCTATCTCAGTTTGAAACCTGCAATTGCAGTTCTTTGCAAAGTTATCATATGTACGCGAGTTGTGCGTCTGCGCGGCTCCTCAGCGTGGATTAATCTAATGTTTTGAGGAGTATATGCGTCTGTCAGTCACCACACCGGTGTGGATACGGTGCTTCAGAATCACAGATTCTACGTCTTGGAGTATAACCTAAATAAGAATTTTCACCGGAAAATGTCATCTGAACAAGTAAAATGTCTGCCACTTTTGGGAGCAAAACATTACAATAAATAGCGCAACCAACGGTGATTAAAGCTAACGATCGCTCATTTAACATCAAACCGTGCAAATTATTAATATTGTTATATTTTGTTCTCAAATTGTTAATTTTAACAGCATCAGCATTGCGTGACTACATGTATTTAGTGTTTATTAGAGTGACCTGTAGATTTAAATGTCTGTACAGTCTAATCTTTTTCTTTTGATTCCGGGTGATATCACTTGGGCCTTTCTGGATTACAATCCGCCATCGAAATTATAAGTTACTAGGCTATAAATGATCCACTGAAGAACATGCGGCCCGCTCCTCACGTGCGTTACTACTACTAGTCGGACTCTTTCTTTATGTATACCACTCTAATTATACCACCATACCACTCTAATTATAACACATCATTACAAGCTTACCGTTGTGAATCGGGCTATGGTAAGGAGATAGTTGTGGACACTGGCTGGTTGTGTACTTGCTCAAAAATAGATTTTGGATCATTTTTAACCAAAAAAGGTTACGGACAGCAGCTTTAATTTTGTTCAATTTCTCAGAAAACAAAACTCTCATTTTGCATGTTAAGTATGTGTATCTTGATTTAAGGATGTTTTGAATTTGTACAAGAAAACAAAACTCTTGAGGAAGAACAATTTTTTTGCAGTGCATGCAATTTAATTTTGCAATTTAATTTAGGGCCCTATGAAATCTGTCAAAAAAAAAAGAAATTTTTTGTTTTATAGTTTATTCTGTTTCAATGGTTAAATTACATTTTACTGCATTTCATTAAATCTTCGAACACAAATGAAGATATTTTGAATGAAATTGGAAAGATTTCTGTCCCTAATACTTTGACCCTTCAAAAAGTTCATAAAGAGATCGTAAAAACTAATCCATATGAATCAAGCGGTTTAGACTTGAACTCTTCATTAAAACATTTGAAAAAAGTCTTGCGGGTTTGAAACCACATTAGGGTGAGTAAATGATCAAATTGAAGTGAAGTGAAAATGAATTGTACTGACCGACTTTTGATTTATTAATCTAAAATTTGACAAATTACGTTTTCAGCATCGCAGAAATCACAGGGCCCTTATTTAATGCCATGATACTGAATTTAAGACTTTCTGATCTAATTTTTAAGGTCTTTAATTGTGGAGGGTCAACTTAAGCCTTTTAAGACCTTTTTAAGACCCGCAGTCAGAAACCCTGAAAAATGTCCCCACTCCAAAAAAACATTTTTTGAAAACCAAGTGGCAAAAAATATGATATTCTTGAAGTTTACTCAACATCAACTAGGGGTGTAACGGTACACGTATTCGTATTCAACCGTTTCGGTACAGGGCTTCCGGTATGGTGCCTGCATGTACCGAACGGTTATGAATGTAATCTTTAACAGTTAACAGTCGGCTTGTTGTAAGCGCGGAACACACTTCAATCCGAGTTCTCACACGAACATATTAAGTATTAATTTTATCACGAAATTCAAACGATAAATGCTGTTTTAACGCTCTTTAATGTGACGTGACTGATAGACGCGTATCAGTTCAACTTAAAGCGGCAGCGTGCGGCGCGCGAGTCTATGCGATCATCTCTTCCTAAAGAATAAACATAAATGAATATATCTTAAGGTATGTTGAGGATACATTACAACTTACTGAAATGTATCATATGTCGTGTAATCGCTCCATCTGTGTTTCAACCGCGGAAAGACAATAAAACAGCTTGTAAACAATGTCATGCAGAATCACGTTTACTCAGAAGTCATTCAGTGTCCACAGCTGTGAGCTCACTAGAGAAATCAACTCTTTCACTGAATGTTCTGAATTAGGATATATCTGGATCAATGTGCACTGACCGCCACAGTGTTCTTGTCAGAGAACTCAGAGTCATGGATAGATGATAGCCTTTTAATGATTGCTTTGGTATCAACACAGATGGACATGTGTGTAGTATCCTGAATACTCATGCAAGGAAGACGGACAATGAGGTAGCGGTTAGCAAATGGCTTTACTTCCAGGCAGGAGACAACACAGAGCATAACAAGCTGACAGACTCTTCTTCAGCTAGCTCTACACAAGTTTATTTGTCCGTTACTCATACAATGTCCTTCAAGTGCGAGCAATCCAGCGAGCGAACTTTCCAGTCGGAATGGCTGATGCAACTAGTGCTACGCATATTCTCAGATGAGCGTAAGCTCCGCAGCTGCGCATGTTGCGCAATATTCTGTAACGTGCAGCGCTGATCCTGTGCGCATCTCCGGTTATTATGCTGAACATGGAGAATTCAGAACACTGAATACATGCACTATATTAGCCATTATGTTCATTATATTAGCCTATATATACTCATTATATACTACTTAGCCTGTTAGTGATGTCTTGTTTATTTAATGTATGTTTAAATAAACCTGTCATGAAAATTACAGCCACTAAATGATTATATTTCAACAACGAATAAAAATAATTAGATTTAGAAGTTAATGCAAAAACTGCCTTATGTGAAGCTTATGAGTGTTGATTATTATATCTAAAAATAAATAGCAACTGAATTTAGGCTAATAGTTTGGGCTCTGTTGTTAATCTTTAATAGCTATATGTAGGTAAGGGCTCCCTATATAGTTTACAGAATCTTTAAGAAACTTTTAGTTATAATTTAATTCATTTAAGGACAGACACATTTTTTTTCATTAAACCACTGTTTTGTAAAACTGCTGTACCGAATCCATACCGAACCGGGACTTCAAAACCGAGGTGCGTACCGAACCGTCAGTTTTGTGTACCGTTACACCCCTAACATCAACTCAAGACAAATATGGCCTGTGCCAGGCTGTGTGTAGCACCTACAATTCTGCACATTCTTCTCAAAGGACTCACTTATAGAAGCATTAATTTCAGCAACACACATTCAATTATTACAGTTATTGTGCAATAAGCTCACCTCGCTGCCTCCAATAGTTCATCCTTCTTATATTCACCTGAGGAATAAAGACAGACAGCAGGTGTCAGAGAGACTCGATTTGAAAGATGCATCATAATGTGTGAATGTATTTAGGGTTACAACAGCTATGTTCAGACTGGAAACCTAGCATACTGATTATATTACGCAGCACTTTGCACTTTGTTTAATTAACATGCGAAACGTTATGCATTGAATAAAGTTTCAAACAGATGCGATTGCTGCAACATCACTATGTTTAATTTGGTGAGTGGTGTCAAGATGGCATTTTAATCCAATTTTGCGTACAAATGTTTTAACATTTGGCAGTCCAGTCAAATAATGGATAATGGAAATGTGCTGGATAACGGCCTCCACATTTCAGACTGGAGTGCAGTACATTGTGGCACTCTTGTTGTGCATTGCACATTTTGTAACAAGTCATATAGGCATTCTGTGCAGTCAAAAATGTATTTACTGTGAATAATATACATATTGCATACCACAAAAATAATAACTATGCCATTGCAAACATACCCAATGTGCATTTACATGTCAGATTGAGTGTTTGTTAATGAGTGTAAAGCAGATGTATATACGTGCATGTCTCACCAGTGAGGACGGTCTTAGCAGAAGGGTCTGCCAGGTCCAGAGCTGATTTGCCATCAGTGTTTCTGATGTTTGGATCAGCACCGTGCTGGAGCAACACTGTAAGAAACAGAATCAAGCAATACAGTCACTTTTGAAACTGATGATTTCAAAAGTAGATAATGTTTAATGCCTAGGGATGTCCCGATACTAAAATTCCAGTAGTCAGTACCAATACCATAAAAATTGTATGGTACTATGTACCAATTTCGGTACCACAGCAAAATGGTTTTTTATTTTATTTAACTATTTCATTTTTTTATTTGTATTAAATTCAATAAGTTTATTATTTATGATGATAATCATATGTAAATAATACATAAACATATAAAGGCTGTATGCTGTTTAAAAGTAAACATTGTTTATAAAAAAAGATCAAATGAAAAATAAGCAACCATCTAGGCATAATTTTTACTATTATTAGTTGAGACAAATTATTATTACATAGAGACAAAGTTAAATCTACTGTAGGCTACAACAGTAGCCTAATTTATTCTGTCAATTTCTTCACGTTAAACCAAACTTTTATTTTGACGGGTTGCAGTGAAGACATTGAAGACCTTTGAGTGTCTGTGTTCATGATATGACAGTTTTCTCAAATGAAACGGTAAATTCTCATGAAGTGACAGTTTATGCGTTCGTGTCCTCGAATAGTGACACACGGCAGAGACTACAAAGACAGCGAGCGAGTGTCGAGCGTGTGTGTGTGTGCAGGGCGGGCACCCGTGCATCTAGGCCCTTCATTCACACAGAGACGCAGAACATGCAGGAGCAATATTTAAATAGTATTTTGCAGTTTAATATTCACAGACACTAGTATATATTCGGCTACAGTCTGGAGCCCTGCGCTTAGATAAACGCGGAAGCGACTAAGTTGGGTACCGAATATACTCGGGTACTACAGAAATGCTTATCGTCACATTTTTTAAATTTCAGCACCGACTTGGTACTGAAGTACATGTGACATCCCTACTTAGGCCAATAACTATAATTATCTATACTGTTTTGCCACCTAAAATGTTCATACTAGATCAGTAATTAGAAATTTTAGTACAGTCATCCATTGAAATATTTCGACAAATGAGAGTAAAAATAAGCATCGGCAGTATACGAAACGGTGTCACTCTGCAAGTTGGCCGGTTACATTTTTTATGAATTCTAACAAAGCATTAACGTGAACAAAGCCCCGGGACAGTTGACGGGCCAGCACTGCACTGCACTAAAGTTTAAGCCTGCATAATTTAAATATTAAATTAAATATATATTGTGGATAGTTTGTGCTTGTAAACAGACGCAGATACTAAACTGAGCTCTCTTTGACGCCTTCTTGCACTTGAGCGGACAAATACACACACACAAAAACAAGTATCCTAGCAAAAATTGTTGGTAATGTCTTAAAGGGGTGGTTCCGTGGTTTTTTTCTAGGTTTGGTTGTGTTTATGGGGCGCAGTATAACATGTCTTGATACTTCTTTTTTTTTTTTAAACGCCATATTTTTCTTATATTTTACCTTTATTCCACACCGCTGTCTCCACTGAACGGCTCGTTTGCTTACTGCTTCTGTGAAGCCCATCCCTCCGAAAAACGCAATGGTCTTAGATTGGTTAGATGGCCAAATGTAGTTTGTAGTTCTGGCACAGCTCTCTCTCTTTCGTAATGACTGATGTGGCCTCGCCCACTTTGTTTCGTGTTCGCGGGGACAGTGTTTATGTTAATAGCAAGGGTTTATGATGTCACCAACCCGGGAAGAAGCTTGTTGTAGTCCAAACCGGCTGTTTTTGTAGGCAATAAACTGCCATAACTTTAAAAGACAATATCTCTGTTTGCATTGAACTTTCAGCGCTGTAACTTTGCAGATACTGATTATGCTCAAGCAGCAACATTACACACTAACTAAAGTAAAAAAAAAGAAATCGCATGCAACCACCCCTTTAAGTGAACGTAAACAGTTGAGAAAGTAAACGGATGCATACAGTATATTAGGCTGCGTTCACACTGCAGGGCTTAATGCTCAATTCCGATTTTTTGAAAAAATGAGATTTTTTTGCAAGGCCGTTCACATTTCCAATTAAATGCGACCTTTTGTGATCTCCTGTGTGAACGTGAAATGACCCAGAAGTGACCCCGCATGCGCAGAAGAGTACTCAACGGTCAACGACGTCACTTGTTGTTTACGGAAGTAGCCAAATATGGGTGTCAGCATTGGAGTTCGTTTAGCTTTATTAAAGTTATTTTCACAACGGAGCCAGCACCATTACAACCTTCTCATGTTAATTCCCTTCCACTGACTGGTCTCAGCATCGTCCGCCATAGTTGTTTATTTTTTTTAATTTCCCGCCTACTTCAACGTACAATGATGACGTTTGTTGCGTATCAACGACGTGCGGGTCGGATACATGTGACCTGGCAGTTCAGACTGAAGACGCATTTCAAAAGATCGGATATGTATCGGATTTGGACCACATACCCAAGTGGCCTGGGTCGCATTTGAAAAGATCGGATCTGTGTCGTTCAGACTGTCATGAAAAGATCAGATACAGGTCGCATAAGGGCAAAAAAATCGGAATTGGGTCGTTTCAGCCTGCAGTGTGAACGCAGCCTTTAAGTGCATTTGTCTTAAAGTGATAGCACCCTAATATTCCTGCTGCTGTGTGTGTTTTTAATATTAATCAAACTACAGAAAACAAAGAACAAATTACTCACTGCTTTTGACTGAATAACTTTAGTAACTTTAAAAAGGATGTTTAATTCATACAGTGAAGACTATGCAGTGTTTCTTTACATTTGCTTACTTTAGTACATTTCTGTATTTTTAGTGTATACTGTATTTATTTGTGCTTTTGCTTGTTATTTGATTATTTGTTCTTATTTCATTACTACTTGTTTATTTGTCTTTAATAATGTTTTAATTTTATATTAGTTAGGATAGTAGTTTTAGCTGTGGTATCGACATTGCAATAAAGACTTGTGAATTTTCACTGGTTTCATAACTGCCTGTTTTTGCAAAAACAGTATAATGGCTAGTAAAATATATTTATGGACTTCTTAAGTCACCGGCCATTGGCAGATGTGGCAAAAAGTATGTTTAAGGCCCTGTATATATGTATGTATATTTTGTGTGTGTGTGTGTGTGTGTGTGTCTCTACTTATCTAGTTATCCATCTACTATATATTTTGGTAACACTATCCCAATAAGGTCTCCTCCGCTAACATTAGTTAATGTATTAGCTAATATGAACTAACAATGTGCAGTATATTTTTAACCGCATTTATTCATTTATTAATCTAAATACAATTGTTCCATTGTTTCTTCGTGTTAGTTCAGTGTGCACAGTTTACAGTACATTACTATTTAAAAATCCTGATATTATCCGTTTCTAAAATCAGCAAAAAGAAAACGTGGTAACACTTTACAATAAGGTTGTATTAGTTAACATTAGTTAACATAAACTAACCATGAACAACACCTCTGTTCAGCATTAGTTCATCTTTATTAGCGTTAGTTAATAAAAATCCAGCTGTTCATGGTTTGTTCATGCAAGTTCACAGTGCATTAACTAATGTTAACAAGATTTTAATAACGCATTAGTAAAAGTTGAAATTAACATGAACAAAGATTAAAAAAGGCTTTAAGTGCAGATCATTATTAGTTCATGTTAACTAATGTAGGTAACTAATGTTAACTAATGAACCTTATTGTTAAGTGTTACCGAAACTATTGACCAAAACTGATGTTTTCACCAATATATTGCACAACCCTAACGGTCACTCTCCACACTTCGCCAAACAACTCTGAAGAAATAGTACACACTGTACTCAGACAAACCCATTCATTGGACAACTAATGCAAACATTAAAAGCTCCTGTCAGTTTTTCCTCACACTCGCACATGGAGTGCTGTCTCAGCACAGATGTATTCAACCGGACACTATGACATCAGGCCGCAGGAGATAATGCTGCAGGACAACAACATTACTATCACAACACAGCAATACTGCAGCATGCTGGAACGCAACATCAGCTGGAACAGCTCTATACTCTATAGCACTGCAACTCCAAACAATGTTGACTGTGACTCATTATTAGACAACTCATTCATTGCCTTTCAGCAAGGGATGTACAATATATCGGTGACCATCAGAATTTGTATTATTAAAGCGTTTATAATGATCAGTATTGGTCTGATTAGGATTTAATTGAAAATGATGAAAACACAGGATCTCTCATATTAATCCGTACCAATGCACACGTCTATTTTGCCCTTGATGGCGGCCTCGTGCAGAGGTGTGTAGTTCCAGTTGTCTCGTGCGTTGGGGTCCGCGCCGCTACACAGCAGCAAGCTGACCACCTCAGCGTGGCCGAACGAGCAGGCGTTATGGAGCGGGATCAGACCACCATCGTCGCGGGAATGGACATTTGCTCCGGTCTGCAGGAGATGCTCAACCACATCCTTTCTGCCAAAGCCTGTCAAACATCACAAGTGACAATCAGTTTAAAATGCATTGAATCTAACGATGAATTAACTCTCTGATGCATTTCTTTTAAATGACAGTTCACCCAGAAATTGAGTGAAGTACAATTTATGACATTTTAAACCCTTTGATTTCCTTCATTAAACAAAGCAAGAGGTTTAGTAAAATGCACACACACACACGCGTTCATGTCTTTTTTTCTTCAGTCGAAAATAAATTAAGTGAGGAAAACATTTGAGGATTTTTCTCCATATAATGTTTTTCAATGGCAACCAACGGTTGACTGTCCAAATCAATGCAGTTTCAAAGGGCTTCAAAGGCTCTGCATGATCCCAGCGGAGGAATAGGGTCTTATCTAGTGAAACAATGAGTCATTTTCAAGAAAAAAATACAAATGTGTATATACTTTTTAACCACGAATGTGCGACTTCAGTGTTGTGATTATTCACGACGTATGACGCCATCACGCCGGAAAGGTCACACGTGACGTACCGACCGGGCTAAAATATCAGGAAATTTTCATTTTAGAGTGAACTAATTCTTTAATAAAACTGACAAAAAGCAAAATTCTGACTGAACTATTGCTTTATTATTATTATTTTAAACCAATTTTAATAACTAGCTGTCATTAGTAAGCCAAATTAAATGGTCCTGCAGAGTGACATTTTATAAATGCAAATAATCCATATAGGCCCTGTTTCACAGACAGGGCTTAGACTAAACTAGGATTAGTTCAATTAGGACATTTAAGTAACTTTTAAAAACGTGCCCTAGAAAGAAAAAAAAACATTACTGATGTGCATATTAAGACAAAACAATGGCATTGACATATTTTAAGATATTTCAGTGCAAGTTTCTTTCAGTTAAAACAGCTCAAACATGCATTTTAGTCTCACTGGCATTGTCTGTGAAACCGGGGAACAATCTCTCAAATAATGAGATGATGAAAACTGCATGATTATGCTTACTAATGCTGAAAATCTCTCATTGTATAGAGGAGTCACCATTGGTAATGTTTACATGGAACGAAATATGATTTAATACAGCTCAACTTTTTTTAAGCTTATAAATGGTCTTAATTACTTGTTTTTAGACTCATTCATTAGAAATGGATTTAGTCAGTCTATATGATTCACAAAAACATACACTTTTAAGGTAATATGTAAACTCACGACCAGTCCTTTTTAAAAACACAACTTAATTAGATTATGTCAATAGATTTATTTAGTATTTCTGTCCACAGGATTCATTTTAAAAAGCAAGCCATTTTCTTGTTTAAAAAACCAAAAACTCGAAAAAACATCTTTTACACGAGCCATTGTGAATAGTCAATTTACAGTAGCCTACATGTATTTTGTATAAAACTTCGATTATAGTGGAACCAAAGACCACAAATGTGACGTTTTGTAAGGTAACAAAACAAAGCAAATGCTTAAAATCACACTGAATGTGACAAATACATAGATACAGACCTGCAGCGAAATGCAGAGGGGTTGATTTTCGTCCGGCCATGTCTTTGGCGTTCACATTCACCGAGTCCACCAGCCTTTTCACCCGCGACACATCTCCGTTCCGACAGGCCTCGAATAGCTCTCTGAACGCTCCGCCAGCCCCGCACACTCCTTCCCCGGGACTGGTCGCTCCTGAGCCGGGGCTCTGGCTGCCAGCGGTCGCGATTGAACTAATGCTGCTGCAACTGGAGCTCCCGGGTGCTGACGACGCTGCGGCGGGCACTGCTGTTGCTGGGGTGGGCCGGTCAGGGGAAGACGCGGAGGAGGCCGCTGCGGACTCCATCGCCGCTCCACCGCATTCCGCTGCGCCAGTGGACGAGGGGCTCAATAAACTGGCCGATTCGGGAATAATCGCGGGCGGCGATTCTGGAGGGGGGGACGCGATCACGGCGTTCCGCGGAGACGGCTGCAGGCTGCTTTGTTGGTGCTGTGAGGATCGACGGGACACCGCCATTTTCCCCCCGAAGCTCCGTCTGTCAACAATAACAGCTGGAGCCGCAGCGCTTCCGCTCAGTGCAAGAAGGCTTCCGGTTGGAGGCTATGCGCTGCTGTTATTTGACTTAATTTATTTTACTACACAGTTACATTTATTATAACGTCGTAGCCTATCTATCTATCTATCTATCTATCTATCTATCTATCTATCTATCTATCTATCTATCTATCTATCTATCTATCTATCTATCTATCTATCTATCTATCTATCTATCTATCTATCTGTCTGTCTGTCTGTCTGTCTATCTGTCTGTCTATCTGTCTGTCTGTCTATCTGTCTATCCGTCTATCCGTCTGTCTGTCTGTCTGTCTGTCTGTCTAAAAAATATATATGATCAATAGGTTGACATTTTTTTACATTGCTTTAACTCATCAAAATAAATTAAACCTTTTTTAACTTTAGTTACACATGATTCAACTTGTTTTTTAAGTCAGTTTAATGTATTTTAAGTTGAAACTACTTAAACATCCAAGTTGATTGTACTTTTTTAATCTATCTATCTATCTATCTATCTATCTATCTATCTATCTATCTATCTATCTATCTATCTATCTATCTATCTATCTATCTATCTATCTATCTATCTATCTATCTATCTATCTGTCTGTCTGTCTGTCTATCTATCTATCCGTCTATCCGTCTGTCTGTCTGTCTATCTATCTATCTATCTATCTATCTATCTATCTATCTATCTATCTATCTATCTATCTATCTATCTATCTATCTATCTATCTATCTATCTATCTGTCTGTCTGTCTGTCTGTCTGTCTGTCTGTCTGTCTGTCTGTCTGTCTGTCTATCTATCTATCTATCTATCTATCTATCTATCTATCTATCTATCTATCTCTCTGTCTGTCTGTCTGTCTGTCTGTCTGTCTGTCTGTCTGTCTGTCTGTCTGTCTGTCTGTCTGTCTGTCTGTCTATCTATCTATCTATCTATCTATCTATCTAAACATCTTAAAATTAACAAGCCAGATCAGAGAAATCAACATTTTGGGCATGTTTTTTGGCAAACCCCTCTATAGCTCAAATTTGGGACCTCACTGATTTTAAAACCCTGCCTAAAGCGTTGCTTCTTATTTATTACTTTAAAAGTTAAACTAATCAAGAGCAAAATAAAAAATATGTGTGTATATATTTCATGATACAAATGTTGTTTTTGACCAGTTTTAAGCTTTATTAAATTCTTATTCCTGAAATCCACCCTTCTGCTGGGATTATTCTTTGGATCAAAGATACCCCAATCTTACTAAAACATTACAAAAATTGATGATTTTATCCAGATCAAAACCAAGATGGGATCCTTTTTTTCTTTTGAACAAGCCATTTTCAAGATTTGATCCAATCCGATAGCAGAAATCCGATCAGATTACTTTTGAACAACTGGGCCCAGGTGTCTGACTGAACATTGTGGAAACTAAAAACAATGTTCCACCCAAACTTTGGGCTCAGGGTGAGATTATCTGCTCCTCTGCCTCTTTATGTGTGACACCTCTTGTGGACATTCAAACTGTTCCTGTTACTATGGAAACATCAACAAAAACCTCCTGTTGCACTAAAACAAGGACTAGCAGGTTGTTTGGGTAGACGGAAATTATATCTAATACAGTTTAACAATACATATATTAGTTCAGGGCCAGCTTGTGTTCTATTGGTTGGTTGGTCTGGGTGTAAAAGAACTGAGTGTATTGTGTTAATATGTAGCTGGAGAGATGCCCACTTCTTCTCGTGCTACAAATATGGAAGACGGGAATCAAGATTCCTATCTGAAGAGGTGAGTTAAGCTTATGCACACATTTTTTATGCATTATTATAATCAAATTTGGCAGGCAGGTTCTGCAAATGAGAGTCGGCCACATAAAGGCACAATATGTAAGATTTTTGGATTCAAATATACAAAAACCACTAGAACAATATATTTTGTTTACTTGTGTACTTACTACATTATCCCAAATGTGTCCAAGAATGTTTAAATCTGGAGAAATAAGCAATTTTGTCCATGCATTGCCTAGTAATGGCATCATACCTGCATTACCCTCAATTTCCGTTTTTTTGTTCTTGTAGAAACCAATGAAACACATAAGACGCTTTAATATATTATGTGATTTAGACAGGTGAGCAACTGTTTGAACACATTTGTTGACAGAAAACGAATCATTTTTATATAGCTCAACACCATGCCTAACATCGATCTAGCTTACTGGAGTGTGCAACAAATGTCTCATAGCCGGTGAACGAACGCACAGAGTATAACGACTTTCAACACACTCAGATCTATCTAAGGCCCTGTCCCAAATGGCACCCTAAACCCTCGCGGTCTTCCTACGAGTCCTCGCTTTCATGATGTAACGCATCGAGGGCGCATATTGGCCACAAAGGGGGCACTCGCAAGCACCCTTCTGAGACCTAAAATGACAAATGGGACACCCAGCGGCAACCTCCCGCAGTTTCTCTTGAAGCCGCAATACGGAAGTGACTTAGACTCCAATTCATCGACTGGCCGCTAGAGACAGGCTCCAGAAGGGAACAGAATCTCATTGAGCCCCATGTTAAAATGCCCAACTTTACAGCAGAAAAAAAACATATTTACAGCATAGACTGTAAAAAAATATGGATGTAGTGTCCGTGACGTCACCCATAGGATTCTGATGAGCAGTTTTGAATTGCAAAGTATAGACGAGATGGCCGTTGTCATCTTGGCAGCACGTCACTCCCGGAAAACAGAAAATGGGCAAAAAGGCGGGACGTGGGTGGAGCTGAAGTGACTAACAGACAGCAGATAATTGGCTATCCACCTGTCACTCGAAGTGGCCACGCCCTTAATTATGCAGAACTTTAATGCTTTATATAATGTAAACAAATTAGTTATAAAAAAATTCACCCCCTCACAGTTGTCATGAAGGGTAAAATTAGCCGTATAGACCAAAACCACAATTTGTACCAGGCTGTAAACATGTTTTTTTCTGCTGTAAAGTTGGGCATTTTAACATGGGGCTCAATGAGATTCTGCTCCCTTCTGGTGCCTGTCTCTAGCGGCCAGTCGATGAATTGGAGTCTAAGTCACTTCCGTATTGGCTTCAAGAGAAACTGCGGGAGGTTGCCGCTTGGTTTACAGCCTGGTACAAATTGTGGTTTTGGTCTATACAGCAAATTTTGCCCTTCATGACAAATGTGAGGGGGGTGAATTGTTTTAATAATTCATTCGTTTACATTATATAAAGCATTAAAGTTCTGCATAATTAAGGGTGTGGCCACTTTGAGCTCCACCCACTTCCCGCCTCTTTGCCCATTTTCTGTTATCCGGGAGTGACGCGCTGCCAAGATGACAACGGCCAGCTCGACCCTACTTTACGCTTCAAAACTGCTCTTCAGAATCCTATGGGTGACGTCACGGACACTACGTCATGTTTTTACAGACTATAGGGACACCCTACGGTTTCGTGGACTTAAGGGACACGCGCACACAGCAACCATTGTAAGTCCACAAGACCGAAAGTGCATATGAAGTGTGCCATTTGGGATAGGGCCATAATAAAAGCTCCGTGAAATCAAGGCATCATCAAGCTACGCCTTTGTTTGGAAAAAGCGACCTCTAGTGGCGAGAAATTACATATTGTGGCTTAAATAGTGATTGTAAAGTGAGTGCACTTTCGTGCTTTCGAGGCTATATAATAATCCATTGAACAAAATTATTGTTTTTTCATGCTGCAGAGAGGAACGACGGCCAATTACACGCTGCAAAGTTTTGGAAGTGGCATCTATATATAAATACGTGTTTCAATCTCGACATTGCAATTGACTGATAACTAGCCCCGGCCAAAAATATGGCATGTCAAAATAAATATGTGCAATGTAAATGCAGAATCATTGATTATTAGAATATATATATATTCGTATCAATATAGTTTTGAAATTTCACTTGAATTATTTGTAAAAGTAATGAAAAACGTTGAAGACCCCTGTTGTAAATGATATAATTTTAGTGGCCATTCATTCACAGGTATTACAGAAGCCTTCCTGAGGGGAAAAGACTGATGATTGAAAAGTCGTTGATGGTACGCTACATACATTAAAGAAATAGTTCAGATATAATTCTGCTATCATTTGAATTGAATAATGAGGACTGAAGCTGTCAAGTTCCATCATGAGCCTTTTGAGCTACTATCATTAAAGTCTTTTCATTTTTGGAGCTCGAGAGCCTCAGTGCATCCTCAATGTATGGACTAGGACACTTGGGAAAATAAAAGTTTGGGTGTGCAAATAAATTATGACAGGATTTTCAGTTTTGGATGAACTATTCTGATCAAAAAAATTGCAAAAATTATAATAACCATGTCTTCTTCATTTAGAATAAAGTTAATGAGCCAGCACATGTAAGCGGTCTAGAGAAGGGGCATGCGGGGGGTCCCACACAAGGTAAGCTGTCTAAAACCTATTGTGTTCAGACAAATGAAAAATCCAACCTGAACTGATCAGATGCTTGCAATGTTGATGTTTCTGTGTGTAGTTCCTGATCCACAAAAAACTGCTGTTGAACACAGGAATGGGGCAGATGCTGAAGATTCTGAAGGCAATAATCCCAAAGAGCCTTCGTCCAAAAAATCCTCCACATGCATTGTGTTATAACATCACTTATATATTATTACCTCACCAATAAACATATGCCAGTCATAATCATTTCAGTGCGTTAAACTTACTGGTTTAAAAAGCAAATGTAAATGCCATATGTTATATTAACAGTATTAGCAATATTGTTTATTTTTAAACCATATTTAATAAGATGTTTTGTGACAGTTGATTATGATGAAATTGATCTGCATTGGGACTTTTTTATTGCATTAACACTGTTCATCATCACTTCATAAGTGCCGGTTTGAAAATAATGATTATGCATTAAAATGTTTGTTATTTTTCATTTTAAATCAAAACTGAATGAGTGTTTTATTAAATTAGCAAGTTACATTCTCTGTGCAGCAGTGCTAGCAGATTCAATGCAGTCACAGTCGGTGTGTACACTGTAAAAAAAATAAAGGTAATGTACAGAATTGTCCTGTTTTGTCATTATACAATGAAATACCTGTTGTTTTACAGATATTTGCTGCATGTTTAGTTTGCTTGTATTTTGGTACTACATCTCATTTCTGTTTTTAAAATGAACTTTTCTGTATTTTTATAGAATAATGTGTAATTTTACATAAGTTTATTAATACTTTGCATATTTTTTCTGTAAAAAAATGGAAACGAACAAAACTTCAAGATGACATTTGATGCTCATGTAGCCGACTATAAATATCAACAGCTGACAAACTAGCTGGCCCTTTTTTTGTGGAAATTTCCAGAACTTGTTTTCTTTTTATTTCCCAAAAAATTTAAATTTAGCATTTCAGAAGATACAGATGTTTCACATATAATTCTTTGAAAATTTCCATAACATCATGGAACATAACAAAAAAAACATAACATAAGAAAAATAACAAAAAAAAGGGTATACATGTCCTACTCAAATTAAAGAAGAGGAGTTTAATTCTTTGTAAATGTCCATAGTTCTTATTGCTTTGTGGTTTGAGAGTCCTTGTAAAGTTTTGAAATAAATCTTCATGTCAGCTTTGAAATGGGTGATATTGGGAATCCTATCAGACCATTTACGTTTGTGTATGTAAAACTTACCAAGTAATATTATAAGATTTAATATAAAAACAAGACTTGGCAAAAGTGGCAAAAAAATGGCATCTCTTTTTTCTATGTTAATTTTGTTTCCACTCCACAAGAATTTAACATAGGCCTACATACATTCAAAACAAAGATGCAAAATTGTTTCAGTGTCCATTTTACAAAATACACAACATTCAGAAAGATTGTTTTTATATCTTTTTAAAAACTGGTTTGTTGGATGAATGTATAATTTTAAAGTATATTTCATTAACTTTATTATTAACGCAGTATTTGTTATTATAAGTCCAAATCAATCCCCAATTAATATTCTCGAAATGGTCATTCCAAAAGTATTTATTTCAAAATGTTGCAGGGCAATGAATTAAACGTCTTAAAAATATATTATTGCATTTTCTATCTTTAATATCAACACCATTCAAATCTGTATTTTAAACGTTTAATTTTTCTGAGGTTCACTGATGCCTTGCAAAAGTCTCAAAAAATCTGGTGATAATGCATCAAAGTTTTCCCTTTGTTTTGCCTCCAGCTAACCCTGTGACATAATTGTGACGTTGGCACTAAAATGGTCTAGTGAATAACTGATGCAATGGATTACAATGATCAAAATACTGTTAAATTTACAGTTTTTGGAAAATATTTCAGTATTCACCGCTTAATGAGGCACTCACACAATGACGGGTTTAGTTGTAGCCTATAATAATGAGCCCCCCCCCCCCCCCAAAAAAAATAAAAAAATATATAGTAAAAGTAATAAATGTACTGCAATCATTGTATATGAACTTTGAACTTTATCAATCTTGCCTCTCATTTACATCTGTTAAAGAATTTCATCAACACCACAGCATATACTGTATTTTCACGAGTCATGCATCGTGGGGGAAAAAAGCCATGAATGCTGGATCCATCCTTGTGCCTCAACTTCTCCTCAGGCGTCTTCCATCGCTTGAAGAAGACTTACTTACTGTAAGGGTTGCGATCATACTTTCCATTTCCAAGAGAACATGCTGGAAAGAACACCATCCTGAAATGCAGTGGTGTAAAGGATTTGAGTAAATGTAATTCGTTACTGGTATCTTTTTGGCTACTTACTAAGAATCAACTTTTACTCTCTACTTGACTACATTTTTGAACAAGTAAATGTACTTTTTACTCCAATACATTTGTGTTGAGTAATGCAATTACACACTTTTCAAAACAATTACTGTACTAAACAATTTAATTTCTTACAGCATGATAAGAGAACTTTATAATGTGAATTCACAGTAAAACAAGAGCAGCCTCATTTTGCTGTTGATTAACAGTAATTCGTATGAAAATGACCCTGCATGCATGCATTCATGTCACTGTAAAAATCGGATTACAGTAATTTATTGTAAAATAATACTCTTCAATCCTAAATTTTACAGTGTATATTATTTTTTTCCAATTTAATTTTATGCTGAACTATGAGCTTGACTCACTCACAGTCCTGTGTGAACGGCTCTCAACTCATCACCAGACTTTGAGACCCACATTGCAGATTTGAGAAATTATACACACCAGCAAAAGATGTGTAACCCGTGGAGGTAAGCATTTCGCCGCATCCAAAGTCAATTTATTTGACTTCAAGGGTGTCCGGGTTAATCAGCAGGTTTTCTAGCTTTATATCCTTGTGAAACACTCCACGCATGGCAGCACGTCTGAGCAGCGAGAGTGACCTGCTGCAAATCCTCCTCATCCATGGTGCCTGTGTAAATAACCATGGTTTTATTATAGTAAAAGTGTAGTAACCTTGTTTTTTTGGCTAATTGATTATCATTTATATAACCACAGTTTTACCACAAATACCATGGTTAAACTATGGTTAGAGTAGCAAAACCATGGTTAATTTGTGGTTACCATGGTTTAACTACAATAACCATGGTTTTTTGGTTTTATTTGTAGTAAAACCATGGTTCATTTTCCAAGGACTAACAGGGCATGGGCCGCTCCAGCTCCATAATGTAGCGGAGCGGTCAGTCTCTTCGTGCCAGTCCAGAAGCTGGATTATTTGAGGAACCCTGGGCTCATTTGCTCGAATTTGTAGAGAAACCTCGAGCGGAACTGGTATGGGATAACGGTCCTATAAAAAACACAGATGTTATGAGGAGTAGAAGGACTTAGACTAGTCTGAACAAGCTGTTGACAGTGGTAGTTTGTCTATTGAAAACCCATTTATATAGTCTGTGATTAATGTTAATATGAGATGTATGAAATTGAAAACAGTGACAGAGAGGAGCCTGGCTGGCTTGTGGGACTCCTGAGGCAGCTGACAGGTACCGGCAGGCTAAACGGACTGCAGCCCGGGTGGTTGTGGAGGCAAAAACTCGGGCCTGGGAGGAGTTCGGTGAGGCCATGGAAAAGGACTATCGGCTGGCCTCGAAGAGATTCTGGCAAACCGTCCGGCGCCTCAGGAGGGGGAAGCAGTGCCCTACCAACGCTGTTTACAGTGGCGATGGGCGGCTGTTGACCTCGACTGGGGATGTTGTCGGACGGTGTAAGGAATACTTCGAGGATCTCCTCAATCCCGCCGTCACGTCTTCCATTGAGGAAGCAGAGGCTGGGGGCTCAGAGGAGGACTCGTCCATCACCCAAGCTGAAGTCACCGAGGTGGTTAAGAAACTCCTCGGTGGCAAGGCACCGGGGGTGGATGAGATCCGCCCTGAGTACCTCAAGTCTCTGGATGTTGTGGGGCTGTCTTGGCTGACACGCCTCTGCAGCATTGCGTGGCGGTCGGGGACAGTGCCTCTGGGATGGCAGACCGGGGTGGTGGTCCCTCTTTTTAAAAAGGGGGACCGGAGGGTGTGCTCCAACTATAGGGGGATCACACTTCTCAGCAAGTCTATGTCTATGTCTATGCCAGGGTACTGGAGAGGAGAATTCGGCCGATAGTGGAACCTCGGATTCAGGAGGAACAATGTGGTTTTCGTCCTGGTCGTGGAACACTGGACCAGCTCTATACCCTCTACAGGGTGCTGGAGGGTTCATGGGAGTTTGCCCAACCAGTCCACATTTGTTTTGTGGATTTGGAGAAGGCATTCGACTGTGTCCCTCGCGGCGTCCTGTGGAGGGTGCTGGGGGAATATGGGGTCCGGGGTCCTTTGCTGAGGGCTGTCCGGTCCCTGTATGACCGAAGCAGGAGTTTGGTCCGCATTGCCGGCAGTAAGTCAGACTTGTTCCCGGTGCATGTTGGACTCCGGCAGGGCTGCCCTTTGTCGCCGGTTCTGTTCATAATTTTTATGGACAGAATTTCTAGGCGCAGCCAAGGGCCGGAGGGTGTCAGGTTTGGGGACCACACGGTTTCGTCTCTGCTCTTTGCGGATGACGTTGTTGTGTTGGCCCCTTCTAACCAGGACCTTCAGCATGCACTGGGACGGTTTGCAGCCGAGTGTGAAGCGGCTGGGATGGGGATCAGCACCTCCAAATCCGAGGCCATGGTCCTCAGTCGGAAAAGGGTGGCTTGCCCACTTCAGGTTGGTGGAGAGTTCCTGCCTCAAGTGGAGGAGTTCAAGTATCTAGGGGTCTTGTTCACGAGTGAGGGAGGAAGGAACGGGAGATTGACAGACGGATCGGTGCAGCTTCTGCAGTAATGCGGTCGATGTACCGGTCTGTCGTGGTGAAGAAAGAGCTAAGCCGTAAGGCAAAGCTCTCGATTTACCGGTCAATCTACGTTCCTACTCTCACCTATGGTCATGAGCTTTGGGTCATGACCGAAAGGACAAGATCCCGGATACAGGCGGCCGAAATGAGCTTTCTCCGCAGGGTGGCTGGGCGCTCCCTTAGAGATAGGGTGAGAAGCTCAGTCACTCGGGAAGAACTCGGAGTAGAGCCGCTGCTCCTCCACATCGAGAGGTGACAGCTGAGGTGGCTCGGGCATCTGTTCCGGATGCCTCCTGAACGCCTTCCCGGGAAGGTGTTTCGGGCATGTCCAACCGGGAGGAGGCCCCGGGGAAGACCAAGGACACGCTGGAGGGACTATGTCTCCCGGCTGGCCTTGGAACGCCTCGGTGTCCCCCCGGAAGAGCTAGAGGAAGTGTCTAGAGAGAGGGAAGTCTGGGCATCTCTGCTTAGACTGCTGCGACCCGGCCCCGGATAAGCGGAAGAAGATGGATGGATGGATGGATGACAGAGAGGAAAAACAGAGAGAGCACAAACTACTTACAATGCTGACATATTTTGCGTACTCTTTAGAGGCAAATTTCACCGCCACCTGATGGACAAAAACAGAAAATGGATTTGTGTTAGAATTCATTTATTCCAAGTTCGCATATTTCAATCATTAAACCTGAACAGACAAGTACAGTTTCATAAATTAAACTTTAAACATGAAGAGCATGTCTGACCATTTAAACAGGCCTGACATGTCAAGTGCACTAAATACTAAATATAAGAAACACTAAGAGTGCTTGGATAACAGAGAGTCAGACGAGTATCATACAACAATAATTGTCTAGATATATATTGTAAGTAATGAAAATTGATACCTGAAGGTTATCTTTCAAACGAGTCGCTGCATGAACAGTTCCAAAGCCTCCTTCACCCAATTGAACGCCAATTTCATAGCAGCAGGACTTGATGTCTGTTAAAAGAAAAGTAAGATGTCAACAAGATTTGTCTGATTCATATATTAATTGAGCCTTTAAATTCATCACTACAAGACTATTTAAGAAACCTGTAGTAGGCATTAAAAACTAAATCAGTGTAAAATATACAACTTCACCCATACATACATAAATGAAATCTTTATGAAAAGTTTATTTCTGTTATTTTCTACTACCCTTGAACAAAGCCCATTTTCAAGTCAATTTAAAGCATAAACCATTCAACAGCTGATTAAAGTGTGCGTGTTGGGTTATGTTAGCGTTTTGTTAACAAACTGACCCATCATTGTTCTCTTTTTATCCTGCAGCTGGCTCAACTGAGGTGCCACAGTGTCCTTTGGTAGTCTGTTGTAGACGTTGTCGTCACTCGAGTCCTCACAAGCATCTTCTGGTAGACTGTAGTAGATCGAGTCCTCATCGTCATGAGGGTCCCCAGTGATCGGGTCCATCGTGTTCCTAATAATCCTTTAGGTGAGTGTACTTTGTATTATATTACCTTTGCATCCAATGAAGTGAACGGTGTGAGGGTGTTTTTTATTCGGTACATTTTTACAAGTAATGTGTACCCTTTCAAGTTAAGATAATTGTGATATGTAATGAGAACATTTGGTTTAATCACCGAAACACAACATTATGTTCTTCTTTCAATTTAGTACTTTTAAGAATCAGTTCATTTGATAGCAAACAATGCAATACATGTTTCAAATCACCCTTATTGCTGAAACAATTACTGTACAGGATACATGCCACATTACAAAATACACTTATATGACCTAATTTACATAAAATCCATAGTATCTATTCAGTGTGTTAAGGTGTGATGAAGTATCCATAAGTTTCTGTGGTAGAACAGAGTTTGCTGCCAATACAGTAAATGTTCTCACTGTACTATACGTAACTGAATCTATAGTTGACCTTTACAGATGAAGCGAGAGTTACAGTAATATGGCAGTCTACTGGCAGTGCTTCTCTCTTCCTCTCTCTCCCTCTCACATTTGGTTACATAGGAAATTGCAAACAACTTCTATGGAAACTATATGTCTATACAATCAATATCTATAGAAATCTACCAAATGATTAACCATTAAGTGGATTAATTAATAGACAAATCTATTAAACTGAACGAGAAGAGATGCTACCATTAAACAAACGGTAACACTTTACAATAAGGTCAAAGGGTGTAAAAATTGTACCTTTAGGGGTACAACAGCTTGTCACTGGGGCAGTACTTTTAAAACCACTATTATGAACCTTTTGGTAAAAAAATTACAAATATTTCACAGCCTTTAAAAACATCTAGCCAATTAAATTATTTTGAATACAATTATTTCACAAATTCCAACAAATTTACCTTTATACCTGATATTTCCAACATAACTGTAGATTTTTAAACAAGCATTTTTTCAGCAAGTAATCATGACAGTAGACATATCTGACAAGATCAACACTTAAAAAAGCACGAAAGTTTATTTGAGAAATAAATTAGCATACATTGAACTAAATATAACCCCAATAATGCATTTACAATTTTGTACTTTTTTACATATTCTGAATGTAAAAGCCCTTTCACCTAAATAAAACTGGCAAATAAAACTCTTCACAGAAAAGCAGTGCAGCCCATATTGGGATCTACAGCATTTTTTTCATTTGCATTTATTTTTTAACCCCATTAATAAACATCTTTAACTGTATTATAGCAGCAGTATAAATAGTCCCTCCTGTACGTTTATCAATAAGTTGACATATTTCCAGTGATTGGTGAATGAGAATATCATGCTCTTTGATCATTGGTGTTTGTGTTCAGTCACTGCTGTCATCGCCCACCACCATGTGACTGTACTTCTTCTGCTGTTGTTCCTTGAGTGATTCCTTCACCTTTCCCCTCTTCAGACCCCCATCCCTGTGAAACACACAGACAACAACACACAGTCATAAACCTTTAAAGAGGACCTATTATATATATATATACAAAGCACAGTTTCTGAACTCCCTGAAACACCTTGATTGTAGTCTTGAGATTACTCCCAGAAACAAACAGGTCATAAAATTCCTCATTTAAATAATTCCTGCCTAAGGCATAAGCAAAATGAAGGGGCGAGGCCTGGTTGAGTCTGCTGCGGCGGACCAGTTTCGGGCTCGACAGAAGTGAGCATCGAGGGTACATATCGACCTCAAAGGGGGCGCTCGCGAGCACCCTTCTGAGACCTAAAATGACAAATGGGACACCCTACGGTCTCATGGACACGCAGCAGCCATTGTAAGTCCACAAGACTGAAAGTGCACATGAAGTGTGCCATTTGAGACAGTGCGACAGAGCATTACTGACAGACTGGAAAGACAGGTGCTGCAAAAATTAAAAATATGTAAGAAAAAAAAAGTTTTTTTGAAAACCTAGAGACGGAGCACATTTAGGCCACGCCCACCCCTAGGAGAGGTACCGGGGGGGGAGGAGTCAGGCAGTCCACCCCTCTCCATTGATTTCGTATTGCGTGAAGCTGCCTCCTTGTCATTTTTTGCTTCTAACAAAAGACAGAACAATGTCAAAAAGCTGCTGTGACAGGGTGTACAACAAACAAGCCAAAAAACACAGAATTAGTCAAAAATAAATTAATGTTTTTTTTTTTTTTTTTGCATATCCTATCACCAATTATGTTCCGCACCAGTGGGTGTAGTTCTCAGAGTAATATGACACGTTTTGCTCTGTCTCAATTGCCTGTATCCACCATTGTGTCCTTAAACATTTTTTTGGGTCGACAGCTTATAAAGTTCTGTCAAGACCACTATTGTCAAAGATTATTGACAATTAGCATAAAGTTTGGATTGGCGGTATGGTTCTGTTCTGGGCAAGAACTCCCTGCGCATCCATGCAGCCTAGCATGGACGAGAGCAGCAATTTAAGGTAAACGGAACAGATTTCTGTTTTTTTTCAGCTTGTTTGCTGTACACTTTGTCACATAGCAGCTTTTAGGCATTGTTCTGTTTTTTTGTTATAAGTCAGAAATGACAAGGAAGCAGCTTCACACATTACAAAATCATTGGAGAGGGTTGGATTGTCCCCCCCTGTCTGTGTGTGGTTTTCATATTATGACACGTGTTGCTCTGTCTCTATTTTAGTAGACCACAAAATCAAGACTTAATTAAAGGAACACTCCACTATTGTTGAAAATAGGCTCATTTTCCAACTCCCCTAGAGTTAAACAGTTGAGTTTTACAGTTTTCGAATCCATTCAGCTGATCTCCGGGTCTGGCGGTAGCACTTTTAGCATAACTTAGCATAGATCATTGAATCTGATTAGACCGTTAGCATCTCGCTCAGGAAAAATATCTAAACTCTTTGGTCATTTTTTTAAATTTAAAACGTCTGTAGTTACATCGTGTACTAAGACAGACGGAAAATGAAAAGTTGTGATTTTCTAGGCCGATATGGCTAGGAACTATACTCTCATTCCTGCGTAATAACTTTGCTGCTGTACTAAGGGTGCAGCAGGAGCAATGATATTACGCAGCGCCTGAAAATAGTCCCCAGCACGCTCCCTGTGCAAGCAGGTTGTCACGTTGGTGATGTTGACGGAAGCTAGCCTATTTTTTTACCTATGGTACGGCAGCAAAGCTCCTTGATTATTACGCAGGAATGAGAGTATAGTTCCTAGCCATATCGGCCTAGAAAATCGCAACTTTTCATTTTCCGTCGGTCTTAGTACACGATGTAACTACAGAAGAGTCAAGTTTTAAAAAGGAAAAATATCGAAACTCTTTGGTCATTTTTTTGAGCGAGATGCTAACGGTCTAATCAGATTCAATGATCTATGCTAAGCTATGCTAAAAGTGCTACCGCCAGACCCAGAGATTGGCTGAATGGATTCGAAAATGGTAAAACTCAACTGTTTAACTCTAGGGGAGTTGGAAAAGGAGCCTATTTTCAAAAAAAGTGGAGTGTTCCTTTAAGACATAATATAGCCTCTTTAACTTAAATTAAATCAAATTAGGAAGGCAGGTGAAGAAAATATAATTTACACACCAGGCCAAGTCCACTAAACCTCCTTGGTGTGCAATGGTTGATTTCACCCTGTTGGCAAACTGCACAGCATCCTCTTCTTCCTGTGCGCACAGGAAATGAGTCAGTGAGGGTGTAATCAATCACATCAACATCGTTGCACAAAAATGCTGCAGCTCACTAGGTTTTGGAGCTGATGACTGTAATTTACAATTTTCTGCTTGATCTCTCACCTTTTGTGTCATTGGAGGCAGATACCAGACGTTACACACTATCGCCCAGCTCGTCATCATCCGCAGTAAATAGCTCACCATGCTATATTTGCTGCTGTTCCAAAATGCATCTCCAAACTGAGGGTCATACTATATATAACACACACAGACATTGCATGAGGGACACAGTAGGCCATCACGCACACACACACACACACACACACACACACACACACACACACACACACACACACACACACACACACACACACACACACACACACACACACACACACACACACACACACACACGCACACGCACACGCACACGCACACACACACGCACACGCACACGCACACTCTAAGAAGATTATTGCAACATGGGACCAAAACACAGTACTGGAATTAAAACTGTATACTACCAATTTATTTTAAATTGTATGTGAAATTTTATGAAACAGTAGGTGTTATTTAATAATAAATACTTTATTTTATTGAATTATGTTTTAATGATTATTTTTTAGTGCTGGAAAATCGATTAATCATGATTAATCGCATCCAAAATAAAAGTTTGTTTACATAATATATGTGTGTGTACTGTGTATAATTATTATGTATATATAAATACACACATGCATGTATCTATTTAAGAAAATATATTTATATGTAAAATATTTATATAAGATAAATTATATAAATACAGTATGTATGCAAATATTTCTTAAATATATACATGAATGAGTGTATTTATATATCATAATAATTATACACAGTACACATTCGCGATTAATTGTGATTAATCGATAGCACAACACTATTTTTATCAATCATGCAACAGGAAATAAAATAAATGAAATGATAAAATCTATATATATATATACATATATATATATATATACAGGTCCTTCTCAAAAAATTAGCATATTGTGATAAAGTTCATTATTTTCCATATTGTAATGATAAAAATTTAACTTTCATATATTTTAGATTCATTGCACACCAACTGAAATATTTCAGGTCTTTTATTGTTTTAATACTGATGATTTTGGCATACAGCTCATGAAAACCCCAAATCTCAAAAAATTTGCATATTTCATCCGCCCAATAAAATAAAAGTGTTTTTAATACAAAAAAAGTCAACCTTCAAATAATTTTGTTAAGTTATGCACTCAATACTTGGTCGGGAATCCTTTTGCAGAAATGACTGCTTCAATGCGGCGTGGCATGGAGGCAATCAGCCTGTGGCACTGCTGAGGTGTTATGGAGGCCCAGGATGCTTCGATAGCGGCCTTAAGCTCATCCAGAGTGTTGGGTCTTGCGTCTCTCAACTTTCTCTTCACAATATCCCACAGATTCTCTATGGGGTTCAGGTCAGGAGAGTTGGCAGGCCAATTGAGCACAGTAATACCATGGTCCGTAAACCATTTACCAGTGGTTTTGGCACTGTGAGCAGGTGCCAGGTCGTGCTGAAAAATGAAATCTTCATCTCCATAAAGCTTTTCAGCAGATGGAAGCATGAAGTGCTCCAAAATCTCCTGATAGCTAGCTGCATTGACCCTGCCCTTGATAAAACACAGTGGACCAACACCAGCAGCTGACATGGCACCCCAGATCATCACTGACTGTGGGTACTTGACACTGGACTTTTGGCATTTCCTTCTCCCCAGTCTTCCTCCAGACTCTGACACCTTGATTTCCGAATGACATGCAAAATTTGCTTTCATCCGAAAAAAGTACTTTGGACCACCGAGCAACAGTCCACTGCTGCTTCTCTGTAGCCCAGGTCAGGCGCTTCTGCCGCTGTTTCTGGTTCAAAAGTGGCTTGACCTGGGGAATGCGGCACCTGTAGCCCATTTCCTTCACACGCCTGTGCACGGTGGCTCTGGATGTTTCTACTCCAGACTCAGTCCACTGCTTCCGCAGGTCCCCCAAGGTCTGGAATCGGTCCATCTCCATAATCTTCCTCAGGGTCCGGTCACCTCTTCTCGTTGAGCAGCGTTTTTTGCCACACTTTTTCCTTCCCACAGACTTCCCACTGAGGTGCCTTGAAACAGCACTCTGGGAACGGCCTATTCGTTCAGAAATGTCTTTCTGTGTCTTACCCTCTTGCTTGTGGGTGTCAATGATGGCCTTCTGGACAGCAGTCAGGTCGGCAGTCTTACCCATGATTGCGGTTTTGAGTAATGAACCAGGCTGGGAGTTTTTAAAAGCCTCAGGAATCTTTTGCAAGTGTAATTTTGATTCAGATGATTAGGTTAATAGCTCGTTTAGAGAACCTTTTCATGATATGCTAATTTTTTGAGATTTTGGGTTTTCATGAGCTGTATGCCAAAATCATCAGTATTAAAACAATAAAAGACCTGAAATATTTCAGTTGGTGTGCAATGAATCTAAAATATATGAAAGTTAAATTTTGATCATTACATTATGGAAAATAATTAACTTTATCACAATATGCTAATTTTTTGAGAAGGACCTGTATATATATATATATATATATATATATATATATATATATATATATATATATATATATATATATATATATAGAGAGAGAGAGAGAGAGAGAGGCCTATTAACACTCATAAAAATGTCAAAAACATCCAACAAAATTACTAAAACTTTTAATTAAAATTAAAATTGATACCAGGAAATATTCAAATAAGAACTAATGCAAAATATTAATAAACACTGTAATATCTTAATGATACTAAAATAACAGCGTATGACCTCATTACATTATAATTCACTTTATAATGGGTCATGTGCATAAAAAGACAAGTACTGATACATTACCTTTATAGCCACGGGGTAAATAGTTCCTCCAATTTCAAAACTTCCCTTTTTAAACATCATTACTGATGTATTATTGATGCAAGTTCCTGCAGGGGAAACCAGGTGCAAGCATTAGACAACCATTAGGCTTTAGAAATAATGTGGCATAGCAGGACCTGAAATACGACTGAAACTGAATCTCAGTGTGTTTCTCACTATTATTATGCACTTACCCTCAGGGAAGATGAGTATTGGCAGCTTTGTGTTGTCATTTACGTGATCTCTTAACCTGTGAAGGATGAGAAAACAAGAAAGATGAGCAGACCATTATGTTAACAGAAACAATATGAGGAGGAGACAGGATAGGGTACATGTGACAGACACGTCAGACAGGATTCATGGAAATATGCATGAAAATGTAATAAATGGAAGAAATCATACCATAGCGGATTTAAGAAAGGAAAAAAATGCCTTTTTAATTATTAGAGCCAAACTCCTTTTTGGTTAAGGCACTGTCTATATATATATTAAGGATAATAAGGATATATTACAAATATTCTATTATATATTTAATACATACATTTATGTAAATAATAAATAATATTGAATTATTATCCATAATAAAATTTCATCTAATTATTATCCAACCCTAAAAATAATGCCAGCATCTCAAATATAATATCATTATATTAATTCAGATTAAGTTTACAAGCATAAAACAAGTTTACATGTTGTATAAATAAAATTGTGAAAATTGTGTGTGTTCTTTTTTCTAGGTTAAAATGTAATGGTGATGAATGGCAAATGACTGATATTAAAAAAAAAAAAAAAACATTAGTTTTTCTGATGCTAAACAGATCTAAATCGTTCATGTAATGTGACTAAGCTCAGTCTCCTGTTAATTTAATCAGCAGTGTGGCTGCAATGGGACACAAATGGCATTTATTTATTTGAATGATATTCCTTTCTCCTAAATGGCACGAGACTTTGTGACTTTTCCTACTCTTGCTATACTTCATACTTCAGTGCAATAAAATAGCTTTTTTTGTTGTTGATAATTTATCATTTTTTAAATAATAAATCCAAAAGCATAAAAGGGAATGGAAATGAGTGCTGATAAGTGGTCCTCTGCAGCCACCTACTGGTTATAGTGGTAATTTCATGTCATTTTCATGTTAAAAGTGTGTGTTTTCTACCAGGTGACACTAAGGCCACATCCACACGAAGCCAGAACTTTCCCTATCCGATCCTTTTTTTCCCTTGTCTCCAGAAATATCTGTGTACACACCAAGCGGCAACCTCCCCCAGTTTCTCTAGAAGCCAATACGGAAGTGACTTAAACTGCAATTCATCAACTGGCTGCTAGAGACTGAATCTCATGAAGCCCCATGTTAAAGGAACACGCCGACTTTTTGGGACTTTAGCTTATTCACCTAATCCCCCAGAGTTAGATAAGTCCATACACACTATTCTCATCTCTGTCTGACGCACCCACCGCTAGCCTAGCTTAACACAAAGACTGGAGGTAAACGGCTCCAGCTAGCCTACTGCTCAATAAGTGACAAAATAACGCCAACATTTTCCTATCTACATGTTGTGATGTGTATAGTTACATCGTGCACTAAGACCGATGGAAAATTAAAAGTTGCGATTTTTTAAACCGATATGGCTAGGTATCATTCCTGCGTAATAATCAAGGAACTTTGCTGCCATACCATGAGTGCAGCGGCGCAATGATATTGCACAGCGCTTAATTTTGCCCTTCATGAAAACTGTTGGGTTATAACTCCTTTGTTTATATTATATAAAGCCTTAAAGTCCTGCATAATTAAGAGCCTGGTCACTTTGAGTGATGGTCAAAGGGTGTCGTTTTCAGATTTATCCACTCTGGGACCCGGTTTAAAAAAATAGCAGTTTCAGGCTCCCAAAAAGCCGGATCCGTCTGGACGAAACACTGTTACGATTAGGGATGCCGCAATTCTCAATATAATATTGAACCGTTCGGTACGGCATTCACGGTTCAATACGCGCACGTGATTACTGGACTAAGTAGTCGTCTTACTGCGCTAATACTGTCAAATACACACAAGGTTAACATAAACACAGTCGGTTATGTCTAAAGTGAAAGTAACATCGGCGTGTGTCTGTATGTTAGATGCACGCAGGTCTTAAATTGACAGCAGCGCAGCGTAGTGAACACGCTGTCCTTAAAGGGACAGTTCACCTCTAAAATTGTCATTATTTACTCCTGTATTAATTTCTCGATGACAGAATTTTCATTTTTGAGTGAACTATCCCTTTAAAAGACAAAGAGAAAATCACTCACTGATCTTGACTGAAAAACTTTAATACAGTAGCTTTAATAAGAATCAATGTATATTTTATAGTGAAGTCTATGTAGCGTTTTATTTTTACATTTATTCATTAAATTTCATACTTAAATGCTGTTGTACTGCTCTGAGCTGCCAGTGTAAATCTTTATATATATTTATTTTATATTATACAATACACTAGGAATGTGTACAAGGGTTTTTTAAGTGAAGTTTTAGGTTTAAGTATGGTTTTTCAATTCTTTTAAGTAAAATAAAGAAAGAGTATTGCAATAAAAAAATAAAAAAATTCTCCTTAACCTCTTGCTGTTCCTGTCGCTTAAGAATAGAATAGCAAAAAACTGATGTGACAAGCCATCAGAACCGAACCAAGCCGAACCGAAAATCGTGGTTAAAAACCGAGGTATGTATTGAACCGTGGACTAACTATATTGTTGCATCCCTAGTTACGATACAAATGTTTACGTATACAGATAAACGCGTCTCCGTGTGGACGGGGCCTAAAGCATGGCACATTTTCCATATTATCTCCATAAATGAAAATGAGAAATGTATATAATCTTTAAAGTTTACTGCGCAAATGTAGAGTTAAAAAATAATAGTTCTCTTACGAGAGGTTCTCTCGTATTGCGTAAGTTCCTTACGCTACGGGAAAGTATTCTTTCTTCGAGATTTCTGAAAAACCCAAAATTATCCTTAATTTTGTAACATTGTCAACGCAGTGCGGCAGCCTGGCAGACCATAGCAGGCTAATCCAGCGTGCTATTGGCTGCTCTGCTGGCAACTGCAGCAGCCTATCGGTGAGCCCGCGTGACGTGGCGACCAATGAGGGCGCTTCGCGCCCACCTGGCTTCATTTGCCTACAGGTGGGGCGTGGCCACGTGTATATAAGCAGGGCTCACGGGCTGCATATTCGATTTTCTTTTCTTCAGCGAAGCCCTTCGCATCGCTGGATCTGGAACCCGCCGCCGTGACCGCGCAGACAAGCAAGCAGAGGACAGCGCCTGAGGAAGCCGGCAGCATCGCGCCACCTTCAGCCATCCGTGCCTGCTCTGCTATCCGTCAGCCCATATCCTTTACGCTCAAAAGTGTTGTCGCCGCTGCGTCACACTTTTTCACAAAAAGAGCCGAGCGTTGATACAAATGTCTCGTTCCACCTGCGGCTCGTGTCACGCGCAGCTCAGCTCCGGGGACCGCCACGTGATCTGCGCTCTCTGCCTGGGCCGTGATCACGCCGCCGCCGCACTCCTCGCCGGCGGATGCCAAGAGTGCGAAGAACTGACGATGTCGACCCTGCGGGCTCGACTCGTCCTGTTCGATGATGATATCCCTCCAGTCCCTGCCACGCCGCGCAGAAAGAAGCGCCGCTCGCAGCGGATTCCGGAGTTCGCCGAGAGAAGCTCGCCGGAACCTTTCCCGCCCGCTTCACTCTCGCCTTCCCCGCCCCCACCCCAGGCCGCCATTTCTGTTGCCGCCTCCGGGGATGAGGCGGATGCGGCCGCGGAACGCGCCGACAGCTGCTCCATCATGGCTTCCGACAGCGAGGACTGGTCTTCCGCGTCCTCTTCAGTCCGGGGCTCCGGACGCTCTCGAGCGGGTGAGGACGCCGAACTTTTGCGCCTTCTCACCCGGGCTGTCGAGCAGCTAGGCCTCGAATGGGCCCCGCCCAAGGTGGCAGCGCCGAACCGACTTGACGGATGCTTCCTAAACAGTCGCCGCCGTGCGCCCACCTCCAGGACTGCACCCTTTCTGCCGGAGCTTCACGAGGAGCTCGCAAAGTCCTGGAACGCGCCATTCTCCGCGAGGGTCTCGTCTCAGGCTTCTTCGACGCTCTCACAAGTTGACGGCGCGGCCGAGAAAGGCTACAACGCTATCCCTCCGGTGGAAGAGGCGGTCGCAGCGCACCTTTGCCCGCCTTCTGGTTGGCGCTCAAAGGCTGCCCTCCCGTCTAAGGCCTGCAGAGTGACGTCATCGCTGATCGGCCGCGCTTTCGCTGCCTCCGGTCAAGCTGCGTCCGCTCTGCACTCTATGGCCGTGCTGCAAATCCTCCAAGCTAATCTCCTCCGCGACCTGGACGAGAAATGCTGTGACGCTGAGTTAATCACGGATTTGCGAAGCACGACGGATCTCTCCCTTCGCGCCACCAAGACCGCAGCACAGGCCCTCGGACGCTCTATGGCCTCCCTCACGGTAGCTGAGCGCCACCTCTGGCTCACGCTCGCGGACATGTGAGAAACAGAGCGCGCGGCCTTCCTAAATGCCCCGCTCTCCCCGTCTGGGCTCTTTGGACCAGCGGTCAAGGGGATCGTCGACCGTTTCTCCGAAGTGCAGAAAACGACGCAGGCCATGAACCTCTTCCTGCCTCGACGCCCCGGCGCTAGCAATAGCTCCGCTGCTCGCCGTCCTCGTGACCAGCCAGCAACGAGCTCCGCGCAGCGCCCAGCGCGGCCCCCTTCGTCTCAGCGAAGACCGAGCGGCCGCCCCAGATCGCGCTCTTCCAGCCGTGGTAAGCCGCCTCCACCTCGGGGCCCCCGGCCTAGGATCGCGCTGAAGCCCGAGCCTCCAAAGTCCTCCTAGCCAGAGGCAAGAAACGACGGTTAAGTCCCGCCGCGGCCGGACCACCGTCAAAACTCTCTTTCCTGTCAGCCCCCACCACTGTGGCTGCTGCAGATGGATTTCACGCAGCCAACGAGCCGGCAAAAATGCCTTCTCGCCTGTCAATAACCGCCGTTTTTACGGCGAACCAGAGAAATCACAAAAGTTGCATTATTTCTGGTTGCACGGCTCACGCCGTATGTGTTTCAAATGCACACAAGCACTATAAACCCCGTGTCCCCCACTCACATAAAGCGGCCACCGGCCGCTCGAGTGCTAGAGTTAGGTCACGTGTCCGCTTGTTTGCGTCCACGACTAACCACCACACGCGCTGTCACACAGCCACTCTTAACCGGTCATGTTCCACGCGTAAGAGTTGTGCCCGCTCAAACGCGCTCACACATTTTCGCGAACATTATGCCTCAGGCGCCACGCGCCGCGCCACACACCATTTGTTTTCCGCCCAGGGCGGCCGGAGCGATGAGTGTAGGGCCGCACACAAGCCACTCCCCGCTCGAAGCGGCAGAGATGCAGTGTGTAGGGCGGCCAGCCATCGCGAGCGATCGGCTGGCCCACAGCACAGAGAGCGCGCGCACTGCGCCCGCCCCTCCTATACAGGCCGTCAAACCCGCGAAGCGCGGCGTTTCGAGCCCGGAGGCCGTTCTATCCCGTGTGGCGCACGCGAGAGCGTGGGAAGCCATTCCAGGTGTATCAGAATGGGTGCTGAAAACAGTGAAGCACGGCTACACTCTGCAGTTCGCTCGCCGCCCTCCGCGCTTCTGTGCGCGTACAGAGACGAGAGTGAGCGAGGAAGTAGCACATCTACTTCGAGCAGAAATAGCCACGCTGCTGTGCAAAGGGGCTATAGAACCGGTTCCCCATTCTATGAGCGAGTCAGGCTTTTACAGCCGGTATTTTCTCGTGCCAAAAAGGGATGGGTCGCTCAGACCGATTCTGGATCTGAGGCGTCTGAACAAAGCTCTTATGAAAAGATCGATCAAGATGCTCACGACCAAGCAGATCCTCGCGCATATTCGCCCGAGAGACTGGCTAATCTCCCTAGATTTGAAAGATGGGCACAGGGCAATGCTGCTCAGCCATCTGGACAGCCTAGGGCTCACGGTCAATTGGACCAAGAGCTCATTAGTGCCCACGCAATCAACCTCATTCCTGGGTTTGAATCTGGACACTGTGGCAATGTCAGCCCGCCTGTCACCCCGTCGCGCGCGCCAAGTTCGGCGCATGGCTGCGTACTTCCGGCCGGGCAAAATCGCACCTCTAAAGCTTTTTCAGAGGATGCTGGGACGTATGGCCTCAGCTGCGGCTGTGCTCCAGCTGGGCTTAATGCGCATGCGCCCGCTGCAATGCTGGTTAAACGCCCGAAAGGCCTCACAGAGCCTGGGCGTCCGGTGGCTTCAGGATCAGAGTGACTCAGGGCTGCGTGTCAGCCCTAGAGCCCTGGTTAGTAGCCGACTGGTACCAGAGGGGAGTGACGATGGGAGCCATCTCACACCGCAAGGTCATCTCGACGGACGCCTCCACCACGGGTTGGGGCGCCGTTTTCTAGGGCAGATCAGCCTCGGGCCTTTGGTCGAGCGAGGAAAAACTCCTACACATAAACTGTTTGGAGATGATAGCGGTAGAGAACGCGCTCAGGCAGTTTCTCCCGCTTATACGAGGACACCATGTGTTAGTCCGGTCGGACAACACCACAGTGGTGTCCTACGTGAACCGGCAGGGCGATGTCAGGTCCAGAGGTCTGGGCAATCTGACAGAACGCCTGCTCGTGTGGGCACACAGCTCGCTGCGCTCGCTGAGAGCTGCGCACGTGCCGGGCCACCTCAACGTGGGCCCGGACAAGCTGTCCGGGGGCCTCATTCTCCCAGGAGAATGGTCCCTGCACCCCCAGACAGTCCAGCTGGTATGACGCCTGTTCGGCAGAGCGGAGCTCGACCTCTTTGCAACAAAAGAGAACGCCCGCTGCCCGACGTTTCTGTCCAAAAGCGAGGATGCGCTGTCCCAAACTTGGCCCAGCCTCCCGCTGTATGCTTTCCCGCCGATCTCCCTATTGCCCCAGGTCATAGCGAAAATCAGGGAAACGCGCCGTCCGGTGCTCCTTATAGCACCGCGCTGGGAGAACCAGATTTGGTACCCAGAGCTGGTGAAGCTGTCGCACTCACCCCCCTGGCCAGTTCCGCTGAGAGCAGACCTTCTCTCTCAAGCAGGAGGGTCAGTTTGGCATCCCCATCCAGAGCGATGGTCTCTGCATGTATGGGTGACCAACGGACACCCGTTGACCTGCCCGAAGGGGTTATGAACACGATTTCACACTCTAGAGCCCCCTCGACGAGGCGGTTATATAGTGCTAAGTGGTCGGTGTTCACTGAGTGGTGTGTTTCCAAGGGATTGGACCCACAGCAATGTGGGGTCCAGCGGGTGCTCTCCTTCCTCCAAGAGTTTTTGGAACGGGGCAGGTCCCCTTCCACGCTCAAAGTGTATGTGGCGGCTATAGCAGCGTTCGCTCAGACGACGCTAGGTAGCACGCTAGGAAGGAACAAGCTCATCATCCGTTTCCTCAGAGGAGCCAGACGGATGAATCCCCCGCGGCCCCCGTCGGTTCCTATATGGGATCTGGCCTTGGTCCTAGAGGCCCTGAAGGCTCATCCCTTTGAACCGCTCGAGACTGTGGAACCAAGGTTCCTTTCGCTAAAAACCGCGTTTCTGATAGCTCTGGCTTCAGTGAAACGCGTGGGGGATCTACACGCGCTCTCAGTGAGCCCGACGTGTATGGAGTTCGGTCCTAATGACTCTAAGGTCATTCTCAGACCGAGGCATGGTTATGTCCCCAAAGCGATCGGCACTCCCTTCAGGGCGCAGATTATCTCCCTCTCGGCTCTGCCAGCATCCGATGAGGGGGACGGTGGCAATTTCCTCTGCCCTGTCAGGGCATTGAGGGTTTATGTCACACGCTCCGCCGCCTTCAGGCGTTCTGAGCAGCTATTTGTTTCGTTTGGTGGGCGCACTAAAGGTCTCGCCTCCTCGAAACAGACCCTGTCCAGGTGGATAGTGGACGCGATTGCAGCTGCATACGCTTCCAAACACCTGCAGTGCCCGCTAGGTGTCAGAGCACACTCCACCAGAGGCATGGCCTCTTCGTAGGCTTGGGCCAGAGGGATTTCCATCCACGATATCTGTATGGCGGCAGGCTGGGCCTCCCCGTCTACGTTCGTGAGATTTTACAATCTGGAAGTTCCTGCCTTACAGGCGAAAGTGTTATCAGTTCAATAGGGCTGTTGGTTCTGCCCAGTGGTTCTGCGCAGACATAGCTCACATACTGGTAGTAAGTTCGGTACTAGGCTCATTGTGAATTTGAAGGAGACCGGCGGTGCCGTTCCCTCATTTACGAGACGAGCTGTTGTGAGTTTGAAGGTGACCGGCGGTGCCGTTACCTCACTCATATAACAAGATATTGTGAATTTGAAGGCGACCGGCGTTGCCGCTCCCTCATTCATGAGACAAGGTGTGGTGAATTTGAAGGAGACCGGCAGGTGCCGTTCCCTCATTCATGGGACAGGGTGTTGTAACCACCCGTCGTAACCACCCGTCAGTTCGAATGAAGTGTCTGTATATGTGGTGGCCCGTTTTCCTTACCGGCCACCCTGCCCGAGCAGTGTTATGGTCCCCGGTTCCCTGGGATACATATGCTGTATGCGAGGCGCGCACGGCGTTGACAATATGTTCCCGTAGCGTAAGGAACTTACGCAATACGAGAGAACCTCTCGTAAGAGAACGATACTCGGTTACTTAACGTAACCTCGGTTCTCTCTAGAAGAGGGAACGAGTATTGCGTTCCTTGCCGTGCGCCCCGCGGGCTTTTATGCTTCAGAACTACGAAAACCGAATATGCAGCCCGTGAGCCCTGCTTATATACACGTGGCCACGCCCCACCTGTAGGCAAATGAAGCCAGGTGGGCGCGAAGCGCCCTCATTGGTCGCCACGTCACGCGGGCTCACCGATAGGCTGCTGCAGTTGCCAGCAGAGCAGCCAATAGCACGCTGGATTAGCCTGCTATGGTCTGCCAGGCTGCCGCACTGCGTTGACAATGTTACAAAATTAAGGATAATTTTGGGTTTTTCAGAAATCTCGAAGAAAGAATACTTTCCCGTAGCGTAAGGAACTTACGCAATACTCGTTCCCTCTTCTAGAGAGAACCGAGGTTACGTTAAGTAACCGAGTATCGTTTTTATAACTACGTGTTGAGAAAAATATTTAAAAAAAATATTTTACCCACATATTGCCAATCTAGACAATTACAGTAATATAAAGTCTGTCTATATTCTTAATGGATATTAATGAATATTAGATGGTTATTTAAAATGATTAGAAATTCATTTAATATTCAGGGATTGACTTGATAGGTAGTGTAGAACCATATAGTTATATAGATAGTCCAAATAGTTTTGTAAATTCTCATTCAAGAAACAGGACTGGACTGCCTGGGGCACCAGCAAAATGGCCATGGACTGAAACTACTTGCTTTCAAAAGGCTTGAACTGGGCACAAAAGAAAACAGACTGACAACAAACAACAGAGATCTCTGAGGAGGTCATCTGTGCATGATATTCAATTGTGGCCTACATTAGACACCATTACTATGTATGAAAATATATTTGTGTGTGTGCCTGTAATTTCCAATACTGCCAATACAGTCTTCAATGCATGTCAGAACACTGTGTGTTGTTTTTAAATAAACGTGTTTCTGTAGTGCTGTGAGGCACATAGCAGCTGACTCAGAGAGACATGACCCAGCTTGAAACAGGGAGGCATTTTGTACGAGTATGTAGAAAAATATCTGCATTTGTTTATGCAAATATGCAGCTTCACGAAGAGGAAAGATGAAATTAAATAGACGTAGAAAGTTTGAAAATCATCAAAATAATTTGTTTGCAGTGCTTTGCACTTGATTAACAATAATAGAACATTGTTATTGTTGTTTTACCTTTGTGTCACTAGGTGGCGGTGTCTCATCTCTGCTCTCTCAAACCAGATATGAGGGCAGGATCGTTCCATGGCGCGCTGGACAACTCCCATTAAACCACCATGAACCTGCCCTACCTGTTTAGAAAAAAAGAATCTGCTCACAACATTTAACCTTTGGAGCAAAGTGCTAATCAGGCAGAGAATGAATTCCTCTGTACTAACGCATTAAAACGCATTAAACACATTAAAAACCCACACAAAAAATGAGTATTTACCTGCATTCATATGATGAATGACGAAAAAATTATACTGGATAAATAATTTTTTCTTGAAAATAAAATACAGAACAAAACATTTGAAGTGTTCTAAAATGGCTTTTATAATATCTCACAAATAAATAAATGAATAAACTATACTGGCTGCTTTTCAGAAGCAAACTGAAATACCCAAAGGTTTTCGTGTCTCTCCAAACTCCAATGACTTTTTTATTTGTTATACACAAGAATAGAGGTTGGTGAAATCACATAATGTACCATCTGCTTAATGTGAAAAGCAGAGTCATATTCATAGAAGTAGTCATATATTCACTCAAAATTGCATTCCACTCCATTCAAATACCCCATGCAGATATGTCTGCAGGCCATATCTATGAGTACTATATACAAATAAAAGAGATGATAGAGCGTACAAACCTGATTGGTTCTTGCATCCATTGTAAACGTGGACAAAAAAAAAGTGAAACAAGATTTAAAGGATTAGTTCACTTCAAAATGAAAATTTCCTGATATTTCACTCACCCCCATCTCATCCAAGATGTTCATGTCTTTCTTTCTTCAGTTGAAAATAAATAAAAAAAATTTAGGAAAACATTCCAGTATTTTTCTCCCCATCATAGATTTCAATGGCAACCAAAATGTTGAAGGTCCAAATCAATGCAGTTTCAAAGGAAGGGCTTCAGGGCCTCTGCACGATCCCAGACGAGGAATAGAGTCTTATCTAGTGAAACCATTGATCAATTAAAAAGATTTTTAACCTAAATTGCTCATCTTTCACTCCTCTGTGCCGTGCCAAGGATTGCGTAATCACGTCGGAAAAGTCACGCTAGACGTAGGCGGAAGTACCGCCCCTGTGTTTACAAAGCGCACATGCAAAGACTAATACAAACGCCTTTTTGCAAAAAAAAAGGTAAAACAATGATGTTGGATGATTTTGAAGTTGAAGATGGTGTTTTTTGGTAAAGGGCGTTTGTATAAGTCCTCGCACGTTTGCTTGGGGCGGTACTTCCGCCTACGTCTAGCGTGACCTTTCCGACGTGATTACGCAATCCTTGGCACATCGCAAGATGAGCAATTTAGGTTAAAAAGTATATACATTATTTATTTATTTTTTTTATTACCGATGGTTTCGCTAGATAAGACCCTATTCCTCGTCTGGGATCGCACAGAGCCTCTGAAGCTTTGAAACTGCATTGATTTGGACCTTTACATTTTGGTTGCCATGGAAGTCTATGATGGGGAGAAAAATCCTGGAATGTTTTCCTCAAAAAACTTAATTTCTTTTCGACTGAAGAAAGAAAGATATGAACATCTTGGATGAGATGGGGGGTGAGTGAAATTTTAATTTTAAGTGAACTAATCCTTTAAGAGCCACTGCACTAAAGTGTTAATTCTGTCTGACTCACCATGGCATAACAGCCGTCATTAGCCAGAATAACGACATCAATTGGCGAAGTGTGATTAGCTACACAAATGCCCCCTTTCTTAGGTCTGTTCTGTCTGGGAAAAAAAGAATTAGCATTACACAGACATTACACAGAATTTTCACAATTTACACATTTGATACAGATGTTTGTCAACTAGGTCTTGGTGGTAGATGCTGCAACTACAACATTATGGGTATAAAAAAGCAATTTTCTCCACTACAGCCATTCCAAAGTAGGCATTGTACAAAATATAAAAAGGCAAGCAACATAAACACAACATTATATTATAGTCAGGGCTTGACATTAACTTTTGGCACCAATCACTGTGCCACAATTTTGACAAATAATACAGGGAAAAACTGCTGTGACGCACTGCTCCATTACACGTGCTACACATGTGTTTTCTTTCTCAACTGTTCACGTTCACTTAAAACATACCTGACTGTGTTTACTTGAATACTCGCCAAGACCAGAATTTTGACATTATTTTGTGTGTATTTGACTGTTTAAACGCAATAAGTAGCGAAAAATAACTCAATTTAGCACTGAGAGGCGTCTATATGTGAGCACAAAATCTGCGGAGTAAAATTATGCGAACTTCAAGCCCTGTAACACCAACAATATTCATCTGTAGCAAATGAAACAAGTGAGTGAGGGGAGATGGGTTTGTGTGTCAATTTCTGTCGGAGATATGAGATGGTAAAGAGCAGCTGGTTTTGTGTATCTGTTCTGCGGAAAATGAGTATTGGAAGTGTTTCAGATATTTTAGTATTAATATGTATTAAAAAAAATCTATATTTTTGACAACACTACATTGCACTATTATTTCAGATGCCTTTTTAAAAGACTACAATTGAAAAATGTAAATATTATATATAAGATTCAACCCGCCAAATTGGCTAGTAGGAGTGACTGCGTTACACGCCACTGCTGAAATCCACCCACATTTGGCGGATTGGTGGGTGTTAATGAGTGACTGATCAGCCACATAACATTTACAGCTCAGGTCGCCTTTGGATTTTAGCTTGCTTAGTTGGGGACACTAAACATTCAACAAAATTAATGATCTGCCTGCATTGACACCATTGTATGAGAATTGAACTGAGCTGGACGATGACATCACTGTTTTCTCCAGAGCGGCTGTACAGCCGAAACAAAATTTGTTGCATTATTTTCCTGTTGTCACTGTAAAGCTGCTTTGAAACAATCTGTATTGTAAAAAGCCCTATAGAAATAAAAGTGACTTGACTTGACTCAGGTGATTGGCTAAAAATGTCTAGCATCTAGTTTGGGTACATCTGCTGTCTGAACAACAGCCATGGATGAATGTGATTATTAGCTTTCTACAGGGGCCAGTTGCGCAAACCCTGTGTGTGCGATTACCCTGCTAGAAATTGTAAAGGGTCATGAAACCCTAAACCAAATTTTCTGAGATTTTAACAGAGCTCAGAAGTCAATGTTCCCATCTATTAGTTTTGATTGTTGGAGAAAACAAGTTAATTTTAAACATTTTTGCGCTATATTCAACTTCCGAGTTTAAATTCATCTTTGTATCAACGTCACAGATTGTGACGTTTTCTCGTACTATAGTACGGCGATGACTCATCGGTGTCTCATAATTATTCATGAGTCTGCGTGTCCTTATCCTATGAGAAGAGGCCTTGCTTAATTATTCATGAGTCTGTGTGTCCTTATCCTATGAGAAGAGGCCTTGCTTAATTATTCATGAGTCTGCGTGTCCTTATCCTATGAGAAGATGCCTTGCTTAACACAGCAGCATGTGTTGATTGGCGAAGAGTGAGATCGCATTCAGTAAGTGAGAGATGCATTAATGGATCAAAAAGGAGTGTTTGTTTTTGCTTTGTAAGAGTTTCTGCGTCACATAAGTTCTCTTCAGTAGATCCTGAGTCTTCGAAACAAACGCGATTCATCCACACTGCGAGTGTAATCGCTCTTTACGGCCCATTAACCGATCAAACGGCTCATAAAACTGCTGTCAGTCAGTCTCCACTCATCCCCCTCCACTCCGCAGCTTAACCATGCCCACTTTTATAGCATTTTTCAAAACTGTGGTGAGAACATGAAACAGCGGGTTTCATGACCCTTTAAGTTTCCGGAACGTTCTTGGAACGTCCGCACTGGTGTCAAGGACGTCGCCTAGTAACATTCCTAGAGCGTTCCGAGATTTTTAAAGGGTTGGGGGACGTTATTTGGTGGACCTTCAAGGAACATTCAGGACGTTCTCGGAACGTTAAGGGAACAAATTTTATTTGGAAATTTTATGTTCCCAGAATGTTCTCAGAATGTCCCCGTTGGTGTCAAGGACGTCACCTTGTAACGTTCCCAGAACATTCAGAGATGGTCATGATGTGGAGTTCTTTAAAGGGTTGGGGGACATTATTTGGCGGACCTTCACGGAACATTCAGGATGTTTTTGGAATGTTTAGGGGAATATATTTGGAAATTTGATGTTCTCAGAAAGTCCCTGCTGGTGTCAAGGACTTTGCCTGGTAACGTTCCCAGAGCGTTCCGAGAGTTTCTTTTAAGGGTTGGGGAATGTTATTTGGTGGACCTTTAGGGAACATTCAGGATGTTCTGGGAATGTTTAGGGGACCATTACTATAGGACGTTCCCTCTAGGTCTCTACACTACATTCCCATAACGTTTGCAGAACCTTTAGGGGACCAACCTAGAATGTTATTTTTTGGTCCTAGGTCCTTCCATCATGTTTACTGAATGTTTTCAGAACATGTTTGTGTGAATCAGTGTACACTGGGCTACTTTGCAAATGAGGGTCAGTAAAACGCAGGATTTGAAAAAAAAGTTGCTTCTCAAAGATGGATCAATACCAACTCTTCGTGATCCAATGCCGCGGCATATCAATCTTCTATTGGTCAGACATCTTTAAGTAATATGAATTCGCAGGTCACCAAACTTGAACTTTGGAACGCATACAAAACTTCTTTGCATGAGCTTGCGTTTCCTGTCTCCAGCATTTGCATGCATTTGAATGGAAATCATTGGAACGAAAAGTGTGACCGCCCCTTTAGAAGGCAGCTGACTATGTAGGAAGTCTCTGTACAAGTCAAATCATATTACTGTTATTGATTAGACTGGTTGTCGTTAAACTCACTTGTTGTGGTAGTGAACCGTAGCTGAGAGGCCTCTTGCACAGATCCTGTAGCACATCAAGTGGACTAGTTCACTCAACCAACCCTTCACTCTGAAACAACAAAGGATTGCAATGAATATAGTTAGGATTAAATAACACTTTAATGGACACATGCAGAAATCATTCTGCATAGACAATTATCATTTACATGTCTGAAAGACATTTGTGTAAATTATGTAAAAAAACAAATTGATGTAAATTGTCTTATTAACACTTTTTAATAGTATTACTAGGAATAAAAACATGTGATTAACATGCGATTAGCCATAACTGTCATCATGTTTTTGCTGTATCTTACAATTATATCTTTGTATGATATATTTGAAAACTAAAATATGTGTTTGTGTGTGCGTGAATCATTGATATCAATGCAGATTTGATTATGCACTTCTTAGCTATTGGACCTTTGGATGTTTCAACTGTTTACCCATAATCACTACCTACACATCAAATGTTTTGGGAAAGAATTTGATTTATATGTTCATCAAGCCCACTGAGGATATATTGCATTGTAGAAATGTGCTTGGCTTTAAAAACTTCTTTAAAATGATCCCACATGTGATACAATGCATCACAGAAGGGGAAAAAATCAATTTCCAGAACATTCTCATTCAACGTTCCCAGCTGGTGGAACGATCTTCCCAACGCCATCCGAAACGCAGAATCATTGACATCATTCAAAAGCCAACTTAAAACTCTTTTTTAGTTGCTTAGTAAAGCTCTTCCGCGAGCACTTAACCTCATTAAAAAAAACAACAAAAAAAACACTTTCCTTTCCTCTTTCTCTTCCTTTTTCCCTCCCTACTCTAGCCTGTGCTACACTGAGCAATGTACACGGTCTCAAGATTTCAGGCTCTTATTGCGCTTCTCGACTCTTCATGACCAATCGCTTCATGTTTCCCCAAGTTGTAAGTCGCTTTGGATAAAAGCGTCTGCTAAATGCATAAATGTAAATGTAAATGATGCTGGTGAAAATAGTGAAGCCTTGAAAACTGCAATTTCATAATAGCTTATGATTTTCTCAGCATCCAAGTGGTGTAGATGCCTCAGGTTGAGTTTAATAATTGACAAATATTCTTTTAAACTTGTTTTTGGCTAAGTAGTCTAGTAAATTTAGACATTTGATCCGAAGTTGTGTGGTTAAGAAGCCTAGTGGAGACCATCACACCATTATCTCATGTTGGAGACACAAGTGTCCAAAACATAATATAGGCTGGCGGTCATTAGGCTCTTCAGAATGAAGTGACATCAAATTGATGTAGTCATGAATAATTCACACATTTGTAAGGCTGATAACATAACCAAAGCATTACCTGAAATTAGGGAGGTAACCCACCATCGTTGTGCCAATTACCAACCAGCTCAGCCCTATAGCTGCCAGTGTAACCCTGAGACAATAACAGAAGGACAGATGCATGAAAAATATACTATACTATTTATATACTATTAAAAATTATTTGACACATAATTGAATCTAATTGAATTTAAATTCAATGACTTGGAACAAAGCACTGAATATACAAACTAATATATATTACTGTTTACAAGATTGGAGTCTGCAAGATTTTTTATTGTTTTTGAAAAAAATTATCATCTGCTCACCAAGGCTGCATTTATTTGATACAGTAAAAAATACAGTAAAACAGTAATACTGTGAAATATTATTACAATTTAAAAGAACTTTGAATGTTAAAAGGGATAATTCAGCCAAAAATGAAAATTCTGTCATGAATTACTCACCCTCATGTTGCTTCAAACAGTTCATAAAGAGATAGTAAAAATAATCCATATGAATTGAGCGGTTTAGTCCACATTTTCTGAAGAGACTCAATCGCTTTATATGATAAAATAATTGAATTTAGACTTTTATTCACATATAAACATTCATTAGCACACATCAGTTGTGGTAAACAGAAGCTCAAGCATGTTCTCTTGACATGTGAGAACCAATGAGGTTCATTCTCGTGTTACGCAGCACGTTTGAGCTTCAGCAAGAACCAATGAGGTTCATTCTCGTGTTACGAGGGACGTTTGAGCTTCAGCAAGAACCAATGAGGTTCATTCTCGTGTTACGCAGCACGTTTGAGCTTCAGCAAGAACCAATGAGGTTCATTCTCGTGTTACGAGGCACGTTTGAGCTTCAGCAAGAACCAATGAGGTTCATTCTCGTGTTACGAGGCACGTTTGAGCTTCAGCAAGAACCAATGAGGTTCATTCTGGTGTAACGAGGCACGTTTGAGCTTCAGCAAGAACCAATGAGGTTCATTCCCGTGTTACGAGGCACGTTTGAGCTTTAGCAAGAACCAATGAGGTTCATTCCCGTGTTACGAGGCACGTTTGAGCTTCAGCAAGAACCAATGAGGTTCATTCCCGTGTTACGCAGCACGTTTGAGCTTCAGCAAGAACCAATGAGGTTCATTCTCGTGTTACGAGGCACGTTTGAGCTTCAGCAAGAACCAATGAGGTTCATTCTCGTGTTACGAGGCACGTTTGAGCTTCAGCAAGAACCAATGAGGTTCATTCTGGTGTTACGAGGCACGTTTGAGCTTCAGCAAGAACCAATGAGGTTAATTCTCGTGTTACGCAAGAACCAATGAGGTTCATTCTCGTGTTACGAGGCACGTTTGAGCTTCAGCAAGAACCAATGAGGTTCATTCTCGTGTTACGCAAGAACCAATGAGGTTCATTCTCGTGTTACGCAAGATCCAATGAGGTTCATTCTCGTGTTACGCAGCACGTTTGAGCTTCAGCAAGAACCAATGAGGTTCATTCTGGTGTTACGAGGCACGTTTGAGCTTCAGCAAGAACCAATGAGGTTCATTCCCGTGTTACGCAGCACGTTTGAGCTTCAGCAAGAACCAATGAGGTTCATTCTCGTGTTACGAGGCACGTTTGAGCTTCAGCAAGAACCAATGAGGTTCATTCTCGTGTTACGAGGCACGTTTGAGCTTCAGCAAGAACCAATGAGGTTCATTCTGGTGTTACGAGGCACGTTTGAGCTTCAGCAAGAACCAATGAGGTTCATTCTCGTGTTACGCAAGAACCAATGAGGTTCATTCTCGTGTTACGAGGCACGTTTGAGCTTCAGCAAGAACCAATGAGGTTCATTCTCGTGTTACGCAAGAACCAATGAGGTTCATTCTCGTGTTACGCAAGAACCAATGAGGTTCATTCTCGTGTTACGCAAGAACCAATAAGGTTCATTCTCGTGTTACGAGGCACGTTTGAGCTTCAGCAAGAACCAATGAGGTTCATTCTCGTGTTACGCAGCACGTTTGAGCATTAGCAAGAACCAATGAGGTTCATTCTCGTGTTACGCAGCACATTTGAGCTTTAGCAAGAACCAATGAGGTTCATTCCCGTGTTACGCAGCACGTTTGAGCTTTAGCAAAAACCAATGAGGTTCATTCTCGTGTTACGCAGCACGTTTGAGCTTCAACATGAACCAATGAGGTTCATTCTCGTGTTACGCAGCACGTTTGAGCATTAGCAAGAACCAATGAGGTTCATTCTCGTGTTACGCAGCACATTTGAGCTTTAGCAAGAACCAATGAGGTTCATTCTCGTGTTACGAGGCACGTTTGAGCTTCAGCAAGAACCAATGAGGTTCATTCTCGTGTTACGAGGCACGTTTGAGCTTCAGCAAGAACCAATGAGGTTCATTCTCGTGTTACGAGGCACGTTTGAGCTTCAGCAAGAACCAATGAGGTTCATTCTCGTGTTACGAGGCACGTTTGAGCTTCAACATGAACCAATGAGGTTCATTCTCGTGTTACGAGGCACGTTTGAGCTTCAGCAAGAACCAATGAGGTTCATTCTGGTGTTACGAGGCACGTTTGAGCTTCAGCAAGAACCAATGAGGTTAATTCTCGTGTTACGCAAGAACCAATGAGGTTCATTCTCGTGTTACGAGGCACGTTTGAGCTTCAGCAAGAACCAATGAGGTTCATTCTCGTGTTACGCAAGAACCAATGAGGTTCATTCTCGTGTTACGCAAGATCCAATGAGGTTCATTCTGGTGTTACGAGGCATGTTTGAGCTTCAGCAAGAACCAATGAGGTTCATTCTCGTGTTACACAGCACGTTTGAGCTTCAGCAAGAACCAATGAGGTTCATTCTCGTGTTACGAGGCACGTTTGAGCTTCAGCAAGAACCAATGAGGTTCATTCTCGTGTTACGAGGCACGTTTGAGCTTCAGCAAGAACCAATGAGGTTCATTCTGGTGTTACGAGGCACGTTTGAGCTTCAGCAAGAACCAATGAGGTTCATTCTCGTGTTACGCAAGAACCAATGAGGTTCATTCTCGTGTTACGAGGCACGTTTGAGCTTCAGCAAGAACCAATGAGGTTCATTCTCGTGTTACGCAAGAACCAATGAGGTTCATTCTCGTGTTACGCAAGAACCAATGAGGTTCATTCTCGTGTTACGCAAGAACCAATGAGGTTCATTCTCGTGTTACGAGGCACGTTTGAGCTTCAGCAAGAACCAATGAGGTTCATTCTCGTGTTACACAGCACGTTTGAGCTTCAGCAAGAACCAATGAGGTTCATTCTTGTGTTACGAGGCACGTTTGAGCTTCAGCAAGAACCAATGAGGTTAATTCTTGAGTTACGCAGCACGTTTGAGCTTCAGCAAGAACCAATGAGGTTCATTCTCGTGTTACGCAGCACGTTTGAGCTTCAGCAAGAACCAATGAGGTTCATTCTCGTGTTACGAGGCACGTTTGAGCTTCAGCAAGAACCAATGAGGTTCATTCCTGTGTTACGCAGCACGTTTGAGCTTCAGCAAGAACCAATGAGGTTCATTCTCGTGTTACGCAGCACGTTTGAGCTTCAGCAAGAACCAATGAGGTTCATTCTCGTGTTACGCAGCACGTTTGAGCTTCAGCAAGAACCAATGAGGTTCATTCTCGTGTTACGCAGCACATTTGAGCTTTAGCAAGAACCAATGAGGTTCATTCCCGTGTTACGCAGCACGTTTGAGCTTTAGCAAGAACCAATGAGGTTCATTCTCGTGTTACGCAGCACGTTTGAGCTTTAGCAAGAACCAATGAGGTTCATTCTCGTGTTACACAGCACGTTTGAGCTCCAGCAAGAACCAATGAGGTTCATTCCCGTGTTACGAGGCACGTTTGAGCTTTAGCAAGAACCAATGAGGTTCATTCCCGTGTTACGAGGCACGTTTGAGCTTCAGCAAGAACCAATGAGGTTCATTCCCGTGTTACGCAGCACGTTTGAGCTTCAGCAAGAACCAATGAGGTTCATTCTCGTGTTACGAGGCACGTTTGAGCTTCAGCAAGAACCAATGAGGTTCATTCTCGTGTTACGAGGCACGTTTGAGCTTCAGCAAGAACCAATGAGGTTCATTCTGGTGTTACAAGGCACGTTTGAGCTTCAGCAAGAACCAATGAGGTTAATTCTCGTGTTACGCAAGAACCAATGAGGTTCATTCTCGTGTTACGAGGCACGTTTGAGCTTCAGCAAGAACCAATGAGGTTCATTCTCGTGTTACGCAAGAACCAATGAGGTTCATTCTCGTGTTACGCAAGATCCAATGAGGTTCATTCTCGTGTTACGCAGCACGTTTGAGCTTCAGCAAGAACCAATGAGGTTCATTCTGGTGTTACGAGGCACGTTTGAGCTTCAGCAAGAACCAATGAGGTTCATTCCCGTGTTACGCAGCACGTTTGAGCTTCAGCAAGAACCAATGAGGTTCATTCTCGTGTTACGAGGCACGTTTGAGCTTCAGCAAGAACCAATGAGGTTCATTCTCGTGTTACGAGGCACGTTTGAGCTTCAGCAAGAACCAATGAGGTTCATTCTGGTGTTACGAGGCACGTTTGAGCTTCAGCAAGAACCAATGAGGTTCATTCTCGTGTTACGCAAGAACCAATGAGGTTCATTCTCGTGTTACGAGGCACGTTTGAGCTTCAGCAAGAACCAATGAGGTTCATTCTCGTGTTACGCAAGAACCAATGAGGTTCATTCTCGTGTTACGCAAGAACCAATGAGGTTCATTCTCGTGTTACGCAAGAACCAATAAGGTTCATTCTCGTGTTACGAGGCACGTTTGAGCTTCAGCAAGAACCAATGAGGTTCATTCTCGTGTTACGCAGCACGTTTGAGCATTAGCAAGAACCAATGAGGTTCATTCTCGTGTTACGCAGCACATTTGAGCTTTAGCAAGAACCAATGAGGTTCATTCCCGTGTTACGCAGCACGTTTGAGCTTTAGCAAAAACCAATGAGGTTCATTCTCGTGTTACGCAGCACGTTTGAGCTTCAACATGAACCAATGAGGTTCATTCTCGTGTTACGCAGCACGTTTGGGCATTAGCAAGAACCAATGAGGTTCATTCTCGTGTTACGCAGCACATTTGAGCTTTAGCAAGAACCAATGAGGTTCATTCTCGTGTTACGAGGCACGTTTGAGCTTCAGCAAGAACCAATGAGGTTCATTCTCGTGTTACGAGGCACGTTTGAGCTTCAGCAAGAACCAATGAGGTTCATTCTCGTGTTACGAGGCACGTTTGAGCTTCAGCAAGAACCAATGAGGTTCATTCTCGTGTTACGAGGCACGTTTGAGCTTCAACATGAACCAATGAGGTTCATTCTCGTGTTACGAGGCACGTTTGAGCTTCAGCAAGAACCAATGAGGTTCATTCTGGTGTTACGAGGCACGTTTGAGCTTCAGCAAGAACCAATGAGGTTCATTCTCGTGTTACGAGGCACGTTTGAGCTTCAGCAAGAACCAATGAGGTTCATTCTCGTGTTACGCAAGAACCAATGAGGTTCATTCTCGTGTTACGCAAGATCCAATGAGGTTCATTCTGGTGTTACGAGGCATGTTTGAGCTTCAGCAAGAACCAATGAGGTTCATTCTCGTGTTACACAGCACGTTTGAGCTTCAGCAAGAACCAATGAGGTTCATTCTCGTGTTACGAGGCACGTTCGAGCTTCAGCAAGAACCAATGAGGTTCATTCTCGTGTTACGAGGCACGTTTGAGCTTCAGCAAGAACCAATGAGGTTCATTCTGGTGTTACGAGGCACGTTTGAGCTTCAGCAAGAACCAATGAGGTTCATTCTCGTGTTACGCAAGAACCAATGAGGTTCATTCTCGTGTTACGAGGCACGTTTGAGCTTCAGCAAGAACCAATGAGGTTCATTCTCGTGTTACGCAAGAACCAATGAGGTTCATTCTCGTGTTACGCAAGATCCAATGAGGTTCATTCTCGTGTTACGCAGCACGTTTGAGCTTCAGCAAGAACCAATGAGGTTCATTCTGGTGTTACGAGGCACGTTTGAGCTTCAGCAAGAACCAATGAGGTTCATTCCCGTGTTACGCAGCACGTTTGAGCTTCAGCAAGAACCAATGAGGTTCATTCTCGTGTTACGAGGCACGTTTGAGCTTCAGCAAGAACCAATGAGGTTCATTCTCGTGTTACGAGGCACGTTTGAGCTTCAGCAAGAACCAATGAGGTTCATTCTGGTGTTACGAGGCACGTTTGAGCTTCAGCAAGAACCAATGAGGTTCATTCTCGTGTTACGCAAGAACCAATGAGGTTCATTCTCGTGTTACGAGGCACGTTTGAGCTTCAGCAAGAACCAATGAGGTTCATTCTCGTGTTACGCAAGAACCAATGAGGTTCATTCTCGTGTTACGCAAGAACCAATGAGGTTCATTCTCGTGTTACGCAAGAACCAATAAGGTTCATTCTCGTGTTACGAGGCACGTTTGAGCTTCAGCAAGAACCAATGAGGTTCATTCTCGTGTTACGCAGCACGTTTGAGCATTAGCAAGAACCAATGAGGTTCATTCTCGTGTTACGCAGCACATTTGAGCTTTAGCAAGAACCAATGAGGTTCATTCCCGTGTTACGCAGCACGTTTGAGCTTTAGCAAAAACCAATGAGGTTCATTCTCGTGTTACGCAGCACGTTTGAGCTTCAACATGAACCAATGAGGTTCATTCTCGTGTTACGCAGCACGTTTGAGCATTAGCAAGAACCAATGAGGTTCATTCTCGTGTTACGCAGCACATTTGAGCTTTAGCAAGAACCAATGAGGTTCATTCTCGTGTTACGAGGCACGTTTGAGCTTCAGCAAGAACCAATGAGGTTCATTCTCGTGTTACGAGGCACGTTTGAGCTTCAGCAAGAACCAATGAGGTTCATTCTCGTGTTACGAGGCACGTTTGAGCTTCAGCAAGAACCAATGAGGTTCATTCTCGTGTTACGAGGCACGTTTGAGCTTCAACATGAACCAATGAGGTTCATTCTCGTGTTACGAGGCACGTTTGAGCTTCAGCAAGAACCAATGAGGTTCATTCTGGTGTTACGAGGCACGTTTGAGCTTCAGCAAGAACCAATGAGGTTAATTCTCGTGTTACGCAAGAACCAATGAGGTTCATTCTCGTGTTACGAGGCACGTTTGAGCTTCAGCAAGAACCAATGAGGTTCATTCTCGTGTTACGCAAGAACCAATGAGGTTCATTCTCGTGTTACGCCAGATCCAATGAGGTTCATTCTGGTGTTACGAGGCATGTTTGAGCTTCAGCAAGAACCAATGAGGTTCATTCTCGTGTTACACAGCACGTTTGAGCTTCAGCAAGAACCAATGAGGTTCATTCTCGTGTTACGAGGCACGTTTGAGCTTCAGCAAGAACCAATGAGGTTCATTCTCGTGTTACGAGGCACGTTTGAGCTTCAGCAAGAACCAATGAGGTTCATTCTGGTGTTACGAGGCACGTTTGAGCTTCAGCAAGAACCAATGAGGTTCATTCTCGTGTTACGCAAGAACCAATGAGGTTCATTCTCGTGTTACGAGGCACGTTTGAGCTTCAGCAAGAACCAATGAGGTTCATTCTCGTGTTACGCAAGAACCAATGAGGTTCATTCTCGTGTTACGCAAGAACCAATGAGGTTCATTCTCGTGTTACGCAAGAACCAATGAGGTTCATTCTTGTGTTACGAGGCACGTTTGAGCTTCAGCAAGAACCAATGAGGTTCATTCTCGTGTTACGCAGCACGTTTGAGCTTCAGCAAGAACCAATGAGGTTCATTCTTGTGTTACGAGGCACGTTTGAGCTTCAGCAAGAACCAATGAGGTTAATTCTTGAGTTACGCAGCACGTTTGAGCTTCAGCAAGAACCAATGAGGTTCATTCTCGTGTTACGCAGCACGTTTGAGCTTCAGCAAGAACCAATGAGGTTCATTCTCGTGTTACGAGGCACGTTTGAGCTTCAGCAAGAACCAATGAGGTTCATTCCTGTGTTACGCAGCACGTTTGAGCTTCAGCAAGAACCAATGAGGTTCATTCTCGTGTTACACAGCACGTTTGAGCTTCAGCAAGAACCAATGAGGTTCATTCTCGTGTTACGCAGCACGTTTGAGCTTCAGCAAGAACCAATGAGGTTCATTCTCGTGTTACGCAGCACATTTGAGCTTTAGCAAGAACCAATGAGGTTCATTCCCGTGTTACGCAGCACGTTTGAGCTTTAGCAAGAACCAATGAGGTTCATTCTCGTGTTACGCAGCACGTTTGAGCTTTAGCAAGAACCAATGAGGTTCATTCTCGTGTTACACAGCACGTTTGAGCTCCAGCAAGAACCAATGAGGTTCATTCTCGTGTTACACAGCACGTTTGAGCTTCAGCAAGAACCAATGAGGTTCATTCTCGTGTTACACAGCACGTTTGAGCTCCAGCAAGAACCAATGAGGTTCATTCTCGTGTTACGAGGCACGTTTGAGCTTCAGCAAGAACCAATGAGGTTCATTCCCGTGTTACGCAGCACGTTTGAGCTTCAGCAAGAACCAATGAGGTTCATTCTCGTATTACGCAGCACGTTTGAGCTTCAACATGAACCAATGAGGTTCATTCCCGTGTTACGCAGTAGGGGTGGGAATCTTTTACCATCTCACGATTCAATTCGATTCCGATTCTTGAGGCCACGATTCGATTCATAATCGATTTTCGATTCAAAAAGATTTTCGATTCAAAACGATTCGATTTTATCCATAATGATTTCTCTGATCATGATCTACTCTCATCTGCTTTGCTATACAGAATGACAAACGAAGACATTAAAGTGTCTTTTTCACATTTATTAAGTTCAATTCTCAGGAAAGTGCCTTTTATCAAAAACTTTGTGTGGTTCTCAATTGCTACTCATTAGTAGTAATGATTAGTATTATTAGTAATTAAATATAGATGAATCATCATTAAAGCTACAATTTTCTCTGTTCCCGTTGTTCTTTGATGAACATTAATGACAGGCATCATCGGTGTTACTGTCATTTTAAGAACAGCCGCGGATCTCACGCGCTGTCCCGCGCATCTCATTTCCTCACAACTCTTTAAGTTCATTTAAGACGTTATTTAACTAATTTATGACTTCTAATATGAGAATGCTCAAAATCCTCTGTGTTATTGTTTGTTCAAGAGCAAAAGAGAACTCAATGTGAGCAGGAAACTGACGTGAGTCTGTCTGTGCGTGGAGTGTGTGTGTGTGTGTTCCTTGATTAGCTGACATAAGACGCACACACACACACACACACACACACACACACACACACACACACACACACACACACACACACACACACACACACACACACACACACACACACACACACACACACACAGAGGACATTGGCACACAGCGCGTTCTCTTGTGTCTTGTCGCTTGGAAGTAGGCTATTTACATGAATAGGAGCGTGATGATCATGTAACGCTAAGCAAAAATGGATATAAAAACGGACGCCGCGTTATTTGCGTTAAATACTTTTAATGCGTTAAGCTGAAAAAATTAATCGCCCGCGTTAACGCGTTAATTTGCCCAGCCCTAATTAATTTATTAAATCGATTCTTGGACATTTCAAATCGATTCTGAATCGTTGCAAATGAGAATCTAGATTCTTCTGTGAACCGATTTTTTGGCACACCCCTATTACGCAGCACGTTTGAGCTTCAGCAAGAACCAATGAGGTTCATTCTCGTATTACGCAGCACGTTTGAGCTTCAACATGAACCAATGAGGTTAATTCTCGTGTTACGCAGCACGTTTGAGCTTTAGCAAGAACCAATGAGGTTCATTCTCGTGTTACGCAGCACGTTTGAGCATTAGCAAGAACCAATGAGGTTCATTCTCGTGTTACGCAGCACATTTGAGCTTTAGCAAGAACCAATGAGGTTCATTCCCGTGTTACGCAGCACGTTTGAGCTTTAGCAAAAACCAATGAGGTTCATTCTCGTGTTACGCAGCACGTTTGAGCTTCAACATGAACCAATGAGGTTCATTCTCGTGTTACGCAGCACGTTTGAGCATTAGCAAGAACCAATGAGGTTCATTCTCGTGTTACGCAGCACATTTGAGCTTTAGCAAGAACCAATGAGGTTCATTCCCGTGTTACGCAGCACGTTTGAGCTTTAGCAAAAACCAATGAGGTTCATTCTCGTGTTACGCAGCACGTTTGAGCTTCAACATGAACCAATGAGGTTCATTCTCGTGTTACGCAGCACGTTTGAGCTTCAGCAAGAACCAATGAGGTTAATTCTCGTGTTACGCAGCACGTTTGAGCTTCAGCAAGAACCAATGAGGTTCATTCTCGTGTTACGCAGCACGTTTGAGCTTTAGCAAGAACCAATGAGGTTCATTCTCGTGTTACGCAGCACGTTTGAGCTTCAACATGAACCAATGAGGTTCATTCTCGTGTTACGCAGCACGTTTGAGCTTTAGCAAGAACCAATGAGGTTCATTCTCGTGTTACGCAGCACGTTTGAGCTTCAGCAAGAACCAATGAGGTTAATTCTCGTGTTACGCAGCACGTTTGAGCTTCAGCAAGAACCAATGAGGTTCATTCTCGTGTTACACAGCACGTTTGAGCTTCAGCAAGAACCAATGAGGTTAATTCTCGTGTTACGCAGCACGTTTGAGCTTCAGCAAGAACCAATGAGGTTAATTCTCGTGTTACGCAGCACGTTTGAGCTTCAGCAAGAACCAATGAGGTTCATTCTCGTGTTACACAGCACGTTTGAGCTTCAGCAAGAACCAATGAGGTTCATTCTCGTGTTACGCAGCACGTTTGAGCTTCAGCAAGAACCAATGAGGTTCATTCTCGTGTTACGCAGCACGTTTGAGCTTTAGCAAGAACCAATGAGGTTCATTCTCGTGTTACGCAGCACGTTTGAGCTTTAGCAAGAACCAATGAGGTTCATTCTCGTATTACGCAGCACGTTTGAGCTTCAACATGAACCAATGAGGTTAATTCTCGTGTTACGCAGCACGTTTGAGCTTTAGCAAGAACCAATGAGGTTCATTCTCGTGTTACGCAGCACGTTTGAGCATTAGCAAGAACCAATGAGGTTCATTCTCGTGTTACACAGCACATTTGAGCTTTAGCAAGAACCAATGAGGTTCATTCCCGTGTTACGCAGCACGTTTGAGCTTTAGCAAAAACCAATGAGGTTCATTTTCGTGTTACGCAGCACGTTTGAGCTTCAGCAAGAACCAATGAGGTTCATTCTTGTGTTACGCAGCACGTTTGAGCTTCAGCAAGAACCAATGAGGTTCATTCTCGTGTTACACAGCACGTTTGAGCTTCAGCAAGAACCAATGAGGTTCATTCTCGTGTTACGCAGCACGTTTGAGCTTTAGCAAGAACCAATGAGGTTCATTCTCGTGTTACACAGCACGTTTGAGCTTTAGCAAGAACCAATGAGGTTCATTCTCGTGTTACACAGCACGTTTGAGCTTCAGCTAGAACCAATGAGGTTCATTCTCGTGTTACGCAGCACGTTTGAGCTTTAGCAAGAACCAATGAGGTTCATTCTCGTGTTACGAGGCACGTTTGAGCTTCAGCAAGAACCAATGAGGCTCATTCCTGTGTTACGCAGCACGTTTGAGCTTTAGCAAGAACCAATGAGGTTCATTCTCGTGTTACGCAGCGCGTTTGAGCTTTAGCAAGAACCAATGAGGCTCATTCCTGTGTTACGCAGCACGTTTGAGCTTCAGCAATAACCAATGAGGTTCATTCCCGTGTTACGCAGCGCGTTTGAGCTTTAGCAAGAACCAATGAGGCTCATTCCCATGTTACGCAGCACGTTTGAGCTTTAGCAAGAACCAATGAGGTTCATTCTCGTGTTACGCAGCGCGTTTGAGCTTTAGCAAGAACCAATGAGGCTCATTCCTGTGTTACGCAGCACGTTTGAGCTTCAGCAATAACCAATGAGGTTCATTCTCGTGTTATGCAGCGCGTTTGAGCTTTAGCAAGAACCAATGAGGCTCATTCCCGTGTTACGCAGCACGTTTGAGCTACAGCTAGAACCAATGAGGTTCATTCTCGTGTTACGCAGCACGTTTGAGCTTTAGCAAGAACCAATGAGGTTCATTCTCGTGTTACGAGGCACGTTTGAGCTTCAGCAAGAACCAATGAGGTTCATTCTCGTGTTACGCAGCACGTTTGAGCTTCAGCAATAACCAATGAGGTTCATTCTCGTGTTATGCAGCGCGTTTGAGCTTTAGCAAGAACCAATGAGGCTCATTCCCGTGTTACGCAGCACGTTTGAGCTACAGCTAGAACCAATGAGGTTCATTCTCGTGTTACGCAGCGCGTTTGAGCTTTAGCAAGAACCAATGAGGTTCATTCTCGTGTTACGCAGCGCGTTTGAGCTTTAGCAAGAACCAATGAGGCTCATTCCCGTGTTACGCAGCACGTTTGAGCTTTAGCAAGAACCAATGAGGCTCATTCCCGTGTTACGCAGCACGTTTGAGCTTTAGCAAGAACCAATGAGGCTCATTCCCGTGTTACGCAGCACGTTTGAGCTTTAGCAAGAACCAATGAGGCTCATTCCCGTGTTACGCAGCACGTTTGAGCTTTAGCAAGAACCAATGAGGCTCATTCCCGTGTTACGCAGCACGTTTGAGCTTTAGCAAGAACCAATGAGGTTCATTCCCGTGTTACGCAGCACATTTGAGCTTCAGCAAGAACCAATGAGGTTCATTCCTGTGATACGCAGCACGTTTGAGCTTCAGCAAGAACCAATGAGGTTCATTCTCGTGTTACGCAGCACGTTTGAGCTTCAGCAAGAACCAATGAGGTTAATTCTCGTGTTACACAGCACGTTTGAGCTCCAGCAAGAACCAATGAGGTTCATTCTCGTGTTACGAGGCACGTTTGAGCTTCAGCAAGAACCAATGAGGTTCATTCCCGTGTTACGCAGCACGTTTGAGCTTCAGCAAGAACCAATGAGGTTCATTCTCGTATTACGCAGCACGTTTGAGCTTCAACATGAACCAATGAGGTTCATTCCCGTGTTACGCAGTAGGGGTGGGAATCTTTTACCATCTCACGATTCAATTCGATTCCGATTCTTGAGGCCACGATTCGATTCATAATCGATTTTCGATTCAAAAAGATTTTCGATTCAAAACGATTCGATTTTATCCATAATGATTTCTCTGATCATGATCTACTCTCATCTGCTTTGCTATACAGAATGACAAACGAAGACATTAAAGTGTCTTTTTCACATTTATTAAGTTCAATTCTCAGGAAAGTGCCTTTTATCAAAAACTTTGTGTGGTTCTCAATTGCTACTCATTAGTAGTAATGATTAGTATTATTAGTAATTAAATATAGATGAATCATCATTAAAGCTACAATTTTCTCTGTTCCCGTTGTTCTTTGATGAACATTAATGACAGGCATCATCGGTGTTACTGTCATTTTAAGAACAGCCGCGGATCTCACGCGCTGTCCCGCGCATCTCATTTCCTCACAACTCTTTAAGTTCATTTAAGACGTTATTTAACTAATTTATGACTTCTAATATGAGAATGCTCAAAATCCTCTGTGTTATTGTTTGTTCAAGAGCAAAAGAGAACTCGATGTGAGCAGGAAACTGACGTGAGTCTGTCTGTGCGTGGAGTGTGTGTGTGTGTGTGTGTTCCTTGATTAGCTGACATAAGACGCACACACACACACACACACACACACACACACACACACACACACACACACACACACACACACACACACACACACACACACACACACACACACACACACACAGAGGACATTGGCACACAGCGCGTTCTCTTGTGTCTTGTCGCTTGGAAGTAGGCTATTTACATGAATAGGAGCGTGATGATCATGTAACGCTAAGCAAAAATGGATATAAAAACGGACGCCGCGTTATTTGCGTTAAATACTTTTAATGCGTTAAGCTGAAAAAATTAATCGCCGGCGTTAACGCGTTAATTTGCACAGCCCTAATTAATTTATTAAATCGATTCTTGGACATTTCAAATCGATTCTGAATCGTTGCAAATGAGAATCTAGATTCTTCTGTGAATCGATTTTTTGGCACACCCCTATTACGCAGCACGTTTGAGCTTCAGCAAGAACCAATGAGGTTCATTCTCGTATTACGCAGCACGTTTGAGCTTCAACATGAACCAATGAGGTTCATTCTCGTGTTACGCAGCACGTTTGAGCTTCAGCAAGAACCAATGAGGTTCATTCTCGTGTTACACAGCACGTTTGAGCTTCAGCAAGAACCAATGAGGTTCATTCTCGTGTTACGCAGCACGTTTGAGCTTCAGCAAGAACCAATGAGGTTCATTCTTGTGTTACGCAGCACGTTTGAGCTTCAGCAAGAACCAATGAGGTTCATTCTCGTGTTACGCAGCACGTTTTAGCATTAGCAAGAACCAATGAGGTTCATTCTCGTGTTACGCAGCACGTTTGAGCTTTAGCAAGAACCAATGAGGTTCATTCTCGTGTTACGCAGCACGTTTGAGCTTTAGCAAGAACCAATGAGGTTCATTCTCGCGTTACGCAGCACGTTTGAGCTTTAGCAAGAACCAATGAGGTTCATTCTCGTATTACGCAGCACGTTTGAGCTTTAGCAAGAACCAATGAGGTTCATTCTCGTGTTACGAGGCACGTTTGAGCTTTAGCAAGAACCAATGAGGTTCATTTTCGTGTTACGCAGCACGTTTGAGCTTCAGCAAGAACCAATGAGGTTCATTCTCGTGTTACACAGCACGTTTGAGCTTCAGCAAGAACCAATGAGGTTCATTCTCGTGTTACGCAGCACGTTTGAGCTTCAGCAAGAACCAATGAGGTTCATTCTTGTGTTACGCAGCACATTTGAGCTTCAGCAAGAACCAATGAGGTTCATTCTCGTGTTACACAGCACGTTTGAGCTTCAGCAAGAACCAATGAGGTTCATTCTCGTGTTACGCAGCACGTTTGAGCTTTAGCAAGAACCAATGAGGTTCATTCTCGTGTTACACAGCACGTTTGAGCTTTAGCAAGAACCAATGAGGTTCATTCTCGTGTTACACAGCACGTTTGAGCTTCAGCAAGAACCAATGAGGTTCATTCTCGTGTTACGCAGCACGTTTGAGCTTTAGCAAGAACCAATGAGGTTCATTCTCGTGTTACACAGCACGTTTGAGCTTCAGCAAGAACCAATGAGGTTCATTCTCGTGTTACGCAGCACGTTTGAGCTTCAGCAAGAACCAATGAGGTTCATTCTCGTGTTACGCAGCACGTTTGAGCTTCAGCTAGAACCAATGAGGTTCATTCTCGTGTTACGCAGCACGTTTGAGCTTCAGCTAGAACCAATGAGGTTCATTCTCGTGTTACGCAGCACGTTTGAGCTTCAGCTAGAACCAATGAGGTTCATTCTCGTGTTACGCAGCACGTTTGAGCTTTAGCAAGAACCAATGAGGTTCATTCTCGTGTTACACAGCACGTTTGAGCTTCAGCTAGAACCAATGAGGTTCATTCTCGTGTTACGCAGCACGTTTGAGCTTTAGCAAGAACCAATGAGGTTCATTCTCGTGTTACGAGGCACGTTTGAGCTTCAGCAAGAACCAATGAGGTTCATTCTCGTGTTACGCAGCACGTTTGAGCTTTAGCAAGAACCAATGAGGTTCATTCTCGTGTTACGCAGCGCATTTGAGCTTTAGCAAGAACCAATGAGGCTCATTCCTGTGTTACGCAGCACGTTTGAGCTTCAGCAATAACCAATGAGGTTCATTCCCGTGTTACGCAGCGCGTTTGAGCTTTAGCAAGAACCAATGAGGCTCATTCCCATGTTACGCAGCACGTTTGAGCTTTAGCAAGAACCAATGAGGTTCATTCTCGTGTTACGCAGCGCGTTTGAGCTTTAGCAAGAACCAATGAGGCTCATTCCTGTGTTACGCAGCACGTTTGAGCTTCAGCAATAACCAATGAGGTTCATTCTCGTGTTACGCAGCGCGTTTGAGCTTTAGCAAGAACCAATGAGGCTCATTCCCGTGTTACGCAGCACGTTTGAGCTTTAGCAAGAACCAATGAGGTTCATTCTCGTGTTACGCAGCACGTTTGAGCTTTAGCAAGAACCAATGAGGCTCATTCCCGTGTTACGCAGCACGTTTGAGCTTTAGCAAGAACCAATGAGGTTCATTCTCGTGTTACGCAGCACGTTTGAGCTTTAGCAAGAACCAATGAGGCTCATTCCCGTGTTACGCAGCACGTTTGAGCTTTAGCAAGAACCAATGAGGTTCATTCTCGTGTTACGCAGCACGTTTGAGCTTTAGCAAGAACCAATGAGGTTCATTCTCGTGTTACACAGCACGTTTGAGCTCCAGCAAGAACCAATGAGGTTCATTCTCGTGTTACACAGCACGTTTGAGCTTCAGCAAGAACCAATGAGGTTCATTCTCGTGTTACACAGCACGTTTGAGCTCCAGCAAGAACCAATGAGGTTCATTCTCGTGTTACGAGGCACGTTTGAGCTTCAGCAAGAACCAATGAGGTTCATTCCCGTGTTACGCAGCACGTTTGAGCTTCAGCAAGAACCAATGAGGTTCATTCTCGTATTACGCAGCACGTTTGAGCTTCAACATGAACCAATGAGGTTCATTCCCGTGTTACGCAGTAGGGGTGGGAATCTTTTACCATCTCACGATTCAATTCGATTCCGATTCTTGAGGCCACGATTCGATTCATAATCGATTTTCGATTCAAAAAGATTTTCGATTCAAAACGATTCGATTTTATCCATAATGATTTCTCTGATCATGATCTACTCTCATCTGCTTTGCTATACAGAATGACAAACGAAGACATTAAAGTGTCTTTTTCACATTTATTAAGTTCAATTCTCAGGAAAGTGCCTTTTATCAAAAACTTTGTGTGGTTCTCAATTGCTACTCATTAGTAGTAATGATTAGTATTATTAGTAATTAAATATAGATGAATCATCATTAAAGCTACAATTTTCTCTGTTCCCGTTGTTCTTTGATGAACATTAATGACAGGCATCATCGGTGTTACTGTCATTTTAAGAACAGCCGCGGATCTCACGCGCTGTCCCGCGCATCTCATTTCCTCACAACTCTTTAAGTTCATTTAAGACGTTATTTAACTAATTTATGACTTCTAATATGAGAATGCTCAAAATCCTCTGTGTTATTGTTTGTTCAAGAGCAAAAGAGAACTCGATGTGAGCAGGAAACTGACGTGAGTCTGTCTGTGCGTGGAGTGTGTGTGTGTGTGTGTGTTCCTTGATTAGCTGACATAAGACGCACACACACACACACACACACACACACACACACACACACACACACACACACACACACACACACACACACACACACACACACACACACACACACACACACACACAGAGGACATTGGCACACAGCGCGTTCTCTTGTGTCTTGTCGCTTGGAAGTAGGCTATTTACATGAATAGGAGCGTGATGATCATGTAACGCTAAGCAAAAATGGATATAAAAACGGACGCCGCGTTATTTGCGTTAAATACTTTTAATGCGTTAAGCTGAAAAAATTAATCGCCCGCGTTAACGCGTTAATTTGCCCAGCCCTAATTAATTTATTAAATCGATTCTTGGACATTTCAAATCGATTCTGAATCGTTGCAAATGAGAATCTAGATTCTTCTGTGAATCGATTTTTTGGCACACCCCTATTACGCAGCACGTTTGAGCTTCAGCAAGAACCAATGAGGTTCATTCTCGTATTACGCAGCACGTTTGAGCTTCAACATGAACCAATGAGGTTCATTCTCGTGTTACGCAGCACGTTTGAGCATTAGCAAGAACCAATGAGGTTCATTCTCGTGTTACGCAGCACATTTGAGCTTTAGCAAGAACCAATGAGGTTCATTCCCGTGTTACGCAGCACGTTTGAGCTTTAGCAAAAACCAATGAGGTTCATTCTCGTGTTACGCAGCACGTTTGAGCTTCAACATGAACCAATGAGGTTCATTCTCGTGTTACGCAGCACGTTTGAGCATTAGCAAGAACCAATGAGGTTCATTCTCGTGTTACGCAGCACATTTGAGCTTTAGCAAGAACCAATGAGGTTCATTCCCGTGTTACGCAGCACGTTTGAGCTTTAGCAAAAACCAATGAGGTTCATTCTCGTGTTACGCAGCACGTTTGAGCTTTAGCAAGAACCAATGAGGTTCATTCCCGTGTTACGCAGCACGTTTGAGCTTTAGCAAGAACCAATGAGGTTCATTCTCGTGTTACGCAGCACGTTTGAGCTTTAGCAAAAACCAATGAGGTTCATTCTCGTGTTACGCAGCACGTTTGAGCTTCAGCAAGAACCAATGAGGTTAATTCTCGTGTTACGCAGCACGTTTGAGCTTCAGCAAGAACCAATGAGGTTCATTCTCGTGTTACGCAGCACGTTTGAGCTTTAGCAAGAACCAATGAGGTTCATTCTCGTGTTACGCAGCACGTTTGAGCTTCAACATGAACCAATGAGGTTCATTCTCGTGTTACGCAGCACGTTTGAGCTTTAGCAAGAACCAATGAGGTTCATTCTCGTGTTACGCAGCACGTTTGAGCTTCAGCAAGAACCAATGAGGTTAATTCTCGTGTTACGCAGCACGTTTGAGCTTCAGCAAGAACCAATGAGGTTAATTCTCGTGTTACACAGCACGTTTGAGCTTCAGCAAGAACCAATGAGGTTCATTCCCGTGTTACGCAGCACGTTTGAGCTTCCTCAAGAACCAATGAGGTTCATTCTCGTGTTACACAGCACGTTTGAGCTTCAGCAAGAACCAATGAGGTTCATTCTCGTGTTACACAGCACGTTTGAGCTTCAGCAAGAACCAATGAGGTTCATTCTCGTGTTACACAGCACGTTTGAGCTTCAGCAAGAACCAATGAGGTTCATTCTCGTGTTACGCAGCACGTTTGAGCTTTAGCAAGAACCAATGAGGTTCATTCTCGTGTTACGCAGCACGTTTGAGCTTTAGCAAGAACCAATGAGGTTCATTCTCGCGTTACGCAGCACGTTTGAGCTTTAGCAAGAACCAATGAGGTTCATTCTCGTGTTACACAGCACATTTGAGCTTTAGCAAGAACCAATGAGGTTCATTCCCGTGTTACGCAGCACGTTTGAGCTTCAGCAAGAACCAATGAGGTTCATTCTCGTGTTACGCAGCACGTTTGAGCTTCAGCTAGAACCAATGAGGTTCATTCCTGTGATACGCAGCACGTTTGAGCTTCAGCAAGAACCAATGAGGTTCATTCCCGTGTTACGCAGCACGTTTGAGCTTCAGCAAGAACCAATGAGGTTCATTCTCGTGTTACGCAGCACGTTTGAGCTTCAGCTAGAACCAATGAGGTTCATTCCTGTGATACGCAGCACGTTTGAGCTTCAGCAAGAACCAATGAGGTTCATTCTCGTGTTATGCAGCACGTTTGAGCTTCAGCAAGAACCAATGAGGTTCATTCCCGTGTTACGCAGCACGTTTGAGCTTCAGCAAGAACCAATGAGGTTCATTCTCGTGTTACGCAGCACGTTTGAGCTTCAGCAAGAACCAATGAGGTTCATTCCCGTGTTACGCAGCACGTTTGAGCTTCAGCAAGAACCAATGAGGTTCATTCTCGTGTTACGCAGCACGTTTGAGCTTTAGCAAGAACCAATGAGGTTCATTCTCGTGTTACACAGCACGTTTGAGCTTCAGCAAGAACCAATGAGGTTCATTCTTGTGTTACGCAGCACGTTTGAGCTTCAGCAAGAACCAATGAGGTTCATTCTCGTGTTACACAGCACGTTTGAGCTTCAGCAAGAACCAATGAGGTTCATTCTCGTGTTACGCAGCACGTTTGAGCTTCAGCAAGAACCAATGAGGTTCATTCTCGTGTTATGCAGCACGTTTGAGCTTCAGCAAGAACCAATGAGGTTCATTCTCGTGTTATGCAGCACGTTTGAGCTTCAGCAAGAACCAATGAGGTTCATTCCCGTGTTACACAGCACGTTTGAGCTTCAGCAAGAACCAATGAGGTTCATTCCCGTGTTACGCAGCACGTTTGAGCTTCAGCAAGAACCAATGAGGTTCATTCCCGTGTTACGCAGCACGTTTGAGCTTCAGCAAGAACCAATGAGGTTCATTCCCGTGTTACGCAGCACGTTTGAGCTTCAGCAAGAACCAATGAGGTTCATTCCCGTGTTACGCAGCACGTTTGAGCTTCAGCAAGAACCAATGAGGTTCATTCTCGTGTTACGCAGCGCGTTTGAGCTTTAGCAAGAACCAATGAGGTTCATTCCCGTGTTACGCAGCACGTTTGAGCTTTAGCAAGAACCAATGAGGTTCATTCCCGTGTTACGCAGCACATCTCTCAGATTTCATTAAAAAGATCTTCATTTGCGTTCTAAAGATGAACGAAAGTCTTACGGGTTTGGAACCACATGAGGGTGAGTAAATGATGACAGATTTAAAATTTTTGGGTGAACTATCCCTTTAAATAATAATTTAAAAAATCGTACTGATCCCAAACATTTAAACGTTAATGTACTAGGTTTTAAATATCACTGAATTGGTACACTACCGTAAAGGAAGCAATATGCAGTATCTCACAACCAGGCCAACCCCCCACAGTACACTGAGCCTGAGAGAGATGTACTGGAAGTTGTTGTTGGTTCGGGTGAGGAGGTTCCAGGACACCAGCTCCTCTGAGGTGAATCTCTGCGTAACATCGTCTTCCACTATGCTCTCAATGCCTTTCCTGGTGAAGTACAGGATGTCGCTCAGAGTGAAGTCTCCACGCTCGGCCGATTTAGGCCTGTTCTGACGCAACTCCTCAATCTCCTGCTCCAAAGAGGAATTATCCCGCTGAATTAAACCTGTCACACAGACAAAAGTCCTGATTAACTTTATAAATGAAATGTTCAGCAAGGACTGTATTTATTTGGCCAAAAGAAAACAATGAAAACTGTAATATTGAGAAATATTCAAATAAATTTAAATATATTTTAAAGTGTAATTTATTCCTGTGATGCAAAGCTGAATTTTTGAACCAGTCTTCAGTGTCACATGATCCTTCAGAAATCATTCCAATATGCTAATTTGATGAACAAGAAATATTTGTATTATTATCAGTGTTGAAAACAGTGCTTGTTTGTTTGTGGAAACAGTGATAATTTTTTTATTTAGATGCATGTTTAAAATAACAGCAATTATTTGAAATAGAACTCTTTTGTAACATTATAAATGTCTTTACTGTTTGTATCCATTCATCAAAAGAATAATGTGAACATCGATTTTTTTCAGTTCTAGGGAAGAAATAAAGTCACACGTGTTTGTAGCAAATTGGGTGAGTAAATGATGACTTTGATATAAGATACACAGTGAACACAGTGTTTATATCATTCTGTGCCATCTTAAGAAATGCATTCAAACAAGAAGTCACTTTATAACTGGGTATAATCAGTAACGCTATCATCAGCTAAGATGTTGATTAATCAGTGAAGATCAGTGAGGTATTGATAAAGAGCATTTATAAATCTAATGGAAGGTGTAACTGATAAAGACAGACTAAAGTCCATCATGAATGTGTGAGAGAACAAGCACAACCGTAATCATTGTGTAACACGTGATTGCTTGGACAGACAGATAAGCTGAGAACCCAAGAGATCTCAGAGCTCGTCTTGCGTCATGCAGCTAAACTAAAAGGCAAAAAAGATGTCCTCTTTTACATGAACATGAGGAATGATATAGAAAAGACAGAAGCTCTTTTTTCCATTGAGAGAAAAGCAGAAATACTCAATAATCCTTATACAATGACAAATAGAGTGATATTTAAATCATTATTCCGCTTCAATGATCATTGCGAGTGACTTTCTAAATTTCTGCTTGTTCCTCGTACAAAGTTGTTGTCATATACTTCATTTGAATTGGAATATAGTACACAAGTCATATGGACCACTTTTATGATGCTTTTACGGTATTATGTTTTGTTTTGTTCATTTTGAAGCTTGGCAGTGACTGTCATTGTTTCATTGTTTAACATTTTTTGAAAGAATCTAATACATTGATTCCGCAAGAATTGGTCAAAAGTGACAATAAAGGCATTTTTAATGATTAATCATTTCATTTCTATTTCAAATCTATTCTGAACATTTTTTTAAATTCTTTTAAACATTCTATTCATCAAAGTATCCTGAAGAAATGTATCACAGGTTCCACAAAAATATTACGCAGCACAACCATTTTCAACATTGATAATACTAATAAACGTTCCTTGAGCAGCAAATCATCATATTAGAATGATTTCTGAAGGATCATGTGACACTGAAGCTTTATTACTTACAAAGCACTAAATGGTTTAGCTCCCCAGTACTTGAGCGAGCTCTTAACACATTATACTCCATCACGTCTACTGCGGTCTCAAAATTCTGGCCAGTTGATAATACAGAGAATATCCAAATCAACTGCAGGCGGTCGATCCTTTTCCTATTTAGCTCCTAAACTCTGGAACAGTCTTCCTAACATTGTTCGGGAAGCAGACACACTCTGTCAGTTTAAATCTAGACTAAAAACACATCTCTTTACTGTGGCATACACATAAAACACTTTTTCAATGAAATGATTGCTAGGCTGCATTAACTAGGTCAGACGGAACCGGGAACACTTCCCATAACACCTGATGTACTCGTTACATCATCAGAAGAATGGCATCTACGCTAATGCTAGTCTCTCTGTTTTATCCCGAGGTTTACTGCAGTCAGCCGGATCCGGGCCGTATCCAGATCAGATGGTGGACCTGCGCCCAGAGAAGACCAACACAGGACCCCGAAGTGTCTGCAGAGACCGTGTCAATTAGCCTCCCCCTACAACTGCCTCATCGACATGGCATCCTCAATAAACCCGTCTCCAGCGTGATGACTCCGATTGTTCGAATATTACAATTAAATAATACTTAAATCGATATGTCATCCTCAATAAACCCATCTCCAGCGTGTTGCCTCCGGCCCTTCGAATATTCTGATATATTATGACCTCTGACCTGTAAAGCTGCCAGAATAATAATAATAATAATAATAATAATACGCTGCTTGTTAATTGGCCAGAGGAGAACTGGCACCCTGACTGAGCCTGGTTTCTCCCAAGGTTTATTTTTCTCCATTAGGTCACCTGATGGGGTTTTGGTTTCCTTGCCACTGTTGCCTCTGGCTTGGCGTGCTCAGTTGGGGACACTAAATTTTTCAACTAAACATCGAAATAAATCTAATTAATAAACTAAATTAACCATATAAACTAAAGTACTGATCTAATTATTGATCTAAAGCCCACACTGTCACCGTATGGAAATTGAAATGAAGTGATGACATCAAATGGTTATACAGCTTAATAAAATTATGCTGCATTATTTTCCTGTTTAACACTGTAAAGCTGCTTTGAAACAATCTACATTGTTAAAAGCGCTATATAAATAAAGTTGACTTGAAGACTGGAGTAATGATGCTAAAAATTCAGTTTTGTTATCGCATGAATCAATACAATTTTAGAATATACTAAAATAGACAACAGTTATTTTAAATTGTAAGAATATTTCACAATATTAAAATCCATAAGAGACTTCTTTCATAACCATTAAAGAAAAGCCCCCAAACGGTAGTGTACATGCTTGGGATATGTAGATGAATAAATTATGACATTTGGGAGAACTATTTCATTTGCATAACCTATTTTACTTGGTTATAAAATACCTGGATTTAGATGTGTTTGTGACTGTATAGGGCTTTTCACGCTTGAAATAGTTAACCCTGGGTCATTCTAAACCCCGGGTAAATCGAACCCTGGGTTATCTTGATTCACGTTTCACATTGCTCATAGTTTACCCAGGTTAGCAATTAATCCTGGGTATTCGTATGCTTCCGTTTCACACTGTAAATTCCTAAACCCTGGTTAACGTTCTTATTTGCATATTTGCAGTGTCAGTATCACTGACTGGACGAACGCGATATGCTTACATAAGGCCTCTAGCACTGTGTGTATATATATATATATATATATATATATATATATATATATTATTTTCCTAGCGATAATCACTCTCATTTGCAGGGTCTTTTATCCGCACGCAATTATGCCCACGCACACATTGGATTTGGCACAGATTTTGCCCTTCCTAAAACACTCACACACACTCCTATGGACAGTTTTGGACATATCCAATCCATCTAACCTGCATGTCTTGACTTTGTGGGGGGAAAATCGAAGCACCTGAAGGAAACCCACCCGGGGTTAAAAGCGGTGTTTAGAACGATGATAGCACAAGGTTAAGCACAGTGTGAAAAGCCTTTATGTGTGTAAACTCACCATTTGATGCAGAATGTTTCAGTATTTCCTCTGCTCTACTCGCTCTTTGTATTCTGTGTGTTGCCCACTGTAAAAACACAGAAAAAAGCTTAATATAAAAAGCTTAATATATATATATATATTGCATGATTCCATTTGCTTCTGACACTAGGCTTTAAACTTGCATAATGAATCACAATTAAGACCAAAGGGCACTTACCATTGTGATGATACAGAGCATTTCAGTTTAAGAAATATATACCATCTGATTGTGCCACAGTGTTCATTGGTCAATAGAATTGTTTAATTTCCCCTTGGTGGGTGTGTGCAATAGTGTAGTGCATTGGCGGATCCTAGAGTGGGTCATGCAGTACATCTTAAAGTTTGTCTAAACATTTGTGATTAATTAATAAGTATGCAGTTTTTAAAAGCTCATATCAACAGAGAGACTTTGTGCTTTTAAAAAGGAATTTGCCACAGCAGAACTTTATTTTTAATGCAGGACTATTTCAGGACTACCATTTTAAAAGCTAAAGAGTGATTAGAAATTGGCACAAACACAGAGTCAACATAAACGGAATGGCTTCGCAACCCCTTTACACCCATACTCTAGAAAAAAATGTAGGGCATGACTTGATTTTATCTTTTGAAAGTCGTCTCTCTGTTATATATATATAGGGGTCATGGATATAATATACCACTAATTTAAATGTCTGTAAATATGGTCTAATGTTATTTTAGTATTGTTTATATACTATTATAAGTTTTATTAATATTTTGAACTAGCTTTTATCTTTATATTTTGCATAGTAGTTCATTTTGTTTATTTTAGTTTAATATTTAGTGATTTCTTCACTTTAATTAGTTTTTTTTTAAAGTTTTTTTTCAGTTTTAGTTTCATTTAGTTTTACTGTTAGTAATTTTAGTACTTCAACTTATTCCAGTTATTCCAGTTACTCACCAAGGCAAAATCTTGTTTCACCCAAAAATGAAATAAAAGCCTAAATTCAATCTGTACATCATATAAAATGATCGTGTCTCTTTAGAAAATTTTGGACTAAATCGCTCAATTCATATGGATTAGTTTTATCTCTTTATGGACTTCTTGAAGCGTCAAAGTGTCAGTTGTGTAGCAGTCAATGGAGGGACAGAAAGCTCTCAGATTTCATCAAAAAGATTTTCATTTGTGTTCAGAAGATGAACAAAAGTCTTACAGATTTGGAACGACATGAAGGTGAGTAATTAATGACAGTTTCATTTTTGTGTGAACTATCCCTTTAACAAAAATGATTTTTAATAGTTAACAATAGCAACACTGGTCTTACGCACCTCTAAGGATTTGATAAGGAGCTTCATGTAGGTCTCTGTGATGCCCAGAGAGATGCCAAACATGGCAGGCAGCATGATCAGGACCACCACGCTGGTGAACCAGATCCTCAGCACAGGGAACGCCGCAGCCCAAAAGCCCTCCATAACCACACGTACTACACCACTTTCACTGTACACTACAACACTGGGCTGAAATGAGATGAAATGCATTTAGGAAACTGTTGATACATAACAGTAATGTTCATTTAAACTAAGCATAGACATTTATGATAATAGTAAAACTTGACTGGAACAGACTTTTGATGATGTGATACAGCCTTGAAAGTCTTAAAAGACTGCATTTGACTTTTAAGCGTCTATCAGTCAAGGCAACATGGAATTTAAGCCATAAAGCAATAAAACACAAACAAATCAGTCAGATTAGCTAATGTTTTCTCAATGATTTAAGCTCAAACTCACCTGGTTTCATGAAATGGCAGCAGCTCTACAGGACAGAAAGCAGAGAATGTCCCTCACTGTCATACTCCTCTGACCCTTAACATGATGCCGACTGTAACCTGAGGTGTTTAAAAGTCCGTTTAAGGAACTTCTGCAGTCTTTGCACACAGAGTGATTGGGAAATAGCAATGCTGGAAGACGTCCTTTAAAATGTGGAACAAAGTTCAAGAGCAACAATAGAAAACTGCGCCATCATGAGGAAATGATGTGCAGTGCATGTATGCAAAGATAAGGGTTAAAAACAAAGGTGCTAGATAAGGACATGACCTTTTCTCTACATCAACCGCTTAGAATATTTTAATATACGTTTTAACATTTAATATATAATATGTGCATTTACATTCATTCACACTTTTTTAATCAACTTAGAGGAATATAAGTAATTTGTCACAGAACAATATTTGTAGTCTGGTACAATCTTAAATAATAATAATAAGTATTATTAATTAATAAATAATAATAGAAGCAAAAATAATTAATCTATGGTTTTCATTTTTCAGTATACCAAAACTTTCTATAGTTAAATAATGTTTTTTTAAATGGAAAATTAAATTTTTAAATAATTTTCCATGTGGTCTCAGTTAATATAAAGTCATAAAACGGCATGCATGATTAAACTAGTTTTATATGACGTTTGGCTGCATGAGACACTTCTGTCACTGTTTGAAATGTCACATTTACATTGGGTTAAATGAATGAATGAAAGAATTCAGTGAATTCCTCAGTTTTCTTCACAGCATTCATTAATGAAGAATATAAGAAATAATGTAGGAAATTAAAGAGTATATAAAGTTAAAACATCTAAGTGCTCTTGATGGGAAATAAAATCTGCAACAGAGCAATTTCGGTTGGCGTGTGAGAGCATGTGTGATCCATATGGATATAAAATCTTCTCTAAAATTAGACAGTCTTTAATTAAATAACCAAATCAAGATGAGACAAAGGAACGAGCCCAAAATAGTTTTCTTCCCCTGTAAAAGGATGTGTTTAAAACAGGAGAAAGGGGATTTGCCTTTGGATATTTGTTCAATTTAAGTCAAAATATTACTTGAGTGTGCCAAATTTACAAATATAAATTTATACCACATGAGCAAAATATGACTTATGCTGTAGCTCAAACAGTACAGTAATGGTTGAAGTTTTTGAACTCTCATGCGTCACTCTGGAATACTTAACTCTGATTGGTCAATAGCGCCATCCAGCGGTCAGATATTTCCTAATATTCGCTGTCGTCCGTGGTAACGCGGTATAGGGTAAACTTACCTATTAAGCTCAAGTACGCATTAAGCACACTACTATCTTTGAGCTCAGATTATAAAATATATATTTTTTATCATCCTACTTGATGTCTTAACCAATTGATGTTTTTTTTTTTACTATACCTCCAATAATTTCAAGATAATCAGACCATAGCACACTGAGATAAGGGTATTCATGTGTTCACACTGTCTGGCGGCCATTTTGAAAACTATCTGAAAACTCACCAAAAGAGTAGCCCCTTAAATGTGCTTTTTTTTTATGTTTAAGCCTTTATTTTGGATAAGTATAACTTCTTACTGCAAAATAATTAAGAGATTAATGTTTAGACTTTTGCATATTATATCCTGGAACCTGGATGTGGGAAATAATTACAGTTAGATCCAAAAGATAGTTTACTTACTAGCTGTATAAGATTGTGTGCTACACCATTACATCACAGGCATTACTAGCTTGTACTTTTAAATTCATTATATTATACATTTACAGTTTATTGATGTTCCGTGGTTTTACACTTCATATTATTGTGCGGTGAGCTTAAAGGGTCACTATTATGAAAATCACAGCTTCAGTGTGACATCAATAAGAAAAAGTATAATTTCATAGATATTTTCAATAATAGCTGTTCATATTAAAATATGTATGAACTTAATACATGACCTAGATTATTTATTTAGCAAAATTGTCCTTTTAAATTTAATTTAATAATATTTATTAATTAAAAAATGTTTAAATTAAATTAAAAAACCTTAATTAAAACCTTTTTTTTTAGAGTGTACTTCATAAACAGACTTTAAATATTAGCTCATTGTTGTCACTTCAAGTTCATCTTTATAAAATTATTCTTTAAAAATGTTGTTTAAAATAAACAAGAATTCTCCCAAAAAAACATGTTGTGAGCTTACTGGGAACAGGGGTGAGCTTAAACGGTACAAACATGCATTAAGCACCCATTAAGCACAGCCAGACTTTTTGCATTTAATGATGTATATCTTAATTTAAATGCTTTTATCATTTAAAATAAAACAAAATATTATTGTGTGAGAGATTAATATTTTACTTTAACATAACTTCTTGTACTCAAACCAATACCCTGTGCACTAAAATGTCTCAATGTAGATTTTGGTGAGCTTAAAAGGTACATTTATCCTACCGCTCATCCCGGTAGCTGAAACAACGCACTCTCAAAAAAGTACTGTGAGTATTTCAGTTACTCTTATTGATATACCGAATACATATGATTACACTACTGTAATTTTAGCAATTTTTTACACTGTAAACGGCCGTTCACACTGAACCCACATTTTTGTATTCCACTCCGTTTGTTTTTTAAAACATTTTTTATGTAAACATGCGGACGCACCTCGCGCCTCACATATGAAAATGGCGTTCTGCACTAAGCATAGACTGTAAAAAAGATGGCCGACGCACCTTTACTACCTTCCATTGTAGAAAAGTGAAGCTGCCAATGTCCCAATATGGCGCTGAAGTCGGATACTTTCTGCTTCCCATAGTGGTGCTCACGCTGCGTGGACCTTAAGGTTTTATAATAACAGTCCTTCCAGAAAAATGCGGCTTTTTTTTGTGATTGTTGCGGGCAAAAATCCTTGATTATGCGGCACGTTTTCTTAAAAAATGCGATGGAAAATGCGGGATATTTATGCAATTTTGTGCGATAAAACTTGCAAAAACTGCGGTTTGATGAAAAAGAGAAAATAAGCGAATATTTTTTATTGAATATTTAAGTTCTCATCTTGTTTTATGAAGACCTTAATAAACACATGGCTCAATTTGGACCGATTTCAAAACAATACATCATGAAGCTTCGAAGCGTTATAAATCAGTGAATCGATTCATGATTCGGATCGCGTGTCAAACTGCTGAAATGTGACTTTGGCGATCCGAACCGCTGAATCGACTCATTGATTCATAACGCTTCGAAGCTTCATGATGCTGTTTTTTTAAATCGGTCAGCACACAGGGAAACTGCTTTGCGCGGTCTTTTGCTGTTATTTTTGTTGGCAAATGGGAATTTGCGCTTCATCATGGTTTCACCGATATCTATGGTTTCACCACGGGGTTTGCAGCTTTTCGACGATGTTCACTTCGGGTAATTACGTCACTTCAAAACGTTCCCATGGCAATAGGGGGAAATGGCGGCTCTTGTGTGAAGTAAACGAACATTTTTCAACTTTCTGCTAATATATATGACTTTTTTGCAACGAAAATGCGGGGATTATGAAATCATGCTAGCCCCGCATATTTTGCACGCAGAAATAGGCAATTTACGCTGCGAAAGTGCGGCGTATTTGAAAAAAATGCCGTCCCCGCATAAATATGCGGACTTTGGCTGATTATGCATTAAATCATGTGATCGCATAATCGCGTTTTTCTGGAGGGACTGTAATAAACACGAAACACACGTGGTCGCTGTCATGTGGTGAATCCGGCCAATTGCGGAACAGCTGTGACATCATCAGAGCCTGTGCAGCTGCTCTCGAATCGCTCTTGCGTACTTTGATGGCATATGTTACATTCACGTGGCGTCGGTGCTGTATCCCCTCTAACCACCACTGTCTCAAGTGAACGCACTGCTTCAAGTCAGCCGCCGATCGGTCTGTGCAGCGCTACATGATGTTAAACAAGCCTATTGTAGCCCTAAACAGACACACTTCTCTACAGAGCGCTATTCATAGTTTTCATCGCAGAGCCTTGGAGGGCAAAACCGCCATAGAACTCCATAGAACTACAGCACAAGCCTGTCAAATTTCCATCTTAAAACAAAAATATGTGAACAAGATGCACGATTTGGGCACTTATAATCCATATACAGCAACAGATGCAGTATTTGAATCACTGAAAACAGCGGGACGTTTTTAAAACGCTTAACGTGAAAAACAATACAGGGTGAGCTGCACCAATAAGGATTAAATTAAGCAAAGTTTAAAGGATTTGTTGATATGGGTTTTATTTTAAATCGAGTTGTTTTACCACTTAATTTTAAACACAGATTAATTACGCAGTAAAACCGTTATAGAGCTGATCAAGCAGCAGACGGAGGGTGAACTGACGACAGACTAAAGAATCCTTAGTGCAACCCACCCCAAAGTGCCGTAATGTACTAAAACAGTGATATTAAAAGATAAAATTCAGTTTACACCTTTTTGATGATGCATACTATATACAGGCGAGTAGATGAGGCAAGAATATGAACGCAACGCGTTTTTTTTATAATGGGTTTCGATGGGGAAAACACCTAACGAGAAACCTTGTGTTGCACTAATATTCTGTGTTCGTCTGCTTTCCTGTACAAAGTATGCAACATCAATAAGGTGTATGCTGAATTTGGTATTTTAATATCACTATCTTACTGCATTAATACTGACTACAAACCTGGTAAAAATGACTAGCGGGCAATGGAGGAGAGCCTTGTTTTGCCCTCCAGGTGGGCGTTCCTATAAGCATGTGACGACACGTGAAAACTATGAATACACTCTCTGCTCTCTCCGATGATGTCTGATGACATTTTTGTCCTGTGGAGGCCCCCATAACACACAGCTATGTGCTTCGAAAGGGAGGGGTGAGTGGTGTTTGATTGCAATTCACAACCTCCCCGCTAGATGTCGCACACTGCAAATTCACACACTGCAACTTTAAGAGCGTTTGCTGCTAGATAAACTATGCTTAAACACGTCTGCCTAGCGCATGTTTACATAGACAGAGGAGCTATATTTATTGTGGTATCTCCAAGACGATATACAATGTAAAATTATAAACAAACTTAAATCAAATCAATATTTCATATCAACGAATTTGGTGAGCAGTCGTGGAGTAAGGGGGATTATACAGTCAGCTGGTCATTATTATCGTCATAATAAACCCCTCAGGAATAATGACCGGCCGACCGTGCATTATCCCTTACTTAGACACGTCCCAAATTCTGGGTTGCACCAAGAATTTCTTATGTAAGGCACCATTTACAGTCTATTTTTGAAAAATAAAAAAGTTCAATTTTAGCGTGTAGTACCTCCCTTCGCTCCTGCAACCCGTTGTTTTTAGAGTCGTGTGTTGATCTCCTCTCCTCCTGCGCGTGGAAACAGAATCTCTCCTCCCACTCCACATCATATTCCTTCATTCTCCGTTCACTTTCTTTCTCCGTCTCGCTGACCCCACAGGTCTCCTGCTTTCACCAGAAACTCCCCTCGGGACTGACTTTAACCAGTTCTTCGGCTTCAATGCCGCAGAGCGTTTATTTACCGTTTTAATTTTGCGTTGCAGAAACATGCCAAATCGGGTCAGCGTTGCGATTTTTCGGTTGAATTGTGTTTTCTTTCTGGCTGCGAGCCACGTCAAGAGCTCTGAACCGGACTACCTCTTTCCAGACACAGAACAAGGTTTGTGTTTTCATGCATACGAATTATACAGTTGTGTTCAAGCATATTTGACTTAGGCTACAACTTTTAGGTTGTTTTATCTACAGTTGGAGCTGTAAGTCCCTCTGATATGTCAAGTGTTTCACTGAGGCGAGCGGTCAGCTGCTGCAAAGTCCATGTTTCTGTTTCTGGAGCCCTGAACTTTACACTATCTCATTCTATAAAAGCACATTTCACCCTTTAATGCACGAATTATTCAATTACAAATAAATTTTTTTTTTACTTCAATATAAACATTCTCAATCTTGTATTTGGTGAAAACTTGCACATCTATTCATTGCAGTAAATTAAGGTACTTGGTGCATCAAAAAAAAAAAAAGAAAAAAAGAAATTAAAGTAGTATCACAGAAATAAATTATATTATAAAGTATATATAAATAGTAAATATTTTAAATTGTAATAATACTTCACAATATTAAATTTTTTTTTCTGTATTGTTCAAATAAATGCAGGCTTGATGAGCAGAGACTTCCAAAAACATTAAAAATAGTAAAGTTTCCTATATATATATATATATACACTCTTAAAAAAAAGGTTCTATATGGCACCAAAAATGGTTCTTGGCTCGTAATCATAGGGGAACCTTTTTTAGTGCTATATAGCACCAATTTTGTTCTTCAGAGGTTCTTCAGAGGTTCTTCACCGGTTCTTTGACTAAGGTGCTATATAGCACCTCTGAAGAACCGCCGAAGAACCACTGAAGCACCAAAATTGATGCTATATAGCACTAAAAAATGTTCCCCTATGATTACGAGCCAATAACCTTTTTTGTGCCATATAGAACCTTTTTTTTTTAGAGTGTGTATATATATATATATATATATATATATATATATATATATATATATTTATGTCCACTGTTAAAAAGTTTAGTGTGTGTGAAATTACAGTATATTCCAAGTTAATAATTGCATGACTTCCACAGTAGGACTTCTCTTGTACACTCTAAAAAAAAAAGGTTCTATATAGCACCAAAAAAGGTTCTTGGCTCGTAATCATAGGGGAACCTTTTTTAGTGCTATATAGCACCAATTTTGGTTCTTCAGAGGTTCTTCAGTGGTTTTTCAGAGGTTCTTCACCGGTTCTTTGACTAAGGTGCTATATAGCACCTCTGAAGAACCGCTGAAGAACCACTGAAGCACCAAATTGGTGCTATATAGCACTAAAAAAGGTTCCCCTATGATTACGAGCCAAGAACCTTTTTTGGTGCCATATAGAACCTTTTTTTTTTAGAGTGTATCTAACCGCACTCTTGGAAATTTCTTGTAAAATCTACAATATCATACTGTATTTCGACAGTCCATATGTACTATGAAGGTACCCAGCATGCAGTGCGGCATGAATAGATTATGCTGTGGAGTTTCTTGATTCTTGTTGGTTTTATCTGTGCTGCTGAACTTATTTTTGGTTCAATTTTAGTTTGTGTTGTTTGTTTATTTTGTAATCTTAAGAATTTATCTTTTTTTTCCCATTATTATTATTTGTTGAGTGTCACCATTGTTGTTTTGTATGTCGAGTATTGATTTCTGTGCATCATAAGGTGATGTGAATAAAGTCTTGTCCTGCAAGATGTTGTCACGCTTTGCAAAGATTTACTTTTGGGAAAAATACATATTCAAACAATTCTGAATTTGAAATTAGATTTTGGTAAATCTTTATGATGAAATAAGATTAGTTTGACAAAAAGTATTTTATATTCTAGCTTGTCGTTGTTTTAGCAAATGTTTTCATCTGTCACACTTCTGGGTAGATCAGAAATATGAATATGAAGATCCAAGATCCCAAGGTAATGGAACACTGATCACATGGTGACTTCAAAACAATTACTGTACTAAACAATATAATTACTTACAGCATGATAAAAGAGAACTTTATAATGTGAATTCACAGTAAAACAAGAGCAGCATCATTTTGCTGTTGAGTAACAGTAATTCATAAGAACATTACCCTGTATGCATACATTTTTTTTTAAATAAAAAAATTAATACACTTGCATACATTTTTTAAATTTAATTTAACTGTAAATTTCTGACTACAGTAATTTATTGTGTTTAATCCTGTAAATTCCTGGCAATTTTTTTTACAGTGTATATTATTTATTTATTTAAAAAAAATCTATTTAATTTTATGCTGAAATATGACTGAAATAAGATATTTATTAACGTTTTTTGTGAGATGTGCCCTTAAAGGAACACGCCACTATTTTTGAAAATAGGCTCATTTTCCAACTCCCCTAGAGTTAAACATTTGAGTTTTACCATTTTCGAATCCATTCAGCCAATCTCCGAGTTGTACTTTTAGCATAGCTCATTGAATCTGATTAGACCGTTAGCATCTCGCTCAAAAATGACCAAAGAGTTTTGATATTTTTCCTATTTAAAACTTCACTCTTCTGTAGTTACATCGTGTACTAAGTCCGGCGGAAAATGAAAAGTTGCTTTTTTTTCTAGGCCGATATGGCTAGGAAGTATACTCTCATTCCTGCGTAATAATATCAAGGAGCTTTGCTGTCGTACCATGGGTGCAGCGACGCAATGATATGACGCAAAGCCTGAAAATTGGCTAACTTCCGTCAACATAACCAACGTGACAACCTGCTTGCACATGGAGCGTGCTGAGGACTATTTTCAGCAACTTTTCATTTTCCGTCGGTCTTAGTACACGATGTAACTACAGAAGAGTCAAGTTTTAAATAGGAAAAATATCGAAACTCTTTGGTCATTTTTGAGCGAGATGCTAATGGTCTAATCAGATTTAATAATCTATGCTAAAAGTGCTACTGCCAGACCCGGAGATCGGCTGAATGGATTCGAAAACGGTAAAAATGTTTAGCTCTAGGGGAGTTGGAAAATGAGCCTATTTTCAAAAATAGTGGCATGTTTCTTTAAGGAAGACACTTATCCTTTGGTAGCTCAAAATGATTGTCTGTTGTAATATGTACATGAACTGAAAAATGAAAAGTATTTAAAGTGAACTGTCTTGTTTTCATTCCTAGAACTCTTCATCAAGCAACACTCTGAGTTTTACATTGATCATCCTGAAAAAGTGGACGGGGATGGGAAATTCATCTCATACGCTTTATCACATCATTTCACTGACAGGCGACATAAGAGGGACCTGAATTCAGCGGCGAGGAGGGTTTATTACAAACTCAAGTACAAAGGTCGGGAGTTCACTCTCAATCTAACCACTAATGACAACCTACTCACCAATGAATACGTGTTGGAGAGACACAACGGGAGTTTAATGGAAAAGTGGCCACAAACATCTGGGAAAGGCGCCTGTCACCTTCTTGGCACAGTAATGGATGAGAACGTGTCCGGGACCGCCGCCATCAGCACCTGTGAGGGACTGGTGAGAAATATCTTAATCTGTCTATTGTCAGCTAACTGTCAATTATCATGCAGTTCATTTCTGGGGCTGGTTGCATGCTTAGACTAGTCTTAAAAGTTTGTCATCTAATTTTTTTCTTCAAGACCTGTCCTAACTTTTTAAAGGCAGTTACATAAAAAGGTAGATCTGTCGAATTTGAATCAGAAAAGTAAGGCTGATTACCTCTTGACTAATTTTTAATTGGTCAAATTAGTTCTTAAGTAACTGAGAAATTGAGTTGTTCAGAGAAAAAAAAAAAGCTTTCTTTAAAATGTGCAGTGATGAATTGTTCAGAATTAGAACAGGAATATCCATTAAGAAAGTAATAAGTTCAATTGAATTTTGATGTTAACTTTAACAGCTGATGACAATATCTGCACTACTTAATGTGAATTTACACCAGTGGCATAAACTCAGCCACTATGGCTGTGGCTGAATCCAAAATCGCTAGATTCGCTATATCCCTATACCCTCAAATAGGACCATAGTGGACGTTATCATGTGCACTCTTTCTATCTCACGTTGCACCGCAATAACGAGTGTACAGCCGATGTACACTCAACGGCTGTCCGAATTCGCTCACTCGTTTTCATTCACTCCTTCAAGTGAACTGTATTAGTGGACTAATGTAGAGAATAGTGATTGAGGGTATAGGGGGCGATTTTGGATTCAGCCACAGCCATAGTGGCTGAGTTTATGCCACTGGTGTAAATTCACATTAAGTAGTGCAGATATTTAGCCTGGATGCCAGCCAAATTTAGCTCCGCCCACAACATTTGAGGTCGGGAATTTCAGTCTGGACTTGATCCATTGTGGAGCAACTATGCTCGAACCAGAGCTGTTCGGACCAATCAAATTGACAGGGCGGGCTTTATACGATGATGGACAGATGATCAACGGTAACGTAATCATGCACGTCACCAAAGAGCGCTTGGGTTGAATTCGTTCTAATCCTAAATGGAGAACTTGTTAGTATATGCATTCTCATTCTCTCAAAAATGATGATCGTGTTGGTAAGTACTCCTTGAATCCTTAAATTCTCTTTTACAACACCGGCAAAGATCGTTTACACTCATCTTCTTCTTCTTCTTCCAGCGTGCGTGCAGTTGAGTTCTGTTGACAACTATGCGTCGTTCCGTTGCTCTGATTGGTTGAAGGTCTATCCTATTGAGTGCAGAGGCATTTTCTTTCCTGGGGCACGTTCAAAGCTCAAACCGGTGTGCAACGTTTTGCTACAATTTCCAGTTGAACGTCATGTTTCCTGGAAATGGTGTGCAATGGGTTTGAGATACGTTTTCTCTCGTTTGATGTTCAAATATGTCAGCCCAATCAGCAGAAACATGTATATAAACCACGTGGTATTGAAGAGACAGTTGGCAAAATGGGTCAAAGTCAAGTTGTTTACAAATGTGTCATGCTACAGCTCGGTATAGTCCTACACAACAATTGAAGAGACGTGATTGTCGTAAGAGTTTTATAGTACAAATATAGCATATCAACATAATGATGTAATTGTTTATATACTCACCTAAAGGATTATTAGAAACACCTGTTCAATTTCTCATTAATGCAATTATCTAATCAATCAATCACATGGCAGTTGCTTCAATGCATTTAGGGGTGTGGTCCTGGTCAAGACAATCTCCTGAACTCCAAACTGAATGTCAGAATGGGAAAGAAAGGTTTAAGCAATTTTGAGCGTGGCATGGTTGTTGGTGCCAGACGGGCCGGTCTGAGTATTTCACAATCTGCTCAGTTACTGGGATTTTCACGCACAACCATTTCTAGGGTTTACAAAGAATGGTGTGAAAAGGGAAAAACATCCAGTATGCGGCAGTCCTGTGGGCGAAAATGCCTTGTTGATGCTAGAGGTCAGAGGAGAATGGGCCGACTGATTCAAGTTGATAGAAGAGCAACTTTGACTGAAATAACCACTCGTTACAACCGCGGTATGCAGCAAAGCATTTGTGAAGCCACAACACACACAACCTTGAGGCGGATGGGCTACAACAGCAGAAGACCCCACCGGGTACCACTCATCTCCACTACAAATAGGAAAAAGAGGCTACAATTTGCACGAGCTCACCAAAATTGGACAGTTGAAGACTGAAAAAAATTTGCCTGGTCTCGATTTCTGTTGAGACATTCAGATGGTAGAGTCAGAATTTGGCGTAAACAGAATGAGAACATGGATCCATCATGCCTTGTTACCACTGTGCAGGCTGGTGGTGGTGGTGTAATGGTGTGGGGGATGTTTTCTTGGCACACTTTAGGCCCCTTAGTGCCAATTGGGCATCGTTTAAATGCCACGGCCTACCTAAGCATTGTTTCTGACCATGTCCATCCCTTTATGACCACCATGTACCCATCCTCTGATGGCTACTTCCAGCAGGATAATGCACCATGTCACAAAGCTCGAATCATGACAATGAGTTCACTGTACTAAAATGGCCCCCACAGTCACCAGATCTCAACCCAATAGAGCATCTTTGGGATGTGGTGGAACGGGAGCTTCGTGCCCTGGATGTGCATCCCACAAATCTCCATCAACTGCAAGATGCTATCCTATCAGTATGGGCCAACATTTTTAAAGAATGCTTTCAGCACCTTGTTGAATCAATGCCACGTAGAATTAAGGCAGTCCTGAAGGCGAAAGGGGGTCAAACACAGTATTAGTATGGTGTTCCTAATAATCCTCTAGGTGAGTGTATAGCTTCATTGCAAGGCAAGTTTATTTATATACCAAATTTCATACACAATGGTAATTAAGTGCTTTACATAAAAATGAGAAAGAAAAAGTAAAATGATTTAAATTAGAATTGATTACCAGGAGATAAAAAAGTTAATTAAATAGGATGGGGATGTTCGCTTTTATTCTGGACAGCAAGGGCAGTGATTGCATGTATTAAACACGTATTTATATCGATTTCATCAAGCTCCGAAAATTCCTCAAAAAGATCACAAAGAATGGCCTTCTCAGCTGCCATAGTTGCAACGCTGGCATCATCAGAACGGGGTGTTCAACGCAGCACCGTTTCCGTTTAAATAGCGTTTTTGCAACGTTTTGTCGGGACTGAACGCAACGCAGCCCTGGTTCGATTGAAACACGCCTCATAATCACAGCCCAATGGAGCAGTATCAGACTCCTATTCTGACTGGAATCTGAGTATGACGACGTCAGGCTAGCAGATATTGTCATCAGCTGTTAAAGTTAACATCAAAATTCAATTGACCTTATTACTTTCTTAATGGATATTCCTGTTAATTCATCACTGCACATTTTAAAGAAAGCCATTTTGTTCTCTGAACAACTCAATTCAAGTCACCTTTATTTCTATAGTGCTTTATACAATACAGATGGTTTCAAAGCAACTTTACAGTGAAAGTAATGATGCAATCAGAATTCAATTCTTCTGTAAAGCAGCTCTAAAAAGACAATACTTCACAGTCATTATTCAGTTGAAATCAGTTCAGTGTTGATTCAGTTTGGTTCAATAACTATAAAGCAGCTCTGGAAAACGCAGTGATGTCATCGTCCAGCTCAGTTCAGTTCTCATTCAATAGTGTCAGTGCAGTCAAATTTATAATATTTCTGAATATTAAGTGTCTCCAACTAAGCAAGCCAAAGGCAACAGTGGCAAGGAACCCAAACTAGCCCTCCTATTCCCTAAATTATCATAGTTTTAAAAATGTTTTTTTTTTTGTTGTGTTCTTATCCAGCCTTACATTTTTATTTGGAATATTCCGTTTCACTCTGAAAAACTGCATTTGCTAATGCAGTTTTATGTATTTGAAATTTAAAGGGTTGGTTCACCCAAAAATGGAAATTATCCCATAGCCATCCTGTATATGAGTTTCTTCTTTCAGCCCAAACACAATCAGAGTTATATTAAAAAATATCCTGGCTCTTCCAAGCCAGGGTTTATCATTTATTAAGTTATAAATATGGATATTTTTCTTACAAAAATGCATCGCTTTGCTTCAGAAGGCCTTTATTAACCCGCAGGAGCCGTATGGATTACTTTTATGATGGATGCGCTTTTCTGGGCTTCAAAATCTAGGGTACGATTCACTCCTATTAAAGGCAGCATATATTTTAATATAATTCAGATTGCTTTTGGGTGAAAGAAGAAAGTCATGTACACCGAGGATGGCCTGAGGGTGAGTAAATAATTGGATCATTTTCATTTTTGGGTGAACTAACCCTTTAATCATTTCTTTCAGAGGCCACTAGTAAACGATGTTATTTAAAAAAAAATGTTTTAAGCCTAGTCCCAGACTAAAATGCATGTTTGAGCTGTTTGAACTGAAAGCTTGACATTTTCAGATATGTCAGTGCCGTTGTTTTGTCTCAAGATGCACATCAGTAATATTTATTTTATTAAAAGGCATATTTTTTATTTATTTTATATTATAAGGCATGTTTATAAAAGCTACTGAAATGTCCTAATTGAACTAAAAGGCCTAATCCTGGCTTAATCTAAACCCGGGTCATATACTATTATATTATATTATGGTGGTCCCAGACTGAACAAATGCCTGTCTGGAGCGACATTGACTGGCTTGTTAGACGCTTAACTCTTTGGCCCCTGTTTTGTTTGCAAAAAGAAGTCAGTGAGCTATTTGACTATTTGACTTGACTTTTAACTTGAGCTATTGATCTGAGTTGAAATGATTTTACAGTCTAAGAAGGAGATTATGTGGGACTACAGTCAATTATACTACAACAATATTTCACTGCAGAATGCCGCGATTGACCAATCAGAATTAGCTGTTCCAGAGACCCGTGTAATAAGATCCAAAAGTAGCCTGTTATTCGAAGTGGACGTTCATAAAAAGCAGGGAACTTGAGAAGAACTGTAACCACGTCAGTGTGTCAGCACATAACATGACTCATTCTAACTTGGCAATTGAACAAGAAGTTGCAAACTGGGGAAAAGAGGAGAGGCAGAGTGAATCGAGTGTTGGTGAAAGCACAGGAACGAGTTCTGGACTTGAAAATGAGCTTTGATTTATTAAGTGCATGCATAATTTGTACAAGTATGCATGCAGTACTTGCACTAAATGCTCTGTCTGTCAGTCACTGCCTGAGCATGCATGCCCCTCCTGTAAGGTTGCATTTGTGTCAGTCAACAGTGCTTCATTCCATTCTCATGTTATCTTCCCCTAAAAACATTCTCTCTCAGTCTCGGGTGCTATTACACTCGCATTCCATTAACTTTTATGCCTTCACTCCTCAGAGACCCGGGTGTTTAATGTATGAATGAGAGAAGTGAAAAAGATAGACCTCTGTAAAATTTCTGTTCAGACGATGCCAGGTGCTTTTGCTTTTAAAGCAGGGTTCTTTGTGACCAAACTAAAATATAATGAGGTGAAAATGATCAGGACAGAGTGTTTATGCACTACAGCCATGCAAAACAATGTGCTAATGTTTTGTGCAATGCATTTGCTGGTGGAGCAGAGGCCAAAAACGACACATGTTCAACATTGCAGAGTTTGTGGAAAGTTTTATGTACTTTTTAAAGGAATAGTTTAACCAAAACATACAAATTCTGTCACCATTCTTATAAGTTTTTTATGTAAAAAAAAAAAAGGAAAAATTTTCAATTTTTTCCATACAAGGAGAATTTACAGCGATCACGGCTAGTTTGCAAAAACATTGACCGAGTTAAACACTTTCCAATCTTTTATTTGTCCCACCCCAAATTCACGCCATTGGTTGAGCCAGAAGTTGACATTTCCAACCACTCAAGCAATACACTAGTGTTCAAAAGTTTAAAGTTTAACCAATTTAAAAGAAAAATGAAATGTCATGAATTCCTGTAATGCAAAGCTGAATTTTCAACATCTTCAGTGTCACATGATCCTTCAGAAATCATTCTAATATGATGATTTGCTGCACAATAAACATTTCTTATTATTATCAGTGTTGAAAACAGTTGTACTGCTTAATATTTTTGCTGAAACCAGAATTTCATTTTGTCATGATACTTTGATGAATATAAAGTTCAAAAGAACAGCATTTATTTGAAATAGAAATCTTTTGTAACATCATAAACGTCTTTACTGTCACTGTTGATCAATTTAATTTGTCTTTGCTGAATAAATTTTTTTTTTTTATCTGATCCCAAACTTTTGAACGGTAGTGTATCTTGAAAGCAGTAGAGAGCCACAGTGTTTATACGTATAGTCGTCTCACACATTAATATGGGATGGGACAAAGTATTTCAGTAATGTGGTGTATTTTATTTGCACAATAAACTGAACTTTAAGACTGTTTACTGTTTGGTTTATGGTCCTTGTGAAAAACTCATTAGCACTTAACTCTGTTGACATTTTTGTTCAACTTTTATTTCAAACCAGGGCAGTTACTACCCTTCACTGACCTGCTCTGCATTAGTCGTTAGATCCATACATTCTTCCGGCCCTCCAGAGGATGTATGGCTGGTTTTGAAGTACTATACTATAGTTTGAAGTCATATATATATCCTGTTTGAAGTCCTACAAAAACCTGCAGGAACTCTGGAAGCCGAGCAACACACACATGGCTTCTGTATTTAGCAGTTCAGCTTTTTGTTTTCACAATGCCCCCTGACACCAAAGCTCACGTTTCTGCTGTGAGGAGCAGATGAGGAGAGAGAAAGAGAGGACTGGCCCACAAAACACAGAGATAGAATTAAATGTCTTATGTGCATAATATATACATATATACATAAACATATACTCATATGCTCATATGCATTGGTCATGGTATTTTATCAGTACTAGGGTGCAGTTATAGCATCAAATTCAAATGGCAATATCATGGTACTTTCAAAAGTTTTGGGACGCCTGCCTTTACATGCACATGAACTTTAATGACATCCCATTCTTAATCTGTAGGGTTTAATATGGAGTTGGCCCACCCTTTGCAGCTGTAACAGCTTCAGCTATTCTGGGAAGGCTTTCCACAAGGTTTAGGAGTGTGTTTATGGGAAGTTTTGTTCATTCTTCTAGAAGTGCATTTGTGAGGTCAGGCACTGATGTTGGACGAGAAGGCCTGGCTCGCAGTCTCCGCTCTAATTCATCCCAAAGGTATTCTATCGGGTTGAGGTCAGGACTCTGTGCAGGCCAGTCAAGTTCCTCCACACCAAACTCGCTCATCCATGTCTTTATGGATCTAGCTTTGTGCACTGGTGCGCAGTCATGTTGGAACAGGAAGGGGCCATCCCCAAACTGTTCCCACAAAGTTGGTAGCATGAAACTGTCCAAAATATCTTGGTATGCTGAAGAATTAAGAGTTCCTTTCACTGGAACTAAGGGGCCAAGCCCAACCCCTGAAAAAAAAACCCCACACCATAATCCCCCCCAAACTTTACACTTGGCACTATGCAGTCAGGCAAGTACCGTTCTCCTGGCAACCACCAAACCCAGACTCATCAATCGGATTGCCAAACAGAGAAGCGTGATTGGTCACTCCAGAGAACACGTCTCCACAGCTCTAGAGTCCAGTGACGGCGTGCTTTACTTCACTGCATCCAATGCTTTGCATTGCATTTGGTGATGTAAGGCTTGGATGAGCTGCTCGGCCATGGAAACCCATTCCATGAAGCTCTCTACGCACTGTTCTTGAGCTAATCTGAAGGCCACACAAAGTTTGGAGGTCTGTAGCTATATGCGGACGCAGAAAATTGGTGACTTCTGTGCACTGTGACCCTCAGCATGAGCTGACCCCGCTCTGTGATTTTACGTGGCCTACCACTTCATGGCTGAGTTGCTGTTCCCAATTGCTTCCACATTATTCTAATACCACTAACAGTTGACCGTGGAATATTTAGTAGTGAGGAAATGTCACGAATGGACTTACTGTACAGGTGGCAACCTCTCACGTTACCACGCTTGAGTTCACTGAGCTCCTGAGATCGACCAATGCTTTCACAAATGTTTGTAGAAGCGTCTGGATGCCTAGGTGCTTGATTTTATACACCTGTGGCCATGGAAGTGAATTCAGGTGTTCCAATCAATGATTTGGGGGGGTGTCCCAATACGTTGGTCAATATAGTGTATATTATACTGTATCAATTATTCAGTATCATCAGATGATAATACTAGTATTTTTACGGTAAATGCCCAAAAACATGGTATTTCTATGATTACAGAGAGCAAAATCTAGGTACTTTTTTGTAGCATGAAGACTTGAAATAATGATTTATTTTGGCTTTAGGACTTGTATTGAAACTTGTATTACTCAGCTGTTGCTCTTTCAAGATAAAGAATGTTTTAACTTTGTCCCAGACATTAAGAGAAATAGCAATAGACACAAATGAGACACTTGCTGACATACAGTAAGAGTATAGCAGCTCAGATTATTTGGTTTTGGAAGTATTCAATGAGAAATGTTGAGATCTCTGGTTTTTGAGGCCATACTTTGGTACCTTGGTGAATCTGAGCACAGTTTGAGATCTCTTCTGAAACTCTAGAGGAGACACGTGAGATTACTGGGTTCTTTTCTCCGGAGAAAAAGTAGACAAATGTACGTCTCCATTTGTGTCTAAGGGAAGCAATTGAGACACTAAACAGATCTCAGTTTATTTGAGGAGATATGTAAGATTGCTTCTCACGCCATACCTGTTGTGTGTTGCAGTGGTTAATATTGTTTAGACTTTGTGGATGATCGACATGGCTGAGTCAATATTATGACTGTGTCTCCGGCCCCCTGGAGAATTCATGGTGTATTCCTCTGTCTTTCCACTAATCCTAGTATCTGTTTTGCATTACTTGCAGCCCAGTTTCGAAACATTTGGAATGTTTTTTCTGTCACAGTTTATTTAGTTTGTACACACACACACACACACACACACACACCTGTTTTTGGCCCGTGGGACTGATTCATTCAGCAGGGCGGTGAATGAGTGCAGTGAAGCTGGGATTTCACTGCAGCTCGAATGGCGAAAAGAGAAAAATGGCACGTTTCAGAGATGTTATTTGCCAAATCAAGTTTTCAGTGTCCAAGACATACAGACAAACACACTTTAAGAACAATGTAAAAAAAAAAGTGAACAGGCAACCTGATCTGACCCTTAAAATGTGAGTTTAACAGTTTGTTCAAAACTCTAATCTTAAGTATTAGCAACAGCAATGGTGCTTAGGATTTAATTAATTGATAAGTGACAATAAAGACTTTAATAACATACACAAATTCAATACAATTTCAAATAAATGCAGAACATTTCAAAGTATCCTGAAAAAATGTATTACAGTTTACACAAAAATATGAAGCAGCATGAACTGTTTTCAACTGATAATGATAAGAAATGTTTCTTGAGCAGCAAATCATCATATTAGAAAGTTTTCTGAAGGATCATGTGACACTGAAGACTGGGGTAATGATGCTAAAAATTCAGCTTTGACAAATTGCATTTCAATATATATTCAACTAGAAAACCGTTATGATTTGCAATATTTCACACTGTATTTTTGATCAAATAACTGCAGCCTTGGTGAGCATAATAGAATTTCAAAAACCTTTAAAATGTCTTGCCAACCCAATGGTGCAAATAGGATTGAATTCAATTTAACACTTGCATGTCAAACTGCATGTATGTGTGGCATTTAACGTGTATAATGTGTATGTTTTGTGTTTTAGCATGTGCACGTGACATGTTCTGGCACACGAGGTGGGTAATCTTACTAAAGCCCCCGCAGTGTGGAGAAAATGTCAGGACTGGCAAGAACTTGCAGGGGAAATTAACAAACAGTGGGAGTGTGACAGGGAAAATACCTTCCCTGGATTCAGCGGAATTCCTACAGATCTAAATAATGAGACCTGACACCTGAAGTGTCATTACAGTACAAACTACTTTAAACAATTTGAACAAACCCTTATCCCTAAGTTTTAAATGTTAATGCGTAACACTGTTTGGGCCACAGGCATGAGTGACCTCAAACTGAGTAGCTTGTTGAGGAAAGTTGGGCTATAAATTTGTTGGGTGGGCCATTTTACAAATTAAAATAACTGGTGGATAGTAAAACAGGTGAAAAATTACCATCCTGTTGTTGTTCAAACGCTCACATACCACAAGAAAAACAACAAACGGTGCTAATATACACACACAATGTGGTGTAATACTACAAAAAAATTATAATCATAACCTTTATCTCCATAAGAAAATTCCAGTTGGCCAGACAGTGATTCATCTTTTATAAATCGTTAAAATATTAATGTCTGTGACGCTGTGAGCACAGAGACTGTTGTGTAGACTGTAAGTATTTAAAATATTTAACTTTTTTAAATGTTTGATGTTTAATATGAATAAATAGCGCTCATAAACGGCATTCTCAAGTGAAACGAGTTGAGGCTTGGACCCAGAAACGGCGTTCCTTAGGTCACGACTTAACAAGCGGATAGACTTACACTGACAGTGCGACCCCATGGGACTCCCAAATCATAGGTACAGGATGGTAGGCTCTTTTGCTTTTGAGCAATGTACACAGACTCAAGGTGGAGGTTTAGAATTATAGAGGCTCAAAACACAAGACTGTTTAAATATTTGGGGTCGGTAAGATTTTTAAATGTTTTTGAAAGACGCCCCTTTAGGCCCATTCACACGAAGAACGATAACTATAAATATAACGATAACTAGCGACCAGACCAGTGGACAATATCGTTTTGTTTATTCAAAACGTGCTGCAGTTTTGTCGTCTGCCGCTTTAAATGCTCAAGCTCTTTAAAGCAGGATGGATTCTGATTGGCTGTTAATGTTTTATCACTCATCACCTGGAAATATTCTTTTAGATAGACTTTTAGAATAGTCCTTGGTGTGAACGGGCCTTTAGGCTCATGAAGGCTGCATTTATTTGACCAAAAATACAGTAAAAACCATAATATTGTGAAATATTATTACAATAGCCAATTCATATGTCCTGGAATATGGCCATGAGGTGTCTTCCTAAATGTTTGTTTAAGGAATGAAAATCTACACACTCTATCAGTTAGGGTAGGAAGAACTGTTGTCAAACATATAACATGCTAAAAAAATAATAATCACTGAGATAATGATCCAGTTATTGACTCTTAAGCATTTGCCTATTTAAATCCAACAGTAACTTTTTGTTGGCCGGGCAGTGTATACATTATATATAATATATAAAATATAATTTATTCCTGTGATGCAAAGCTGAATTTTTCACATCAGTGTCACATCTAATATGCTGAAATGCAAATATTTTGCAACATATTTGTCTTTTATGTCTTTTCTTTTTTTAATTTAATACATCCATGGTGAGTAAAAGTATCCATTTCTTTAAATAAGTACTCTTTAAACATATACATGACATCTGTTATGATTAACTGTCTTGTTTTTTTACTTATAGAGAGGGCTGTTAAATTTAGCAGAGGGGCCGTTATTGATCGAGCCGGTCCGTGGCCACACCCCAAATGTCACTCATCCACAACACCCGCATGTGATCTACCGGAGTCTAACCTGGAGCGGCCTCAGGCGGCGACGCAGCACAGATGCGCACAGCGTTCACTATAGTCCCTGTGGGGTCAAAGGTCAGATAAACAAGAAATATATTTGATTTTGTAGGATGCATAATCTTTATACAGTATTAAAAGGATATTTCTTTGCCTGATTTCACAGACAAGGTTTAGGCCTAGTCCTAGACTAAAATGCATGTTTGAGCTGTTTTAACTGAAAGCATCTTGCTCTGATATATCTTAAAGGGGTGGTAAAACACATTCTTTTGAAGGCTTGATTGTGTTTGTGGGGTGCACTGTAACATGTGTTCATGCTTCGTTTTTAAAAAATTGCATTATTTTTCATATATTTTACCTTTATTCTACACTGCTCTGTCCCTCCTTGTAAAAAGGGTCTGATGGTTTCCGGGTTGTATGAAGCCAGTCCCTCAAAAATATGCAATGGGCTCAGATTGGTTAGCTGGCCCAATGTGTTGTGATTCGCTAACCGCCTAGTGCACGTTTGTCGGAAACGTCACGCCCCTTACCTTTACCGGTACCCTGTGCTTTGTGTAGTACAATGGCGTCAATAAAACCATACCAATTTGAGCCCGAATCAGACCCAGACAATTTTAGTGAAGATGATCGAGCAGAACCTGTTCAGTCCTCAAGAGTAAAGACTGTGGATCTATAGTGATCGCTACTGAATGGCACCGTTACTTTTGTATTTTTAGAACGATTTGCCAAATATCTGTCGCAAGAACAAACACTAAACATTGGCTTTACTATAGTATCCAAATCAAACACAGAACCATGTTTAGCATGCCTGTAGATAAACAATACATAAAAGCTCTAATCAAAGAATAATTTACTCTAATGCCAAGTTCGCTGTTGAGATTTTAAAAGGTTTGTAGCGTTAGGTGTTTGTCGGATAACGTTAATATGAATGAGCATTTAACAATAAGGGCCTGTAAACAGCTTCTGTTTTTAAATCCATCTTTCAGGACAAGCCGTTGTAAGAATCCTGCATTGAACTCGTGAAGATTGTGGAAGCTTTCCTCCGTGAAATGTGCAGCGTGCGCCCGTTGTGCATTCTCACACTGGCAGTGTTTGTCTCGCGCAGCTGAACCGCGGCTCGTGTATTGCAAATACAGACGAATATTGTCCATTATGTCACATTTTCCGGTCTTCTCCTCCGACCCCTGTCTGTCTCGTGCTTTGATTTGTGATGGGCAGCATGTATCTGCTGCAAATGTGACCGTGTTCCCCTCTGTCTCATACACACATGCATATAACGTTGTATGTTAAACGCACTGCAACGCACCCCCGTCCCTAGGAAGGCTGAACAAAGTGGACCTGCAATCCGGATGAAAATAACAGCGTTTCGTCGGCATGGCAACAACACTCCAGCCTACTAACTAGCCTACCACAACAACTATTTCCCTGCGGCGATACAAAATGGCCTCGCCCCCCCTTATTTCATATTTTCGGAGGAGGGGTTTACGTAAATATTGGGGCTGGTGATGTCAGAGACCCTGGAGGAATGTGTAGTAGTCCCTAGCGGCCGTTTGCTGTAGTCCTTAGAAATTGATTTCTTTAAAAGCAAATATCTCCCTTTGCTTTAAAACTTTGAACGTTGTAACTTTACAGATGTTGTTTATGCTCAAACAGCAACATTACACACTAGCTAAAGCTAGAAAAGTGAAATCGTGGTTTACCACCCCTTTAAAATACGTCAGTGCCATTGTTTTGTCTCAAGATTCACACAAGTAATGTTTTTTTCTAAGGCACGTTTGTAAAAGCTACTTAAATGTCCTAAATGAACTGAGGTCGAATGTCTGTGAAATAGGGCCTACATTTTTTAATCATTGTAAGCTGTGGCGCATAAGCAGAATTTGTGTTTGTTTGTGCAGATGGTTCCAAGTATTCCCAACAGGTGGAGCAAGAGAGAGAGCACTGGGAGCAGGAACAGCAGGGTGGGGATCGTAATGACGATCCAAATCGGGAATGGAGTCAAGACTGGGAACGACCTCGGAGGATCTCCCCTCGCTCCATCAGCAAAGAGCGCTGGGTGGAGACCATGGTGGTGGGCGACTCCAAACTCGTGGACTACCACGGAAGTGGAAACGCTGAGTCCTACATCTTCACCATCATGAACATGGTAAGTGATTCAGTTTGAACTAAGACTTTCATTATATAGAAAAGACCAGCTTGGTGAACTGTTACTTCGATTGCACTTACTTTCTTATAGGTGGCTGGAATTTTTCATGATGCCAGCATCGGTAATGCAATCCATATTGTATTGGTCCGGCTCATTCTGCTACACGGAGAAGAAGTACATATGAATTTATTTTGATATTTATAGATTCATTTTGATTTATGAACTTATTTATGCTGATTAGTGCTGGTCCAACTTATGAGGCTGGTTAAACATGAACATATGCACAAAATAACATGTGCATAACTTTTTTTTTTAGCACGGTTACTGGACACCATAGAAATAAAATTGGTTTGGACATTTATTTGTTTTCAGAAAGGGCTGAAGATCATTCACCATGCTGATACGACTCTCAGCAGCTTCTGTACCTGGCAGAAAAACCTCAATCCTCAAAGTGACACCCACCCTGCACACCATGATGTCGCTATACTCATCACACGGTAAAAACACTGTTAATATACACTATATTGCCAAAAGTATTGGGACACCCCTCCAAATCATTGAATTCAGGGGTTCCAATCACTTCCATGGCCACAGGTGTATAAAACCAAGCGCTAGGCATGCAGACGCTTCTACAAACATTTGTGAAAGCATTGGTCGATCTCAGGAGCTCAGTGAACTCAAGCGTGGCATAGGTTGCGACCTGTGCAATAAGTCCATACGTGAAATTTCCTCAATACTAAATATTCCACGGTCAACTGTTAGTGGTATTAGAACAAAGTGGAAGCGACAACAAGGGAACAACAGCAACTTAGCCACGTAAAATCACAGAGTGGGGTCAGCACATGCTGAGGTGCACAGTGCGCAGAAGTCACCAACTTTCTGCAGAGTCAATAGCTGCAGACCGCCAAACTTTGTGTGGTGTGGGGTTTTTTTTTAGGGTTTGGGCTTGGCCCCTTAGTTCCAGTGAAAGGAACTCTTAATGCTTCAGCATACCAAGACATTTTGGACAGTTTCATGCTCCCAACTTTGTGGGAACAGTTTGGGGATGGCCCCTTCCTGTTCCAACATGACTGCGCACCAGTGCACAAAGCAAGATCCATAAAGACATGGATGAGCGAGTTTGGTGTGGAGGAACTTGACTGGCCTGCACAGAGTCCTGACCTCAAACCGATAGAATACCTTTGGGATGGAATAGAGCGGAGACTGCGAGCCAGGCCTTCTCGTCCAACATCAGTGTCTGACCTCACAAATGCGCTTCTAGAAGAATGAACAAAGAATTCCCAAAAACACACTCCTAAACCTTGTGGAAAGCCTTCCCAGAATAGCTGAAGCTGTTACAGCTGCAAAGGGTGGGCCAACTCCATATTAAACCCTACAGATTAAGAATAGGATGTCATTAAAGTTAAAGTGTGCATGTAAAGGCAGGCGTCCCAAAACTTTTGGCAATATAGTGTATTTTATATGTATTTATTTATTTACTTTTTATTTTGATCTTTTATATTTTTATATCATTTTTTATTTTATTTTAAGTAATTTTAAAATTTCTTTACAGTTGGATGGTACCTGAAATCTCAGACAGTAAATTTTAATAAAGACAATAGTATAATAAATAATATAAAGATGATAAAGACATCAGTTGTGGTAACAATTTTATTTAAAATTTTCAAATTTTTATAACAATTTTATTTCATTTTTAGTTTTATATCAGTTAGTAATTTTAGCACTTTTAGTACTTATTTCACTAGGTTGCCATGCACAATTTCACATTTTCTTTTAGTTTTTAATTCAATTTTTATATTTTATTTTATTTCAGCTTTATTTCAATTAATTGAAAAAAAACACTGAAGATTGTGACACTAATGATGCTGATTCACAGGAATACATTTCATTTTAAAAAAATATTAAAATGGAAAAGTTATTTTAAATATAATATATTATTCTCCATAGACATAGTGATTTTTATACTGTACAAAACTATATATTCTATTCCCTTGCTTACACTAATCCTACCCCTAAACCTACCTATCACAGAAACATTTCTGCATTTTTACATTTTCAAAAAACATCACTTTTTTTTTTATAAGCTGTGAGAGATCCACTGTGAGAGACATAATCTAAAAAAAAAATATCCAGAAATCACAATGTATGATTTTTTAACTATTTATTTGTATGATACAGCTGCAAATAAGTATTTGAACACCTGAGAAAATCAATGTTAATATTTGGTAGCCTTTGTTTGCAATTACAGAGGTCAAACGTTTCCTGTAGTTTTTCACCAGGTTTGCACACACTGCAGGAGGGACTTTGGCCCACTCCTCCACACAGATCTTCCCTAGATCAGTCAGGTTTCTGGCCTGTCGCTGAGAAACACGGAGTTTGAGCAATACACGGCCCCGGTCATGCTCTCCTTAATACAGTGCAGTCACCCTGTCCCATGTGCAGAAAAACACCCCCAAAGCATGATGCTACCACCCCCATGCTTCACAGTAGGGATGGTGTTCTTGGGATGGTACTCATCATTCTTCTTCCTCCAAACACGTTTAGTGGAATTATGACCAAAAAGTTCTATTTTGGTCTCATCTGACCACATGACTTTCTCCCATGACTCCTCTGGATCATCCAAATGGTCATTGGCAAACTCAAGACGGGCCTTGACATGTGCTGGTTTAAGCAGGGGAACCTTCCGTGCCATGCATGATTTCAAACCATGACGTCTTAGTCTATTACCAACAGTAACCTTGGAAACGGTGGTCCCAGCTCTTTTCAGGTCATTGACCGGCTCCTCCCATGTAGTTCTCAGAATTCTAGCTGATAGACAGGTGTTCAAATACTTATTTGCAGCTGTATCATACAAATAAATAGATTAAAAATCATACATTGTGATTTCTGGATTTTTTTTTAGATTATGTCTCTCACAGTGGACATGCACCTACGATGACAATTTCAGACCCCTCCATGATTTCCAAGGGGGAGAACTTGCATATAATATATATATATATATATATATATATATATATATTTCATCTTATGCCTGTAAAATATATTGCCAATTGTCAGTATCTAAGAAGTGAAAGAAATACAATATCTAAATATCTTTCACGAGTTTGTTTACCCATATACTCTTTAGCTAATAAGGTTTAAGCGTATTTGGCTTGCTGTCTGCGGTGGAAGGAGCTTCAACTCAAGCTTAGATTTACCCCCCAGGGACTACTAGTGCTAGGAAGAGGAGTATGGTAAAGAGATGCCTAAATTTATGTTGGTGGAGTTGGGGAGGTGGGGGGATGCAAAAACAGCCAATGCCAGAAGAAGGTATTTGGCTACTTATATGTGTTGGTTGTTAAATGAAAGATTAGATGGGTTCTCTCCTCCCAAACTTTAGTGAACTTCCCTAAATTAAAGATTAGATGGAATGAAAGACTGAAAATATTGCACATATACAGCTACCTAGTAAAGAACATAATACCATCTATTACCAAGGGGTAAAGTGATGTCAAACATACACATGAACTCGCTCACTCTCATTTATTATCATAAATGTCAGTTTCTTGGTTACAGTAAGGTAGCTGTCTGTCTCTGAGCTTTTAACAGCCCCTAAACGCTCTCTTTTCAACCCAGAGCTCCACAGATTGAATGACCTCATCATGTTCTGCATCCAAGGCTTTGAGATTCTCCAGAGCTATAAATGGCAAAGAATTCAACCCATGGCCATAACTCTTCTTCAGCAGTTTTAGCCCTGCAGCACAACTTTAGTAGCCTATAAAATGAATCAAAGCAGCTGTTGTGCCCTTTTGTGTCTGACCTGATGTGATCTCTCCTCTCAGGAAGGATATCTGCGCAGGCATGAATCAGCCGTGTGAAACGCTAGGCTTGTCTCACCTGTCGGGCATGTGCCAGCCGCATCGCTCCTGCAATATCAACGAGGACTCAGGACTACCGGTCGCTTTTACCATCGCTCATGAGGTTGGACACAGGTGCGTTTGTATGAAATGGTGTCATTGTTGCCTGAATGTGGCATACATTTTTTTGGCATACATCATTTGGAAAGGTCACTCATTATGAACTGTAAGGACTTTTTTTTCTTCCCTTCTATGGCCCAATTCTTGGCCAAAAATATTTTTTCTTTTGGTTTTACGATATGATGCCATTACATATTTAATTTTATATTATTTTATTTTATTAAAGATCAACATTGAAAATGGGGGTTTAACGATGGAAATGTCACATGTGAAAGACAAATGCATTTTCTGATAAAACATTTTAGAAAAAAACTGTGAAAAATACATTTCTCAATTATAATATAAGAAAAAAACAGATCCAAAGCATGCACTTCAATGGCTGAACAATTTTTTTGCTCAAAATGGGTGCTCAACAAGAAAAAACATTTAAAACCAGGAAGAATTCGGCACACCATGGCTACAAAACATGTAAAAATGTAATGCTAGACTCCCACACAGGTGGTAACGTTTCGAGCACGTAGACTCTTCATCAGACTTCGTCAATTATAATGTAATAAATGCATGCAAATGTAGTGCATCTTTATAAAAAAAAATTGTTTTACATTGCACACCAAAACTTTCAAATAATGTGACTACATTATTTAAATTTTTAAATACACATTTCTGCTGTTTTATTTCACTATTCATCGGTGCGTTATTCTAAAGAAATAAAGGTTTGTTTTCATAATCTTTCATTAGAAAACGTCTCAGGTTACGAATGTAAGCCGGCCAGCCGGACCTCAGAGACGGGTTATCCTGGAAAGCAGCGCTCAGCGAAGTGCTTTCTAACCCTTGCTAGCGAGGGGAGTTTAGCCGCTCGATCCTCGGATCTACCAAGCACTTACTTTAAAACGTGCTTAGGAGGCCAAAGGCCTTACAGGCTGATCATAGCAGGGAGGCCCCGAGGGGCCTACAACCAATGGATCAGCGCCAGGCGGCCGTAAGCTCACAACAGACTCTCATTTGAGAGGAGCTCATAAGCCTGCCTGGTAGGTAACCATGCTGTAGGCAATCTATGAAAGTCCCTTCCTGTAGGGACCGCATAGCAGCAGCGTCGTCTCGTCATGCTAGGGTATGAACACCGCCTTCAGGTCTCGTGAACGGCTAGAGACCGGCGCCTGATAGCAGGTGACCACTAGCTGTCAGTGTAAGGCCAGTTGTGCGTTCCCACCTAGGGAACTCGTTCCCCAGGGAGGCCGAGAGGGGCCTCCACCTGGTAACCTGTGCTGACTGCTCGCGTGTCCAAACAGCGGAGCTCGCCCTCAGGAAGGCCAGACAGGCCTAACACCTGATAGCAGTCGAGCTAGCCCTTGAAGTAGCTGGGAAGAACAGGGACTCGCTCCATCAGGGAGGCCTAGTGAGGCCTACCATCTGCCAATCGTCGGGCATTCCTCCATCACAGCCTTCCGCTCAGTGACTAGACTCATCCAGAAACCGCGAAACAGGAACGTGCCCTCAGAGGAGGCCACGTGGGGCCTACTACTCCATAGCGAATCCCACAGGGAAGCCCCGTGCAGCTTGCTACCTGTTAACAACCCATGCCATGATCCGTTACCGAAACTGGGGACCGGGGAACGATCTCAGGGAGGCCCAGTGCCTCCACCTGATAGCAGAACGTGCTACCCGCCGTAGTGACTGGGAACCGGGAACTTGCCCTCAGGAAGGCCGGGTGAGGCCTACTACCTACTAGCACCTCATGCTAGCCATCCAGTGACTGGAGCCCGGGAACGCCCCACAGGGGAGGTCCAGTGAGCCTGCTTACCCCACAGCAGGCTCTTAGGGAGGCCTGGTAGCGCTTACCACCTACTAGCAGCTCGAGCCAGCCGTCGAGGGACTGATGCCCAGTAACACCCCCTCAGGGGAGTCCGGACAACGCCTGCCATAGCAGGCTCTCAGGGAGGCCAGGTGGGGCCCACCACCAAATAGGAGGCCTGCAGATTCGATGGACCCTGCCGCGATTAGAGGAAGGCTGGCTGCTGCGCCCGGGCTGACGGTAGCTGTCTGCTGCTGACGAAGACCTGGACATCCAGTTATCACCTGGGGACTCATCCCCAAGGAGGCCAAAGAGGGCCTACTAGTTGACGAGGTTACTGCTGAAGTCGATGTCGATGGAGAAAATCCTCCGGGGCACACTTATGGGCCGCGACGTCGAGACTCTCTTGCAAGGAGGCCTGTCAATGCCTACTACCTGTCCTGGAGTCTGCTGCCCAGACTGCCCAAGCTGGCTACTCACAACCAACTGGCCCTTGTATGCCCGCACCTGGGGCTGACTCCATCCCAGAGGCTAGATGGCCTCCATGACGGCGCAGTCTCTCGGGCAGCTTGCCTACAGACATGAACCTAATCACATTGTCAACAGCAGTGTACTCCGCAACAAATGCTTAACAAACCCTCTAAAGCAAAGGGAGTACAACTTACGTCACCTGCTTCGGGGCGGCTGTCTTACTTTTCATACAGCGGCCTGCCGTACAAGCGAGGGCGTCAGCCATTGGCAATGCTCGGGCCTCAGGGGAGCATCCGACCCAAAACCGGCAAACAGAAGGTTATTCGATGTTCAGCTCAACCCGAGCCCTAAAGAAGGTGGAGCAGAAGACATAGAGCAAGGGTGAAAAATCATACATTTACTATGCAACCCACCGGCCATGCCATCCTCCAGGATGAGGCCGGGGACCACCAGAAGGTGGCGGCCACACAAGCTCTGAAAGGCAGAAACAGCAAATAAAGTCTAATCGCAAACAAGCGAAAGACGCTTGGCAATGTCGCTGTCCCTGCTGCAACACCTAGACTGCATTACTCAATAACCCCAGAACGCAGAGAAGGGGGCGGGCCTTGGCCGGACGACTCTGTAACAAGATGGTTGAATCAAGGATGCATAAACAAAGCCTTGTTCTTATACCTAAAGGCAGGCCAGGGGCGAACCACCTTCTTAAAAGGGAACGCCCCCCATCCTTGACGGAGCCTAGGCCAAGTGGTGCGACGCTAAGTCTGCATTAGATCTACTCAGGGCTCGGGAAAGAAATATTATCGCCCCTTATAAACACAATGAGGCCCCCGAAAACCCCTTCCCCAAAGCCCCGCAGAGCTGGGCGCAGATCTCACTACAGCTCATGCATAAACGCATACCCGGTCGTCAGCTACTTCACACTTTAAGCTAGGAGAACACAGCTCGCCCCCGACACTACAAGCCCTCGGGCGAGAGCGCAAATTCAACTACCCACATTAGTGGGAGAGATAACACGGAGAGGCAGCAAATCTCTACTAGCAAAAGTGAGGCACTCATACACAACCATATAATGTTGCAAAGAAGATCGTTCTTAGCTTACTCACGGGGAGCTGCAGGCCCTATGAAGTCCAGCGATGTTCCATAATTCCCCAAAGAACCTCTCAGGAGAGCGAAGGTACAGAAGTCCTGAAAAACATAGTTTTGAAAATGTTTCACCCTCATCGAGGGGGACTCACCACTCGCTCCTTGCGGCGCTTCAAACCCAGCCATCAAGCTAGTATACGACCACCGTCCTGAGGAGGGCGCTTTCACCAAACAAACCAGGCGGGCCATCAGAATCTTACATTTTCTGCTCAACATAGGCCCACCGGCCTGATGTAAAGTGCCCGAGGGAAACACAAGAGGAAGGGAAAAAGGCAGCATTCATCTGCGCGTCCTAGAGGGTGGAGTCCGCTGCCTGCGCTGGTTCCGGTTACCAGCCCCGGCTTCCTTCCTCCTTTTGTTGCGGGTGTCCCACCTCCTCTGCGCACCAGTCCTCCACGGAGGGGGCGTGACGGGCCAGGGACACCTGACTGCCTGGGCGCGGCCCCGGACCTCAGCGGAATGCATGTTCTAAATGCTGCCGAGCGCGCCTTCACCTCTCCGAACTTTCCCACCACTGCTTCGACGGAGGTGCCGAAAAGTTCAGATGGCGAAACCGGGGCATCAAGGAGAAAGGACTCTCTTTCTCCGCGATGTCCACAAGGTTTAACCACAGATGCCTCTCCGTGGCCACCCTCGCTGCCATCGAAACCGATGGAGAGCGCTATTTGTTTGGTGGCCCGGAGAGCGAAAATCCGGCGCAACTCGACTATCGCATCAGGGGGTCCCTCCCCCTGATCGAGGTCCCTCTACAGGTCCGCCTGGTAAGCCTGCAACACCGCTGTGGTGTGCAAAGCCGCCGCAGCGTAACCCGCTGACATGTACGCCCTGCCATTCAGGCAAGACCGGCATAACTGTCGAGGGACTGCCCAAGGCTGGGTATGTGTCGACGGCCGCACTGAGGCGAGATAAGCATAACATCTCGTCCACGGGTGGCACCGACACATACCCAGCCTTGGGCAGTCCCTCGACATCAGCGAAATTTAGCTCGCCGATGTCGATAGATGCGGGCTGAGTATGGTTTCTTCCATCCCCTCGAGATCTGCTGATAGAAATCTGGAAGGAATGGAAGACTCCCAGGAGTTGGGAGGTCATGGGCGGAGAGAAACCGATCGTCCAAACTGTTTGGACGCTCAGCCTTTCTCCTCACGCGCCGCCAAGGCAGCTGCAGTCTACCTGCAGCGCGTTCCATCACCTCCAGCAACTCCCCGTACATGGGACAGGATGGTTAAGAGGCTTCAGCTTCAACTGACTCACCCATCCTCTGCTCGAGTGGAAGAGCAGCAGACGAGGAGGAGGAACATACATTTTTTCTTTCTTTTTTCTCCTGCTCCTCCTCAGAAGTCCGCCTCTCGCGATCTGGATCGTCCTCGAGAACCACATCTGTCTCCAAGCGGCGAGCCAGATCCATCTGGGAACCACATGAACGCCGCTCAGCCTCAGCTCGAGCGGGGCCGTTCCCAGATGCTGAAAACCTCTCCCCTCGAGAAGAGGTCCAGACGAGAGCAGAGCGTTCCCAGGGGAAAACGCTCGCAATTTGCACAAGAGGCTCCCTCGCGAACCTCTCGTGCATGCTTTTCTCCCAGACAGTAAACGCAAAGTGTGTGTGTATCCTCAGCGTAAGATACTTGGTACACGTTCAACACACCTGCAGAAGTGTTGTTGCTTCTTAGCACACTTCATCGTTATCCTTCTTGTAGACGCTTTATGTAAAGACAGGCAAAACAGTCCCTGAAGACGATAAGATGCTGTCATGTTGGCAAGGCGCCCTTTTATACTTCCTGGTCGCACCTTGGTGACATCAGAGGCTGTCGCTGGTCAATAGGATTGACGTGCACCTGTCACGCTGGAGGCGTTCCCTGTAGCATCAGCTGACGCAGCGCGAGTTCCCTTTCGAAAGGGAACTTGCTTAGCCTCTGAAAAGACTTTTCATTTTTACAGATCACAAATCTTTTCACAATCCAAACAATTCCTGATCCAATCATTCCCTAAATTTTTTCCTTGAAATACACTACCATTCAAAAGTTTGAGGTTAACAATGATGCATTAAATTATTGAAGCTTGTTTCTGCCACATAATACACTTTTTTGTCTCACAATTTTGACTTATTTTCTTGTAATTGTGAGTTTATATCTCGCAATTCTGACTTATTTTCTTGTAATTGTTTTTATCTCGCAATTCTGGCTTCTTTTCTTAGAATTGTGAGATATAATCTCGCAATTACAAATTATAAATTAATAATTGTGAGATAAAAAGTTGCAATTATCTTTTAAAATGTTTTATTCTTTGGCAGAAACAAGCTTCCCTATCAAATTTCCATCAAAATATCCTGAACAAATGTATCACTGTTTCCGCAAAAATATTAAGCAGCACAAATGTTTTAAACATTAATGATCATTTTAAAAAAAATTCTTGAACAGCAAATCATCATATTACAATGATTTCTGAAGGATCATGTGACACTGAAGACTGGATTAATGACGTTGAAAATTCAGCTTTGATCAAAAATATTCAAATAGAAAATGTTTTTTCATTTTTTTTATTTAACAATAAAATTGTTTTAATGTGTTTTTGATCAAATAAATGCAGCCTTGGTAAGCATAAGAGACTTCTTAAACCTTCAAACCTTTGAAATGTAGTGTACATTTGAAAAAAAGGTGTTGAGTGATTTAATTCACCTCATTTTGTGTTGTAGTTTCGGAATCCATCATGACGGTCAAGGGAACGACTGTGAGTTAGTGGGGAGACATCCCTTCATCATGTCCCGCCAGCTCCACTACGACTCCTCTCCTCTCACCTGGTCCTCCTGCAGCAAGGAGTACATAACACGCTTTCTCGAGTGAGAACATGCACTCATGTACAGGAACATGTAATTGCATGCTTTATATCTTACGTCTTACCACTAATGTTTGAGTATTCCAGACTATGATCTTCATTCATAAAGCTCTGTTATCTTCCTCTCACCTTCTCAGTCGTGGTTGGGGTTTCTGTCTGGATGACCGTCCATCTAAGAGGGACCTCAGCACCCCGGTGGCGGCACCTGGAGTGCGATACACCCCCCAGCACCAGTGCCAGCTGCAGTACGGACCCAACGCCACCTTCTGCTCAGAAGTGGATGTAAGGAGTGCATTGTTTAAAAAACACAAGATAAATAGAAAGGGCAAGATCCATATATATTTATATTCCCTTTATCTATTTATGTCTAACTTTATCCGCTTACAGTACTATATAGCAAATCTCCTCATATAGCAGATTTTAGAGACAGTGACTATTATTGCCCAGCTCTAATCTGCTGAACGCAACTTTAAGGCAGGAAACTCTTCAGATTTTATAAACATTAACATTGTGATTTTCTGTTAAGCTGCTTTGAAACAATGTGTATTGTGAAAAGCACTATATACACTATATACTATATGACTTTAATTGCACTTTTTGTGACAGTAGCCCTGAAACTGTGGTCTATTTATTTTGGCACTGCCCATTTGTAAGACAGTTTTGGCAAAATGTTTGTGATTTTATCACAAAGAACATTGATGGCCAACTTGTGTTGTTTTGGAAACATTTATTATTTGGTCTTTTGGAGAACTGTAGAGACAAGCGCACTCAGGTCTATATAATACATTTTATTCTTTTAATGGCAAAATTCCATGTTCACAAATGTACGTTTTCCTGTAAGAAAAACCCTGTTTTATATCATTCAAGAAAGAAATGGAGCATTATATTGAATCAATCCAATTTTCTATGAAGCAAAAAGCAGTTCAAATTTGTAAACGTTTCGATGTCTTTAAGTAGATCTACATTAAGCCCTCCCCCCTAGTGTACATACATTTATGAAGTATTATCTTATATTCGGTAATTTTTGTAACATACTGTCTTTTGTTAATAAAATATCATTTTTCAAAAACACAAAAAGTGACCACGGCGATACTAGCATGTTCTGGGTGAATTCCAGGACGTTGCAATGCGGTTGCTAGGCGGATTTTAGTGGATTGCTATGCAATTTCCAAGGTGTTCCTGGTGGTTGTTTATTGCCTCTATTTAAAGGAGTCTATGGCCACGTTTCTGTGGTATTTAGATCCCTATATTTGGATTGGGACATTGTGGAATTTTTTTGGCCATTTTATTTTCCCAGAGGCAAAATTTGTCCAATCAAAAGATTGTCAGATTTTCAGAAAAAAATACATTGAATCACTTAATATATAAAAACATTATTTCACGCCCCTCTTCAATAAGCTGCATGATTTGGTGCTTTTACACCGGAGTTTAATGCTTTAGGCGTTTGCTTAAAAAGTTTAAATCTTTGCTTGTTTTTACAAGCTGAGGGGTGAGTTTAAATAATTTTTTGTGGTAATGGACACAGGTACAGTTTAGAGTACATTTAAGATTATTTTGAATTTTCTTCTTAATGTATTGTCTTGTCTCAAATAATGATCCTTTTGGTTCCAGAATGTGTGTCAAATTCTGTGGTGCGCTGTAAATGGATCATGCCGCTCCAAACTGGACTCACCAGTTGACGGAACCAGGTGTGGACATGAGAAGGTAGGAAAGATTTACATGTAGAAAGAAGTTGACTTAAAGCTACACTGTGTAACTTTTTTAGTTTATTTTTAGCTAAAAACACTTAGTTCTTTCAAAAATATATGTGCTCATTAATGTATATTTACTTCTTTCAAGTAATAAAGTATTCTCGTAAGTTTATAATATGCCATTGAAAATACATACGGGTAAGGGGTTCGAATGGGGGTCGCCATGTTGCCCCTCCATCTTGAAAGTACATTAGCCAAAGAGGGACATACCCGTAAATTCAAGCTTCGCCTTTCGCGTTTTAACACTCGATGGCACCGTGTCGAATGTGAAGAGGGGGATTATACAGAATATACAGATAAACAGAATATACAGCACTGATAAAAGTTACTTTACTAAGATTAGCTTGCATTCGTCTGGGGACCTGATAGCTGATGTTAGCAATGAAATGGTAAATAAATTACGAAAATGTAAAACTATTATTCATTTTACATTCATTTTACATAGATGTCATAACCTGCATGTTAACTGACAAATTAAATAACTGCAAATTATAATAGTTTTCTAAAGTAACCTCATCACTTGAAGGAACACTAATGGACGAGGTCGAACTGGAAGCCATGTTAATCTTGGACTAAATCGGCCACCGTAGGAGTTAAAAGGAAATCGGAATTGGGAGGAACAGAAACTAATATTTACTGGATGGTCATATACCTTTTCACCGCTAGATGGGGGAAAATATCACACAGTGTAGCTTTTAAGATAAAACTCAAAAAATTCTGTCATTAATTACTCAACCTCATGTTGTTTCAAACCTGTAAGACCTTGGTTCATCTTCGGAACACCATTTAAAATATTTTTAATGAAATCCGAGTTCTCTGACCCCTTTATGCTTATTTTTTTTGTGTACCAAAAATATTCTCGTCGCTTCAAATTATGGTTGAACCACTGGAGTTACATGGACGATTTTAACACTTTTAACACATTTTTTTTTTACTACCTTTCTGAGCCTTGAAAGTGTTAAATAAATTGCTGTATATGGAGGGTCAGAGAGCTCTTGGATTTCACCAAAAATATCTTCATTTGCGTTCCGAGGATGAACGAAGGTCTTACGGGTTTGAAACGGCATGAGGGTGAGGAATTAATGACAGAATTTACATTTTTGGTTGAACTATCCCTTTAAGAATTTTTTGTATTACTATATATTTAATGGTGTATCTGTGTGTGTCAGTGGTGTATCTCTGGTGAGTGTGTCATCGTAGGGAAGTTACCGGAAACAGTGCATGGAGGGTGGGGTCCCTGGAGCACCTGGTCCTACTGCTCTCGGACCTGTGGAGCCGGCGTACAGTCAGCTGACAGGGAATGCAACCAGCCCAAGTACCACAGCCACTCTCTTCTGCTTCTGCTCTGCATTATTCCTCAGCGCTTTTCTTTTATTCATTCATGTTTTGTGGTCGGTACGATTTTTAAAAAAAGAAATGAGTACTTTTATTCAGCACAGGATGCATTAACAGAGTTCTGAAGGATCATGTGACACTGAAGACTGGAGTAATGATGCTGAAAATTCAACTTCGAATCAAAGGAATAAATTACATTTACAAATATATTCAAATAGAAAACAGTTATTTTAAATTGCAATAATATTTCACATTATTATTGTTTTTAGTGTATCCCAGCAAGCAATTTTGCATTTAAAAGACATCTAATATCTGTCCAAACACAGCCCGGACGTCTAGTCTAGACGTCCAACCATAGCCCAAGAATAGACTAGTCAAGAAATGAAACCAAACACCTTTTAATCACTCTTGACTTTGGTTACATGATGGAATATCATACATCTCACAAGTTATTTTGAAAGTTAGTCTCAAAATTATTTTGACTAGAAGTGGGTTACTCATAGCCAGACAATATCGGGTCTATAGTTAACCGTCCTAGATGGTGAAATGACGGCTATTGCTTGCTGGGTATGTTTGATCAAATAAACGCATCATTGGTGAGCATAAGAGTCTTCTTTCAAAAACATAAAAAAATCGTACAGATCTCAACCTTTTGAGCATTAATGTGTTCGTCTGTATATATACATAAATGTAAATGTATATATATATATTGAACATTTTTAAGTTAAAAATCTAATTGTTCATTTGTCATACTTGAAATGAAAGGTCAAATCGGGTGCATTGCATTCTGGGATATACAGTATTCTGTGTGCTTGTTATATCCTGTGATTAACCATTATTGAGTGGATATTCTAATTCTATGCATACAGTGAATTTACATACGGGCTTCTACAGTATAAACACACTGCATAAAAAGTACTGTGATGGTATGCTATCCTGACAGCCTAGTCATGTGTTTCTGCATACTATCTTCTGTACTGCCAGCAGAATACACTAGAGGGCACACCTGTACCTATTTTGCAAACGGCTGCCTTAGTTCTGTCATAAATTCATAAAACCATACCATTTTGAGTCTTTAATTAACCATTGTCCTTTTATTTCTCCCCATTTCAATTCTTTCCCCTTCTCAGTCTTTCCTTGTACATTTTGCTGAACATATGATCTGTAGCATGATTTTTGTTTCTGTGTACAGACCTGAGTTTGGAGGGAAATATTGTACGGGTGAGAGGAAGCGCTACAGGATTTGCAACATGAAGCCATGTGCCAGAAAACAGCCCTCCTTTAGAGAGATGCAGTGCAGTGAATTTAACACTGTGCCTTACCACAATGAACTCTACGAGTGGATACCTGTTGCGGCCACCTGTAAGATCACTTTGCACCACATGCATGAAAATATTCATGTGCATGGTACAAGATCAATATTTATGGTCAATATTCCCTGAAGAGAAAATACACTGCCGTTTAAAAGTTTGGGGTTGGTGAGATTTTTTAAATGTTTTTGCAGAAAGTCTCTTCTGCTCACAAAGGCTGCATTTATTTGACCTAAAATACAGTCAACCATTTACAATGACTGTTTTCTATTTGAATATATTTTTAAATGTAATTTTCAAAGCTGAATTTTAAGCATCATTACTCCAGTCTTCAGCGTCACATGAAAACCATTTCTCAGAAACCATTCTAATATGCGGATTTGAGATTCTAATATGAAATGTAGGATTATTATCGATGTTGAAAACAGTTGTGCTGCTTCATATTTTAGTGTAAACCATGATACATTTGTTCAGGATTCTTTGATAAATCTAAAGTTCAAAAGAATAGCATTTATTTGAAATAGAAATCTTTTGGAACATTATAAATGTCTTTATTTTTTTTGATCGCCTTTTTTTCGTAACATATATTTAAGTAATTATCATAAATTAGGTATCATTTGAAAGCTTACAAACTCAAAATTCATCTTGTGGAAACCGTTTTGAAATCGGACATTGTGTTACCATGGAAACGTTACTCTAAATTATTCTAGCGGGCTCCTCCCCTAGTGGGTGGTGTCAGGTTTCATATTACAACAATTATTTTAACTACTTTATATTCAAAATCTTTTCCAATCTTGACAAAACGCATATTGTCGGAAAGGTCTGAGTCTTAAGGGTCCATATTTGGTGACTGTTTTGTGATGGAAGTGATATTTGGACAGAAATTTACAGGAAAATGCATCAAAAAAACACCCGGTGGCTATTTTTGGTACAGCACCTAAACAAAATCTCATGGGAACTTAAATATTTGTGATATCAACTTCAAATTTGGAACACAAATTGGTTAGACATATGGCTTTGATTTTATAGTAATTTTAGAGTAAATTATTTTTTGTAAAATATATATTTTATATGAAATAAATATTTAGTACAGTATTTTTCATTTACAGTAAATTTAAACTTCCATAACTATTTAATACTTTCATATTTTGAATTGCTTTCACTTTCAATAATCTGCAGAGTGTCGTCTTTAAAACGAGACCAAACTTTGTTTTTTTTCCAAAGCATTCTTGAATTACAGCCCTTTAAGTTTGGATAGTGCATTTGTATGTGTATTCTCAAAAAGGGGGGTGACAGTTAAAGGGTTAAAAAATTCTTACTGACCGCCAATTTTTACTACCGGTCTTAACTTGCATTGGCATATTGATAGCATCAAACCTAATATACTTAGATCTGTTTCAGAAATAATTTTATGTAAACCTCTCTAGCTTATTCAAAACTTATTTTTCCATGTGCTGTGCTAAATCTGTAAGCCATAGCAGGTGGACTAAGCCACACCTAGTTGACTCTTTTGGGCTTTAAGCAACCATCCCCGCTTCTTTGATTATATTTCTTCTCAAGAACTGTTTGAATAAACACGACTGGCTTCAGAACTGTAGCGCTATTGTTTGTTACACTGTAATGAAATGAAAACATGTGCTCTCTACAACTGAACAGCTGAGCCAAGACACTGAGTTAATGCACGCTGCGGCGGGTCGAGGCCTGTTGACATGAACATAAAACGTATTACACGTGGCTGCTTAGTTTTATAGAGTTTGTTGGTTCACTTTCAAGAATGCCCCACTTTTATTAGCCAGCTTTAGAGGCGTGTGGATTCATGACACAAATGTTTAGTCATTGTTGTTTGCTCTGTTTAAGCAGTTGGAGCACAGCAGGAACTTTGGATTGTAGATTATAGCCTAAAGACCGTGTGATGTTAGCATGGTAACAATATCTATTAATTATAAACTTTATATGATTTTTCTGGGTCTCTTGGTAACTTAGATATATAAAAAAAAGTGTTCAAAGGTTTGGGCTCAGTAAGATTTTTTTATTTTTATAAATTAATATTTTTATTCAGCAAGGATGCATTAAATTGATCAAAAGTGACAGTAAAGACATTTATAATGCTACAAAAGATTTCTATTTCATATAAATGTTGTTTTTTCGAACTTTCTATTCATCAAAGAATCCCCGCCAAAAATTGTTTCCACAAAATATTAAGCAGCACAACTGTTTATAATATTGATCATAGAAATGTTTCTGGAGCATCAAATCGTCATATTAGAATGATTTCTGAAGGATCATGTGACACTGAAGACTGGAGTAATGATGCTGAAAATTCAGATTTGAGGAATACACTGCTGTTCAAAAGATTTTTAATGTTTTTAGAAGAAGTCTCTTATGCTCACCAAGGGTGCATTTATTTTATTAAAAATACAAAAATATATTAAAATGTAAAATAACTGTTTTCTATTTGAATATCTTTTAAATGTAATTTATTCCTGTGATCAAAGCTGAATTTTCAGCATCATTACTCCAGTTTTCAGTGTCACATGATCCTTCAGAAATCATTCTAATATGATGATTTGATGCTCAAGAAACATTTATTATTATTATTATCAATGTTAAAAACAGTTTCTAGTATTCTTTGATTGAATTTCTGATTTCTGAAGGATCATGTGACATTGAAGACTGGAGTAATGATGCTGAAAATTCTGCTTTGATCACAGAAATAAATTACATTTTAACATATATTCTAATAGAAAACAGTTATTTTACACTTTTATAATATTTCACAATATTTTTTGTATTTTTAATAAAAAATGAATGCAGCCTTGGTGAGCAAAAGAGACTTCTAAAAACATTAAAAAAAAACTTTTGAATGACAGTGTATATTCACATATAAAGCACTTATAAATTGCAAGTAAATTGAGGGTTTGGTTGAGGGTTAGTTGCATGTAATTATGCACAATTTACTGTTATTACTATGGTAAGTATGTGTAACATATGTAACAAAGACACTGTAAAATTAAGTGTTAACTACCATGGTACTTTTTTTTGTATTTTCCATGATATTAAATCTATTAGTATAAATCTATAATGTATTGGTATAAAGGATTTTAAACAAACATGATAATAAAATGCTTCACTGTATCATACAGTAAATAACTCTCTCTCACAGCGCGCCCATGCGAGTTACACTGCAGGCCTGTGGAAGAGGACTTTTCTGAGAAGATGTTGGATGCGGTCACAGATGGAACGCCCTGCTTCATGAACAACAACAGCAGGAACATCTGTGTCAATGGTGTGTGCAAGGTAGTGTGGCTGGGTATGTCTTACTCAACCCATTTGTGCTTGTGTGTGCGTCCGTGTATTGATGTCTTGTCTGTGGCTGCACACCAAGTTTATAACAAAGTATTTTGTGACACTTGTCTGAATGTCATTACATATTATCAAAGCAAGTCCCTGCATCTGTGATGCACTAACAAAAATTTTTTCTTCATTATTCTTGTTCAATGTCTTTGAGTCAGCTGGAGCTGGTGTTTAGGTGACTTTTTCCTCAAGTAAATACAGGTCTAGTTCATCACATTAACTTGAAACATGTTCCACTAACATTTCACAAACGCAAAGTGGCGCAGTACTTTTTAGCTTCATTTTGAACTATGCACCATTCAAAAGGTTGTACCTTTCTTTTTCCTTCAAAGAAGTCTCTTTTGCTCACCAAGGCTGCAATTATTTGGTCAAAATACAGTAAGTACAGTACAGTAAAAGTAATATTGTGAAAAATATCATACATATTTTTTATATTAATTATATTAGTCATTTTAATGTTTTAAATGTGCTATATATTTTTCTAAGATTCTTCGATGAACAGAAAGAACAGTAAGTTCAAAAGAACAGAATTCACATTCACATTTATAATACATTATGTAAGTAACGTCACGTGAAAGACTATTATTTATATTGATTAAATATTTGTATTACCTTAATACGAACTGTTGTTTTTGTAACACAAACTGAATTATTATTTTAAACAATCCAAAATGTCTGGGTCGTCTGGGACGTAACATGTAGATTTTCCACTTTTTGACCACAAGATGTCGATAGTGTGCACAGTGTCGAAAAGCTTCAAGTAATGAACCATTTTTTAATACAGTTGAGGGGGAAGCCTCGGTGCTTCGCAAAACTTCATTTCACCTTCAATAGCAGCTTTTATTGGGGCAATCCAGAATCATAATCCATAAAACAGGCAATAGGTCAAAACCACAGAGCAAACCATCCATATAATAATAACGGTCCAAGGCACAGGAGAACAGGCAGAAAATCAAGACCATGAAACCAGAACTAGTGCTCAGAAATGTAGTGTAACCCCAACAAGACTTCGCAATGAGTGAATGAACACAGCAGGGCTGAATCCGAAATCGCCCCCTATACCCTTAAATAGGGCACTATTTGAGGGGACAACCATTTGTAGGGTTGTCCGAAACCATAGTGGACGTTATTGAGTGCACTCATTCAAACACTCAACAGCTGTCTCCTAATATTAACCTTTCAGAAATTCTGAGTTATGTTTTTGTGCCATAGAGAACAACTATATTTTGTGTGTGTATGTATGTGTGGTGGTGTTTTTGTATGTGTTTATGTGTAATCTTTCTCCAGGAGGTGGGTTGTGATTTTGGCATTAATTCTAATGCTAAAGAGGACAGCTGTGGCGTTTGTCTCGGTGATGGATCCACTTGTGAGACGGTGAAGGAGAACTTTGTGAAGCAAGATAGATTTGGTGTGTAGCACACGTGACTTATATATTTACATATTTTATTGATTAAATTAGATTTAACAAATGATAAATAAAATAATATACGTCCAGATGAATGTACTGTGTCTTGAAACTCCAATGTTTGAATGATGTCTTGTAGGGTTTATAAGTGAGATCATGTGATTTAGGTTACATGGACCTGGTTTTGATCCCTAAGGGAGCTCGGGATATCTTCATACAGGAAGTAGAAGAGGCTGGGAATTTCCTTGCGATCCGAGCGGCTGATTCAGATGAGTATTACCTCAATGGGAATTTCATCATTCAGTGGAATGGAGAGTATGAGGCAGGTGGCACAAAGTTTTACTACGAGCGGAGCGGTAATATGGAGAACCTCACCTCTGCAGGACCAACAACTGACCCTGTCATGATCCAGGTACTGATCCTCACACACATACACATTTTTTTATATATTTTTATTATAGGATTATAAAAACAAAGAAAAATGGTGCACTTACATTTAAAGTCTATAGGGAAAGAGATTCTGAGAGTTATAATGTAAAGTTAAAAAACAATAATTACAAAAATTATGGATAGTTGCATCACATCCTTTTCTGGCACAGATATGCAATTTTTGTTTGTATTAACACATTGAGTAAAGATTCAATGTTATTTACTGTGGTAATCAAACAAAAACAGCCCATTGTATTGAACCTGAAACATTTCTTTGATGAACCAATGGGCAATTTACCCAGAAAGAATTTTTGTTAGAATACCAAATGTTTTATTAATTAATTTTTTTGGTGAAACATCATTTCATTATTGCAGCAGACACAAAGAGTGATTTTGATTTATCACTCTTCTTCTGACATTATTTATGTGAGAAAGCAGGAAAAATAGCATGACAAATAAAGCTGTTGCGTCTAACACTGGCGGCACTTGCAGAACAAGATGATTTCTTGAATACTGTCATTAAATGATGGATGTTTTTTGTTTGAATTTGTTCAGTTGTTGTTCCAAGAGCTGAATCCTGGTGTCAAGTATGAGTACACCATTAAGAGGAGTCGCCCGCTTGGAAATGAAATTCTGGAACCAGAATACATCTGGAAATATGGAGCCTGGACTGACTGCAGCACCACCTGTGGGCTTGGTATGGACAAAGATTTTCTTTACTTTTCATCAAAACATTGACAAAATTTGCATTTACAAGAAATTAGCATTCAAAACTTACAGTCTCTCACTTCCACCAATATGGATCAATGATTTTGATGACATCACTTCTCATCAGATTTTCTGTCCAATCAAATGCACTCTATAATCTGAAGCCCCGCTCCCTACATTGTAAATAAGCACTGAAGCTGCGGGTGAAATCGGTCACTTGTTCACATATTTACTATTTTCTACATGGTGAATAACACAGTGCACTATATAGATAGGGAACAATTCAGCGGCTAAATGAGGATAAAACTGAGGTTTTAATTCTAGGTTGTCCTGCAAATTCCTCCCCGGCTCTGGAAGCCCAGTTAGGTCCTCTTTCAACAAATGTACACAAACAAATCAAAAATCTTGGAGTGATCAATTGACTCATGTTGTTATTAGAGGAAGCTTTTCCCATTTAAGATCTATTGCAAAACCGAAGCCTCTCCTTTCAAGCAAAGATTTAGAAGTTGTGATTCATGGTCTTGTAACATCACGATTATATTATTGCAACTCTCTTTATTCCGGTCTCCCTCAGTCTTCAATATCACGATTGCAAGCTGTTCAAAATGCGGCTACTAGACTGCTGACTGGGCCGAAAAAGAGGGACCATATCTCCCCTACTTTAGCATCTCTTCACTGGCTTCCCATTAAATTTAGAGTTGATTTTAAAATCCTTATGTTTATATATAAGTAGGCCTGTCGCGATTGGTCGATACAATCGACTGCGTCGACGCTTTTAATTAGTCGACATCAATATTTTTAGTCGACTGGGTAAGTTGGGTACGATATGAAATTGCATTAGTACTGGTACTTTAAAAATGACAGCACTCTAATAAGAGCAGTATTTCTTAATTAGCGTTGATGTGTGGGAGCAGGAGTGAGGACGTGTGTGTGAGCTCTGCTTCCACCGTTCACTAAACAATGGAAGCAGAACTGTCAGATATAAACGCGCAGCTCAGGAAAAAGAAAAGCAACATTGCGGCGCGGCCGGGACGTGCTCACGCGCGCTGCCGGACTCTGACCTGAAGCGCACGCAGCCGCCTTTCACTCAGACAGATCGCAACGCCTGTTTTGCAGATTATTGGCTTTGAATGGTAAAAAAATCATGTAAAAATGCACGTCCTGGCGAGTATTCGGGTAAATGCAGTCGGATATGTCTTTAGTGAACGTTTACAGAGCATATACAGGCTGTGTCCCAATTCGGGGGCTGCATCCTTCAAAGGCCGCATTTGAAGGCCGATTGCGTCACCGCAGCGCGACGAAGGCTGTCCCAATTCGAAGGGGCCTTCAAATGCAGCCTGCCGTCCGTGTTGCCAAGTCCGTGGTTTTCCAGCCGAATTAGGCTACTTTTTAAAGTGTTTAAAATGTGTAAATGAAATATTATCATTCTACACATTATTTTTGTTATGCAAGTTATAATTTGTAAATTAAATAAATAATTTGTACATTTATTTTTTGTCATGTCAGTTAATTTGTAAATGAAACAATAAATTGTTCTTTACATTTTTATTTACAGTACTTTTTACAACTATTTACGTAAGTTAAGTTTAAGATTAGAAAAACAAAATACATTAGAAAATTAACAGTACATAAAACAGATGGAAGAAAACGTTTTTATGTAGACTTTTATTGAGCTGGGCTGGGAGACCCTGGTGAAGCGGGACATCATCTAGAATCAGTGCATATTTCGGTCTACCAACAGGTTTGCAGTGCTGACTTATTCGACGGCTGCCATGTCGCTAAGATGTTTTCAGAAAGAGGGAAGAATAAATTAAATTAACTCACATCCTCAAATCAAATGAGCTGAACTCTGCAGGACAGCGGCCCTCCAAGACCAACGGTGCCTATCCCTGATCTATAAGACTTATTTCTAGTATTTTATTTTTAGATTCTTTTTTAAATGATAACTAATATCAAAATCTAATAATCATGTGTAAAAAGTCAGTTTTCCATAAAACCACAATATTTGCCTCTGAGATGAAGTTGAATAAAAATCTGAGGTACTTCACAATTATACTCAAATACAGAGTAAATGTAATTTGTTACATTATTTGTAATATTTAGCAACTGTTGACAGCTGCCGTTGAAGAGAACTGAAAAAACATTTATACTGGACTTTAAAGTTATATTCAACTACCTAAAAACAAAACAACTAGCCTAAAGATGTTTACCTCGGCCCATTTATGTACATAATAAAGAGTATAAACTATATAAAATCGTATGTTGGTAACATATTAGTCAACATTTTAATTTTATCAGATACATTAGATTACTGGAGTAAATTGAAACCCAATACTTGCATTTAAAAGTGTAATCTGGCAATTTCTCTTAAAAAATCTGACGTCACGGCGCGCAATGAATTCTGGGGTAGACAAGGCTGCGAAGCATCCATCCAAGTATCCTTCATTTCATGGGGAAAGAAGGACGCATTTGCAGGCCGTATTTTGAAGGAGCCTTCGAAGGACCTACGAATTGGCTTTATGCACAGCTGCACTACTTCCTGAACTTCAGCCAGCTCCTTTGTTTCCTGTCTGCCATTATTGGACAAACTGATTAATCCAGGTGTGCCTGACCTCTGTAGTCACAACAGCAATAATCAGACACACCTGGATTAATCAGTTTGTCCAATAATGGCAGACCGGACACAAAGGAGCTGGCTGAAGTTCAGGAAGTAGTGCAGCTGTGCATAAAGCCAATTGGGAAAACCTTCGTCGTGCCGCGGTGACGCAATCTGCTATAACTTCCACTGTAAACGAGTCTCGGTGCGTCCTTTGAAGGCAGCATCGGCCGCGCACTTCAAAGGATGCAGCCCTTGAATTGGGACACAGCTACAGAGTTGAATGAGAAATCGGGTGTTACAATGAATTTGGTCCGTGCGGCTCTTAAAGAGCCGAACCTAATATTCTGTGTGAAGCAGGGCAGGGCAGGAACATGCCGGCCAAGTGGGTCTTTATGGTTTTTTAACCGTAAAACAATGATAAAACAATGAATATTAAGTTCTGTCATATTATTCAATTACTTTTACAGTTTTTTTGCCATGGTATCGATTCAGTATCGGTATTGAGGTATTTTAGTCTGGTATTGTCATAATTTTGGTATCGTGACAACACTTCTATATAAAAAGTATTTGAGGATATTCTCTTTTTTTTGTTATGTTGGTTTACAATTTTGTACCTTTTTTTTTACATTTTTACTCTTTTAGTTTTACATTTTGTCAAGGGCTTGTTTACATTTATACTTTTTTATAGTACACTACTGAATGCCAACGTTGCAAGTTAAATTAAATGTTTGTAAAATGAAAAAAAGTAAAATCTTCTTGTGCCTTATTGTCCCGCTAGGGCACTGAGATCGTCTACTAACTCTTAACTGTGCTTTGGTGTCGCTATAAATCAAAGGGTGATCGGGCCTTTTCTGTGGCTGGGCCCAAGTTTTGTAATGGTCTCCCCTGTCATGTGAGGTCTGCTCCTTCAATGGACATTTTTAAATCTACTCTTAAATCGTATTTTTATTCTTTAGCGTTTAAAAACCTGTAATTATTTTTGTATATGTCTGCTCTGTTCTCTGTACAGCACTTTGGATCAATCCATATTGTGTTTAAATGTGCTTTTATAAATAAATGTTGTTGTTGTGAATAGCGCTATATAGATAGGGAGCAATTCAGACAGTGTAAATATGCTTTCAGTTGAGGCGAATGAAGTCTGGTTTCACGTTAGTGTCACGCAAACCGCCCCAGCGCACGCACACACACACACACACACACACACACACACACACACACACACACACAGACAGTCTGCTCCGGTCCAGAGACACGATGAGAGAAAAAACTCTCATTTGAATTCTGCACACTCTATTTTACACACTATTTTAAAGCGATATGGAGGAGAGAAACGTTAGAGATTAGGAGGAAACTGCAGCTTTACTAAGCTCAACTGCTCTGGTCGAGCTGTGATAAAAATTAAACGCTATTGGTTTTTTAAAAGGGGCTGAGCTGCACGATACGTCCCGCCCTGTCTTCCTGGTTCAGTGGAAATTACGTAAACACACTGAATAATGCTGCGCGTTTTAAGGCACTTTAGTGGGCCTTTAAATTGATTCATCATAATCCTTTTTTTTTCTTCAAACTATTGAATCTTTGATAGCTGGTATGTCTGTTTTTTTCCTCTCTGTATAGGTGAGCAGCATCAACCTGTGCGCTGTTTTGAGGCAGAGGTTGGCGTGGTCGAAGAAACACTGTGTGACCCCAGTACACGTCCTGATGACAGGCATCGCAAGTGCAAGAACATGGACTGCCCTGCACGGTACGAGACTGTATAAATAATGGCTGTGTTAAGAATAGCACACCATCATACTAGTCTTATTATTTCTGCAGTGTGTGGTATGTTTACTATGTATAGTATGCAGCTTTCCAGTGTGATGAAAGAACCAGAAATCATATCAATTAGGTTTTTTAAATTGTTTTCTAGAACCTAGATTACAAATGCTATTTATTTTCTTAAATAGGAAACTTTTATCATTTCATATTGCACAGTTTCACATAAAATATACACCACCATTCAAGAGTTTGAATGGTAATCTCAGCAAACTTCCAAGGGGGCCTCAAGATGATTTAAAATTATATATAATAAGGCAAAACAAGCATTAAAATAAGCCAAAACAACTAAAAACACAGATATTTATTAGTATTTAGTTTACCAATTGAATCATTTTTGTGATGAATATACATCTTTCTAGTTATGCTAAGCTCTAAAAAATATATTTTATTGGGTAGAAACTGTGAGTGAATATTGTTGTGGACAATAGATCTTAATCAGAGTATCACCATATTTACTTTTGACAGGAATGAAAACAAGACAATGAGGGATAGAATACAGTGCGTTCAATGGATTGTACTCTTGTTTAAAGGGGTCATCGGATGCAAAATTCACTTTTATATGGTGTTTGTGTAACCCCTCGATCCGCCCCGCTCCAAGCGGGACTCGAACCCGGGTCCGCCGGCATGAGAGTCGGACGCTCTAACAAGGAGGCTAAAGGCTGCAACCTCTAGCGTCAGTCGCTAGAGCGTCTCTTGAGATCAGAGGAGTGAGGTTTACTCGCACAGCACCTACTAGCTGGCCTCCGTTACATTTGCATATAAATGTGCCTTTGCAGTGTGTGGACACAACCACCCTACAATGATAAAAAATAATTCACTCCTTTTTTATCCTCAAAAAGACTAAACATGCTCAATAATTAAGCCATTTAAATTTTCTAAGCAATATGACGTCCGCCCACGGCCGCTTATGAACTGTCACATGTTAGCATATTTCCACCCTCAGCCAGTTGTACACTGTCCGCTAAGGCAGCACTTCACAGTAGCTCATTATCATTTAAAGAGACATGCATGGTAAAAAGGGTGTTGTTTTACACAAACATCGAGGAATTTTAACCAAAGTATGTTACAGACTTTACATGAAGACCCTAAAGAATCATACCAACTTGTTGAAAATGGGCATCCGATGACCCCTTTAACAACAGACTAATTGTTCAGCTGACAAAACATTTCAATAGGCAAAAAGTTGTGAGTTGTAAAACATTACATGATCTAGGATCTTTATTCAGTGTGCACAATTGTAAAGGCTGTTACGAAACCCCTAAGGTGACATAATGGTGGAAAAAATATGAGATGAGAGGAAAGTCTTTGCAAGTGAACAGAATTTGCGAGAGAACACTAATAATAATAATTTTTCCTCCCGTCTCATATATTTTTTTCTTCACAATGTTCCTTTAAGTGAAGTCTTTCCCTCACAGCCTTATTTTCATCCGTGTTAAATCCAATATGGCATCTAAAGTCTATGGGGGGCCGTGAAGTCAAAAAGGCTAAGATTCACTGGCCTAAACTCTGTGCTGACCTCAGGTGGTGGGTGGGAGGATGGCAGACATGCTCGGCTACATGCGGTCCAAACGGAGTGAGAAAGCGTACCATTCTGTGTGTGCGTACGGTGGGCGGAGAGGAGCGGGTTCTGCACCCTGGGGACTGTAAGCAGCTGCTCAAACCCAAACCTGTGGTACCTTGCAATCGAGATGTACCATGTGGGTCAGAATGGACTGTGGGGAACTGGAGCGAGGTGGGCTTTTTTATTGCTGTTTTATTTATGTAAGAGCTCTTATTAATTTACAGAGCCCCTAAATGGACATGGGAATTGTAAAAAGATGGAGATATTACAAACTTCACTCGCAAAATTTTCGCCTTCTCCCAAGAAACTTTGCGTTCACTCACAAAACTTTTGTAATGGAAAAATTATGTGGGAGGGGAAACTATATTTCAACGTAAAGTTTGTCGGGGGAATGTAATACTTTTGCAAGAGAATGCTACCATCTCATACAGTTTTTCCATCACCATGTCCCTTAGGGCCTCCGTATCAGTTGCATGTTTTGTGGATTGTTTGGAATTGTTCAGGATTTCAAGGCAAACTTCACCCTGAAAATTAGAATTCTGTTAATACTTTCTCACCCTCATTTTGACTTTTTTACTTTGACTTACTTTAAAGTATTTTTGGCTTTCAAAAGGCAAAAATAACAGTAAAAGTAATAAAATCATAATATGGATGAATGGATGGATGTGCAGAATGGATGGATGGATAGATGGAAGGATGAGTGGATGTATGGCTGTGCAGGATGGATGGATGTGCAGAATGAATGGATGGATGAATGTGCAGGATGGATGGATGAGTGGATGTATGGCTGTGCAGGATGGATGGATGTGCAGAATGAATGGATGGATGAATGTGCAGGATGGATGGATGAGTGGATGTATGGCTGTGCACGATGGATGGATGTGCAGAATGAATGGATGGATGTGCAGAAGGAATGGATGGATGAATGTGCAGAATGGATGGATGGATGAGTGGATGTATGGCTGTGTAGGATGGATGGATGGATGTGCAGGATGGATGAAAGGGTGGATGGATGATGGATGTGCAGGATGGATGAGTGGATATATGGCTGTGCAGGATGGATGGATGGATGGATGTGCAGGATAATTGGATGTACAGAATGGATGGATGGATGTGCAGAATTAATGGATGGATGAATGTGCAGAATGGATGGATGGATGTGCAGAATAGATGGATGGATAGATGGATGTTCAGGATGGATGAGTGGATGTATGGTTGTGCAGGATTGATGGATGGTTGGATGGATGAAAGGGTGGATGGATAATGGATGTGCAGGATGGATGGATGGATGTACAGGATGGATGGATGGATGGATGGATGGATGGATGGATGTGCAGGATAATTGGATGTACAGAATGGATGGATGGATGTGCAGGAGGATGAGTGGATGTATGGCTGTGCAGGATGGATGAGTGGGTGTATGGCTGTGCAGGATGGATGGATGAAAGGGTGAATGGATGAATGTGCAAGATGGATGGATGGATGGATGTGCAGGATGGATGAAAGGGTGGATGGATGATGGATGTGCAGGATTGATGGATGTGCAGGATGGATGAGTGGATATATGGCTGTGCAGGATGGATGAATGGATGGATGTGCAGGATGGGTGGATGGATGGAAGTGCAGGATGGATGTGCAGGATGGGTGGATGGATGGAAGTGCAGCATGGATGGATGTGTACTATTCCAAGACTTCTGAAGTTATGCAATTGCTTTGGATGAAGACATGACCGAAGTTCTTCGAAGTTTTTGATTTTTTTAATCTTTTTGCTTGTCAAATCTCATTCATGCATGTGCATATTTATAGGTCACTTTTGCATAGTAATTAGTTGCATTGTCATATAATTTAATTTTTTGTGTTAATGGAATATATGATCGTCATCCCGCAGTGCTCTCTGTCTTGTGATGGAGGAATAAAGTCCAGAACCGTCAAATGCGTGGCAAAACAACCCAGCCAGTGCAGCCCATCCAGTCGACCTCGTTCCACAATCCTCTGTAACCTCCAGAGCTGCTCCTCCACTAACAGATGGACGGGTTCTCCGTTTCGACCACGATTCCGACCTAGAGGCCCTCCTAAAATCCCAACGCAGGCCCCTGGGACACAAACACCAGGATATAGCACCACCATCATGCCTCCAAACACCCCTACTTCCATTACGACACACACCAACACTTCCCCAACATCCACAACATCTGACATTATCCACGAAGATGACCGTGACTTTATCTTGGTGAGCGATGGTCACAAAGACAATGGCGGTTGGGGAACGGTTCCCACAAATACTAAAGATCGGGAAACTCCTGAGGACGAGGAGGGAAGCACAGACCTGCAGCCTCCGGATAAAAGCTACACAACGGGTTATGATTATATAGTAGAAGATCCAACTGGAGAAGAAAGGGCACGTGATGTCGATCTGTTTACCAGCACTCCTAAAGAAGTCCCCACATCCACTTTCAGACCAACCACAACTCGAGCACCAATGCATACTAACACTGACACAACACAAGCAACTACTACCAGTAGAACCCAATACACTGATCTGACAACACAGCAATGCACTAAAACAAGCCCATACGAACTAAATACCACCCCAAACACAAAAGTGACACATATGAATACTCAAAGTCCACAAGTAACTTTTCCTACAGTGAAGATATTGAGAAAGGCCTCACAAACACCGAAAGGAGCCAACAAAGGCAAGGCGCCAAAAGCTCTCAGGCAGAGGCCAGAGACAGCGACCACCACCGATGACTACGGGAACCTGAATGCACGAGATCCCGTCAGTAGGAGTGCATTTTGGGAAGTGGGCAACTGGAGTGATGTAAGAATGCAAACTTTATTATTCAATGTCTAAGGTGATCACCTGCCTCTCGTTTCATTAGCTGCAAAGAATTATCACTAGATGTGCATTTCCAGGCAATGCTTGTGTGGTAGCAAAAGAATAGTGTTAAAGGTTTATGTAAGTTTAGGTTTTAGACTTTGAATGACATGATGCTGTTTTCGTGGTCATGAATTTCTTCAGTATTTTTGTCTTGTTTTTCAGTAGCAATATCTGAATATTCTTAAATCAAGGTATATTTACATGAGAAGCAAAATTACATAAGATATTAAGGGCCAGATTTACTAACAACTTGCGCCAGTGCAAACCCTCTTTTGGCATTAAAAACTACCGTCAGGATTTACTAAAGACACGCAGTGATAAATAAACAAAAAAGGCATGGACAGGGTTATTTTTGCAGCTGACCTTATTGCATATGCATTTGTAGGAGTTTCCCTTTCAGACACAACATTTATGGGAGGAGAGTATATGAATGAATCATGCAAGGTGGTTTACTAAGGTTTGCGCTCGTCAGTTTACTAGTATTTGCTCCATTGTTTACCGCCTAAAAAAGCATGTCTTAAAACTAGATGCTAATTTGCCCTGCTCTTGGTAGATTGTGTTGGTCATTATGGAAATGATCCGGCTGCGTCTGTGTTCTTTCATTTGCATGTCGTCAATAGATCACGCGCAGAACTTTCCACTCCCATCAGCGCTTTTATGAGATTGCACTCTCACGCTAATTTGCGCTGTCTTGTTTTCTGATGAATATGTAAAAATTATGTAAGTTTATGCTTAAAATGAGAATAAATATCTGCCAATTGGGTAATAAATACATTTTAGAAAATCCCTTTTGAATAAAATTTATTTTTCTTACCCCATGGTTAATTATTTTTTCTTTTAAAATTAAGTTTAGTTTTCTTATCCCATTGACAATATTTTTTTCTTGTTTTAAGCACAAAAACAATTTTAATATTTCTCAGAAAGCAATATTTTTTTTTTTTTGATTTTTTGATAAATAGAAAAGTCTTCACTGTCACTTTTGACCAATTCAGGAATAAAATATTAATTTCTTTCTAAAAAACAAAACAAAAAAACTAAAAGAAATATAATTCTGACCCCAAAATTTTGATCATTGGACCCCAAACTAGTGTACCTATTTATTTACACTTAAATCACTTAGAGTAACCCACATTCATCTGAGATAATAAAATGCAGTTATGCAGTACTAATAATGCATTCAATGCACTCATAGTCTCTAATATGTATTCTTTGTCCCAGTGCTCCACTACGTGTGGTCTTGGAGCGGTGTGGCGGTCTGTTACCTGCAGCTCAGAGCGTGAGGAAGATTGCGCCAGTGAGAAGAAGCCAGAACCTGCCCGACGATGCAACATGCGACCCTGCGCCATCTGGAAGAGCGGTAACTGGACCAAGGTAAAGCCACGTTTTCAAAAGAGATCTTAATTACTAGGGGTGTGACGAGACCCTTATCTCACGAGACGAGACGAGACACGAGATTGGGTTCACGAGAACGAGACAAGATTTTTTCATAGTATTTTTAAAGGTCCCATGGCATGGATTTTTTTATTTTATTTTATAATGTATTCTGAGTTGTACTTATATTGTTAGTATGATTTTTACATCATAAAATGTCATAATTTAGAAATAAAAGGCATTTTTTCTATACTGATGTTTGCCCTCTGGCTGAATGCCCTGTTTCAAGGGGCGTGTCTGCTGTGAGACTTCAGTAAAAACGCCCACTGTTGTGATTGGCTGACATCTTTGCATTTGAAATGAGCGGAGGGGGGCGTGTTTTAACGAGGTCTACGAGGCACGTCAGAGAGACGGATGTCACTTCGCATCAGTTCTCTCAGCACGTCTCAGTTCAGTGAACTGTTGTAGTTACTAGCATTTACTTCAGGTTATTCGTTTTTTTCTAGTCGAAGTAACTTTAGAAAATGATGGATCAGCGCTGACTTGAGACGCTAACCGTTTAGAACGATTCAGTCCGATTTGGTGAACTGGTTCGACCAGTTCACTAAAAAGAACCGGTTCAAAAGAACAATTTGTTCGCGAGCCGGACATCAATGGACCAGAGACGGAGATTGCTAACAAAGTTATATTGTAACTACTGAGTTGTGAGAGCGCTGTCAGCGCAAGTTTATTTTGTTTGTATCTGAGAGTTCTGAATGAACACGAGTCCCAGTCACGTTGAGCCCGCCTTCCTCCTTATTACCAACTTTGTAACACATGTAATGTACCATTACAGCTGTTGAGATGAACGAGTTACGAGTAAGTGTTGATTATAGCATTATTTTTTAGATATTTTCCTATCATATGAAAAGCGTCAGTGACGCGCATTGAGTACACAGCACAAACAAAGACACAACAGCAGTAATCGAATGTAATCCAGTTTATTGTGGGGATAGCTGGCTAGCCTAGCCCGGATACCCTCACGCTTACCCCCCTTCTGCTTAATCTCGCGCCGCGTTTGGTGCCTCCGCTGTGGGCCAGATGCAGTACTGGGGGTCGGTGATGTTGAAGGCCGACTGGTCAGTGCAGCCTGAGCTTCGGCGTGCGTGAGGTTTATCTCTAAAGATGTGGCTCTGCTGATGTTGAGCAGAAACTCACGACTGTATGCACATTTTAGACAGACAAGAACACTGACTCACAAGATAGAAAACAGTTTTGTCGGGAGAGAGAGAAGCCGCAGCGTGGGCACGAATAATAAAGTTCTGTGTAAACTTGAATAATTAGCTACACATCAGAAATCACTGATCACAGATCAGAAGGAACTGAAAAAAGACTTCTGTTTTCATTTGTACATCCAAACACTGAGAAACTGCCAGCATTCACTCATTCACAAGCCATGATCTCTCGAGGACAAACAAATATGGCGCTTGCATGGGCGTGCCAAATTCTCTGGGCGGAGGAAAGGGAGGTAACCGTTCCTGTTATGACGTCATAACAGGAGAATTCAAGATCAGCTCGTCTGAGCTGTCATTTTCTCAAAGGCAGAGAAAGACAGCCAGAACTCGGTTTACACCGATCAAAATTTCTAGCCACTTGGGGACCATATTCAGGCTAGGGGAACTCATATTAATGTTGAAAAAACTCATGCCATGGGACCTTTAAGAAATCCTCAATGATGAAATACATGACTAGAAAATTTGTTTGCAGGTGCATTTGAAATGTTTTAACTCATCATCTTGTAATGGATGCCATTTCAATTCTACTTTCTGAGTATGAATTATCAAATGCAGTAAAAGACATCAACACTCAAGCACTGTAAAAGGTTTTGCACAAACTCAACTGACTGGCTTCTTTCTTTTTTGATTGTCTCATCAGAACTGCACACGTGATTTATGAGCTTCCATAACTTTTGACCTCCTAACTGTGAGATCTCCCTCTCCTTAGTGTCCTGAAGGCTGTGTGTCTGATATGAAGCATCGAGAAGTGCAGTGCATCGACACTAAGAGCAGACGTCCATTGAGGCCATTTCACTGTCAGGCTCTTTCATACAAACCACCCAGCAGTCTGCCCTGCAACAGTCGGCCCTGCCTGCAGTGGGCGTACTCACCCTGGGGAGAGGTACTAAACTGAGGATGCACATACTGATGTTACAGAAAGGCAGAAAGTGATGTTACTGATGTGCAGAAAATTGTCTAGTCTAGATTAGGGATGTGACCGTATCAAATTTTAATATCACAATAATTGCTGATAAGTGTTGTCCTCCTAACAGGTTTAATAACTTCTGTCTTGTATAAAAAAAAACTCTGAACATTTAAATACAATAAATCCAGGGCTTGACATTAACACCCGCCAAATGCGGGTGGATTTCATCATCTAGCCACTTACTAGACCTACTAATCACAAAACCCCGCCTCCTCTCACTCACTCATTTAATTTGCTCCGGATGAATATTGTTGGTGTTACAGGGCTGGAATTTCACCCTGGGATTGCGCATATCGCGCTTATTTTGACTTATTCCTCCAGATTTTGTGCTCACACCCAAAGTGCGCTCACATAAAGCTGCCTCTCAGAACTTAATTGAGTTATTTTTCGTGTGTGTTTAAACAGTCAAATACACACAAAATAATGTCAAAATGCTGGTCTTGACGAGTATTCACGTAAACACAGTCAGGTATGCTTTACGTGAATATTTTGACATAATTTTTTTTAAACAATGACTTGACTTGACTGAACAAATGTTTCAGATTAACTATAGAGAACAATAATAAAGAATCTGAAAATTTTTTTTAGTCCAGACTAAAATATAAAAATGTTTAAGTTTGAAAATAAATGTCAATAAATTAAGTATTAAGTATTTGGTGCTGTGATGAACACCATTGCAAATACAAAAATCTGAATGTCTGTTTAAAACATTTACATACTGTTCAGAAACAGAAAGTAGCAGCCTGCTTTGTTTATGTGGGTTAACCACTGCATTTCTGCTGTTCCATAAGCGCCATTTACTATCAGAGAGTGAATGTGCATTTTCATTGAGCACGTCCTTCACTCGTTCCTCCATGCTTCTCATCCTTGTTGGGGTTGTGTACATTGGAGTGTGCATTCCTCTGAAGCAACACACACGTAGAGTTGTACATTTTAACCGGTTGATGGAAAAGAGTTCTAAATAATTTGTACTATACCATGGTCTGTCTGGTATTCGATTCTGATTGGCTGGAATGTGTGCATTAAAACTGTTTAATGTACAGGCAGTTTAAGCACCATTCTATATTAATCCGCTACTTTAATTGAAGCATGCACACAGAAACATTCAGGAGAACATAAACTTGTTATCAACGCTGCTCTTAATAAAATAGCTTCACTACCGAATCACAACATTATATTTCTCAGCAACGAGGGGGTAACTAACATCACTGTTTTTGAAGGAATTAAACTCACAGCTTTGAGTCGGGTGGTTCTTTGCCTCCATGTTGTGCATTACAATCGTTTAATTGTAAGCTAGCCATGGATTATCCCTTACATAAAGAACTAATCACCATATTTTGAAGTGCCCACAATAATAATAGGATGCATATTCATGCACGTTGCTTTTATGGTATATCGTGTTGCCGTATATCATCACATGTCTAGTCTAGATCAATGTTTTTCATCTGTGATTGACAGTGCTCTAAAAGCTGTGGGCAGGGAGTGAAGGAAAGACTTGTGTATTGCCCTGAGTATCAGCGCTGCAACATCACACTCAAACCCACCAGCACTGAGTCCTGCCATCGGCAGCCCTGCACCGGCTGGGCGACTGAAGCCTGGGGTCAGGTAAACCCTGCACAAATCTCACTCTTCATTTATAGAAAGCAGTTAATGTAGTGTTTGGCTCGAGATCATGAGGAATGCAATGTGTTGACACACTATTAGTAAGATTTGATTAGTAAGAAGAAATGAATGATTTTATTTGGCATGGTTGCATTAAACTGATCAAAAGAGACACTCAAGACAATTATGTTACAAAAAATTCTAATTCAAATAAATTCTGTTCTTTTGAACTTTCTATTAATCAAAGAATCATGAAAAAATCTATCATGGTTTCGATCATATCAAATATGAATCAGCACGTTTTCATAAATGATGAAAATAAATGTTTCTTTAGCAGCAAATCATCATATTAGAATGATTTCTGAAGGATCATGTGACACTGAAGACTGGAGTAATGATGCTGAAAATTCAGCTTTGATCACAGGAATAAATTACTTTTTACAATATACTTAGATTGGAAACCGTTATTTTGTAATAATATTTCACAATGTTCCTGTTTTTACTGTAATTTTGATGAAACAAATGCAGCCTTGGTGAGCATAAGATACTTCTTTATACTATAAGATACATAAGGTCCCATTTGTTAACATTAGTTAACATACAAATTTCAGCAATTACTAATACATTATTAAAATAAAAAATTAAAGGGTTACTTCAGCGATTAGCATTAAGCTTTGTATCAGTAGAAACCTGGTAGTATGATTGTGAATGATTTTTCGAATGATTGTGCTTCTCCCCCTCATGTCCCCCTGAGACGAGAGATTTATGTATTTTATGTCTGGAAAAAATCCTCAGATGACGCAAATATCGTCATTTCGCGTCATCTGAGGCTTTTTTGGCCAGAGGCTAGAGACTACAGCCAGTAGAAGGAGCTCGTTCTGAATGTTTTCAACTTGCCCATAGGGGAGGGATCTCACTCACAGAATGTAAATGCGCATGCAGGGGCGATTCTAGGATTTTAATTTTAGGGGGGCTCAGCCTCAGCCCCCAGTGAGGGTATGAAAAAAACTTTAGTTTAGGGTCCAATTCTCACTATTAACTAGTAGCTTATTAGTATGCGTATTAGGATGTTGGCTGTTTATTATTACTTATCAAGCAAATATTAATGCCTTATTCTGCATGACCATATTGTACATCCCTTAATCATACAATGTAGGCAGGTTTATAATCACTGAGATCCCAAATGTGAGGCTAGAGGGGTTTCAGGGACATGGCCCCTCAAGAAAATTTTGATTTCTATGATCTACATTTGTGCATTTTAAGATGTTCTGAACGCCAAAAAATTGGATAACAATAGCTTGAAAACCATGTCAGTGGGCAGATATGACTGATAAAGTTTTTCCATTTTTTGTCAGTGAAGAAAGTAAACATGTTTAACTGATATTTATATGTTTTATGAATCATTTTTATAGACATGTTAATTAACTGAAGGCTAACAGGAAAGCTAGGTAACTAAATTGATTAAATTAATTCACAATATGCACACATTCATTACTAATCTTATGCCCAATACAGGCTGAAAAAAGATTAGCTTTTTTTATTTACTGAGAGCTACAAATGGAATTATTAATTTACAATATGCACACATTCATTAATTACTATTTGTCTTATGCCTAATCTGAAGAAAACGGCTTTGTTAATATTTCTTGTTTGTTAATTATATTATAAATGACATTACATAGGCCTATTCCAAATCAAAATGGCGAAATTAGAAGTTTATTCATTTGCCTGAATATTTTTGTCATTTGTTTAACATTTCTGACTTAAAGAAGCAGCTGTCAAATATGAAATGTTTAGTTTAGCTACTTGCATATCTTGCACTTGACGTCGAGTCCTGCTGCTAAAATTCGCGCTCAGCCTCAGCAGCTTCTGTTTGAGCATAAAGCCTGCCTACTCTAATTTGATTGATTTTCTCAAATATTTTGACATTGACGAGCGGTGACAGACCAATGAGGCTCAGATCAACGCACGCACCTCTGCTTCTGATGTGCTTCTGATGTGCTGAAGCCCCCTTAAAAAGGGCCTAGTGATGCCCATGTGTGCACGGCCGCTCAGGCCATCATAACGGCGAGGTGCGGAGCAAAGCGAGTGTTCTCAATTAATTCCTATGAAAGTTTAGCTTCCATAGGCATGAACTGAAAACGCGCCAGACTGGACACGCACCGTGAATGACTGTGAGGTAGTGAATGAATGACAGTGCGGCCGTGAATGAATGCCGGGCAGCCATGCTCATTTTAGTTTCGGTATAGAATTAGCACCAATTTGGGGGCGGGTTGCTTGAATTGTGGGTTCATTAGCAAATGACAAACTCACTTAAATAGGTGCTTTTACATTTCGCTTTGAAACCAAATCTTCCGCCATCATCTGGTCTGTCAGCTCGTGATGAATGAAATCTGACTCCTGCTGCTGGTCTGTGCGGCGACACTCATTCGGCTCGTGCTGTATTGAGCAGACATGTTCAGTTTTTAATTGTAGTGTCTGTTCTCTAACTGAACTAAATTATTTTATTACTATAAAAATGAACATGACGATGGGGTGGTGCCACGGTGGGCAAGTGATGTAACCGGTAGTCATGGCTTGGGAGTGGCCTCGTAGGGCAGTGAAGCAAGTGCATTCTGGGAGTTGTTGTCTTTCATCCATATGAGCCAAAAATACATTTTCTGGCTTTTTCTCAGTCTATAAGGCACCAACTTCTAAAATAATTTCACATTTCTATTACATAAATGACCCATTTTAAATGCAATTTTAAACTTAGCCCGGCCCACAACATTTGAGCTCGGGCAGTTCGGTCTGGATTTAATCCGTCGAGGAATAATTATGCCCAGAACAGAAACTGTTCGGACCCATGAAATTGTCAGGGCAGGCTTTAGACGATGATGGACAGATGATAAACAGTAACGTAATCATCCACGTCACCAAAGAGCGCTTGGGTTGAATTTGTTCTAATCCTAAACGGAGAACTTGTTCGTATATGCATTCACCTTTACCATTTCTCTCAGAAATGATGATCGTGTTGGTAAGTACTCTGTGTATCCTTAAAGTCTTTTTTTACAACACCGGCAAAGATCGTGTACACTCATATTTTTCTTCTAACGTGACTTATTCCAGCGTGCGTGCAGACAGGGTTGCCAAGTTTTTACAAAAAAACCCGCCCAATTGCTACTCAAAACTAGCCAAAAACAAGCCCAATAGCTTTGCGGGGGGGTTCTCTGGGAAAAAATGTAATTTGGGGGGTAAAATATGTGTTATTTTGGCAGCATTCCTGGGTCTGTATATCACATAATTAGCGTCGCTTCAACCCGAGGACTTGGCAACACAGTGCAGTTGAGTTCTGTTGACATTTGACAACTAACGTTATGCGTCGCTCCGTTGCTCTGATTGGTTGTAGGTCTATCCAATTGTGGTCTTTCCTGGTTCGGTTGAAACACGCCCCATAATCACAGCCCAACGGAGCAGTATCAGACTCATATTCTGACTAGAATTGAGTATGACTACGTCAGGCTAGTGAAGTACCCCTTTAATACTATTTAATGGAGCTAACATGAACTAAAAATGAACAGATTGTATTTGAATTAATTCATGTTAAAAAAGATGAATACAAACTGTAACAAATATATTGCTCGTTGTTACCTAATGCATTAACTATTGTCACCTTATTGTAAAGTGTTACAGAGACAAAAATGCTAAATCGAACAGACCCCAAACTTTTGAACAGTAGTTTATTTCCTATTAAAACAGGAAGTTGGGGCTGGACGTATCAAAAGGTCCTTTTGTAAAAGCCAGTTCACGTTTGATTTACAATCCATGATTTGCGCGGTATTTATAATCATGTGGGCGGGATGTCCGTATTTCAGAGAGCATTTTATTGGACAAAAATTAGTATACGTCCCTCCCTGTGCACCCATGATGTCATCAAGGTTTTTATTGATTGACAGTGCTCCAGAAGTTGTGGTGGAGGGGTTCAGAAGAGAGCGGTGAGGTGCGTAAACCAGGAATCCGGCGAGGAAGAAAAGACGTCACTGTGTGCAAATAGCAATAAACCTGACAGTGTGGAGAACTGCAACCCAGAGGAGTGTAAAACTGAATCAGGTAAACTCAGTTATATAATATCCTGTCCTGTTTGTTTCATAATTTCTGATAAACTTAGTGTCCCCTAAATGTATTTGGACACTTAAAAGTGCCTGAATGTCATTGCATTAGATACTGCAAGATCTTTTCTCTTTACTCTTAATTTGTCTTCATCATTTTTGCTCAGTGTCTTTTAATCAGCTGGTGTTTTTTTGGATGTATGTAGTCAGGGGCACGTTCAAAGCTCAAACCGGTGCACAACGTTTTGCTACGGTTTCCGGTTGAACGTCATGTTTCCTGGAAACGGTGCGCAACGGTGTGCAACATGTTTGAGATGTGTTTTATCTCGTTTGGTGGGTGTGTCAAAAATGTCAGCCCAATCAGCAGCAATATGTATATAAACCACGCAGTATTAAAGAGACAGCTCACACAATGGGTCCAAGTAAAGTTGTTTACAAATGTGTCCGCTGCAGCTCAGTATGTAGCTATACGCAACAATTGAAGATATTAGAAGACATGATTGTCGTAAAAAAACAAAAAAATTATATATATATCAATCAACATGATGATGTATTTATTTATATTTGTATCTTCATTGCAAGGAAAATTTCATATATGGTAATTAAGTGCTTTACATAAAAATGAGAAAGAAAATACAAGCTATTAAAGAAGTAAGAACTAGAAATAAAATAAAATTAAATAAGAATTGATTACCAGGAGATAAAAAAAAGTTCATTAAATGGGATTGGGATGTTGTCTTTTATTCTGGATGGCAAGGGCAGTTATTGCATGTATTTTGCAGTATTTAACATGTATTTATAACGATTTCATCAGGCTCTGAAAATTCCTATAAAAGAACACAAAGAATGGCCTTCTCAGCTGCCATAGTTGCAACTCTTGCGTCATCAGAACAGGGTGTTCAACGCAGCACCGTTCCCGTTTAAAAAACGTTTTGCAACGTTTTGTCGGGGCTGAACGCAGCCCAGTTCTCCTAAGCAGAGGAACCACAGGTTTAGTTCATTACATTAACTATCAGCATGATTCACGAACATGCTGATCCACTGGCCACATACACACTGCAGTTCAATTCGGTTGTCAGTTCACCTTTAAGTGCTTAATCCTGTTCTGCACACACAGTTCAGTCATTTACAGGAGTGACAACTGCATTCTACAACGTAATTAACTCTCGAGAAAATGCAGGTAGTGACAACCGCATTTACATAAAACTGAATTACTAGATTTGTATTTAAATGCGCATCAGGGATGTGTCTCTGTTCTGTATGCACTGTACAAGAAAACCACAGGGAACAAGGTAGGAGCCTTGCCTCATTCGTGTTTCTAGATCTTGCTAGAAAAAACAGCGAACAAGAACAAGTTACTATTTTCATTGTTACTACAGACTAATTTTTTAACTCTTACCCCGCCAAACACGAATTTTTCGTTATTTGTGAGAAAACGCTTCCCTGCCAAACAGAATTTTCTGGGTTTTTCCTGTGTTTTCACTGTTACATGCTAGGGGGCGCTATTACGCATCTTCTGAATGAGTACAGAATCTCCGAAGCGATCGTATGTAAGCAGATGCATATGTAAAATACAGTGGTGGAAAGAGTACTGAAAAAGCATACTCAAGTAAAAGTACTGTTACTTGTCAAAACATGTAGTGCAAGTAGAGTAAAAGTACCTGTCCTTCATACTACTCAAAGTAGGAGTAAAAAGTAGCCCTTGTAAAAGTATTCAAGAGTAGTGAGTAGTGAGTATTATGCTATGAATGTTATTGATGATTTTCAGTAAGAACAAAAAAACGTGAGATCAACAGTATTTCAATATTTCTTTTAGTTTTATTTTTGACTGCTAGCACTAAAAATACAGCCATGTAATATTTGAGAAAGCAACCAATAATCTGGTAACATTTATGACAACCAGTCTGTAGATGTTTTCTTGCGGTTAATTAAAAAAGGTTGCAAAGCGTTGTACATAAACAATTTTATGTTAAAAAAGCAGTTCTTTCTTTTCAAGACACATTCATTGTACTGCTTTAATTTTTCTCTTAATTTTTCTCTGTTAAAAACGCACAAAAACGGGTGAAATGAGAAATGGCGACACAGTCGGCAGATGGAAGAAACACGTGAAAGTGTGTGAAACTGTAGACCGTTGTGTAAAAGAAATGGCAATACTGCCTCTTATATATAACATGAAGACTTCACAAAGTAACTAAAATTACAACAGAAATGCAAATTAACACATATTTGCAAAAAGAAAAGTGAAATATGTTCTGCAATAATATTGGCATATTATGCAATTCATCCTCATAAATAATATGGTAAACAGAACGAAATAGTACTAATGTACAAAACTGATATTCTCGTCAATGTGTCTGTCTGGCGGTGCAGATATAGATGCAATTAGATGGATGGATGGATTAATTGTCCACTGGGGAAATTTGTTTTCATAGTAAAATTTCTTCATCAGATACGGAATCATGGTATTCATGCATATGCCTTTAGTTTTATTTTTGATAAAATAACGTATAACGTATGTCTCAACCATTCGGAGTGAACGCATCTTCACACAGCAAGAAGACTTGCTGGCAAACGAGGACACACTCTGGCGATGGAGCGCTAGACGCTTTTTTGCCTCGACTTTGATGTCCGACCATTTCTTTTTTATTTCGGCCATGGTCCGAGGTTGTGAGGCTACACAGGGCTGTTTTTAGGCATAGGCAAACTAGGCGGTCGCCTAGGGCGCCATCAGTAGGGGGGCGCCAATAAGCGCATATCTGGCACTAGATGTTTGTGTGTAAAGGGTGTCACGGCCACCCCGTGTTATTGCTGTCCCCACTAGTTCCCCCACACTATTGGATCAGAGAACTGTCAATCTGACGATTCCTATATGCCATCAGATCAGAGTAGGCTACTGTCAAAAAAGTTCTCATTTGGAGTGCTCAACAACACCATTAGATCAGTGAACTCTGTCAATGCTTTGGCAAGGTAACACTTTTTTTAACCATAAAATAAAGCTAAATTCAAACTAAAGGCCAATTAAAATAACAGGTTCAAATCTGTATTTTGTTAGGGCAGTATTTGTGGCGGTCTAGAAATCACGCTGTGAATGGGCAGATGCTCGGTGTGTATGTTAGAGGCAAAATATAACTGCACACTTACTTCAGCATTTCATGATTATCAGTTATATTTTGACTCTATAAAGCTTTCTTCTCTTATTGCTCCTCCAAAATGTTTTTGCACCAATGCATTGTTAAAAGAATCAGTGTGTTTTGTAATTGTCCCATATAAAACTTTAGCGGCCAATTTAAAAATGGTATAATAAAATGTTCAATTTCACAACATGAATACATCCTTTATTAAATCACGTTGACGAATTTAACGTATCTTTAAGGATGGTGTTGAGCTGAATCGATTCATTCAGTTCTAATAGCGCTTAATGCAAGCAGTGTCGTACACACAGAGGGCAAAGGTTGCGTTATTTAAAGGGGAAGTTCACGCATCAATGAGTAACAAAAACCACACTGAATCAGTATTTATTCTTATTACTTTCATGTGAAATATACTAATAACACATAATAATTATGTAGTTATGTCTGAGAACAATTTCTTAGCAACTAGGGACTGCACAAATATAGGCTATATATTATAGGCCTAGGGCTATACAGGCATCTGGCTATTAATTTGAATCCTTATTAAAGCAGCACTAGGTAGGTTTTGCTCTCGGGGTCCCCCTACAGCTGGGAAACAGTATTGTCCTCTACTACTGTCGTAAACTCTGTCATCCTACATCAGGGGATGCATCGCACGTGCCTTTGTTGACATGACAACTATCATAGCCCTGAACACTGCAGGAGGAGTTCACATGCAGGTGTTCTGCTTGCGTCGCGTCTTCATCCCAGGTACAGTGGCATATGTTTCAGCATGTCATATGAATATAATTTCATGGGTTTTTTTTTTTTTTTTTTAAACGCCAAATGATCGCGATGTTCACGTTTACAAGCCAGCGTCATTATAGTAGTCTAGTCTATTGGTTACCGTTTTACAGAATCTATATGATACTTCAATTCAATGTTTGAGTGGTAGGTAATAACCATATATCGTCAATATAATATATTGACCTCCTTCAGCTCACGCCAACGAGCAAACGCTGGCCCAATGTTGATCCTCGTCCTGCCTTTAATACGATCACTTTCTCGTTTCCTCTTTTTGCATTCCTCCGACAAAACCTTTGCTTTCTTCTTTTTCTGTGCTGCCTCGGCCATGACTATAACATCCGGCAAACAAAGGATAGTTGGGCTCGCACGTCCGAATTTAAGGAAGTGGGGGTGATGGTGGAAGTGACGTATATGCCGTAAAGCAGTCGAATTTTGTAGTTCTTTTTTTTCTCTGGTTACTACCCGAAACCCGAAGTTTAAAAGTACGATTAAAAACGATACAGACCCCGTCAGGCTATGGCAGACGTGCCATTCAACCTATTCAACCTATTATAAGTCGATGTATCATCACAAGAGTCTTGAAAATATATTATGAAGGTTGAAAAGTTACCTAGTGCTGCTTTAACAAATATATACAAATATAATTTGGTTTGTATGTATTTGTTAATTAATACCAGTAATACCAATGTTGCAATGGGGGCACCAATAAGGATTTCGCCTAGGGCGTCAGAATGGCTAGAAACGGCCCTGAGGCCACAGCATTTACGGCGTCTGCAACCTTTTGCCACTCAAGTGCCTTTTTGGCATTAGTAATGCCCACACTGTGCCCTCCAAAACAAAACCTTTTCAACCTTGCCAACGATAACTTCTACTTCACATTGAGTGAAGTTACGTTTTTTTTATTTCCTCTCTGTGTTTGCCATGATTTCGCAATCGATGAATATTAACTTGTGGGCGTTTCATGGACTATGGGCGTGACATGAAGCCGCAAAAGCTGTGCTACATTTAGAATTGATTGTGATTTATTAAAGGAAAACTGCGTAGGATGTGCGTGCGCACGTCCTATGTTTCATCCGTACGCCACTTCTGACGCAAATCCTACGCCAAGTTTTATAAATGAGGCCCCAGGACTAAATGTTTGGGGGGTTTTTGGTCCGGACCAAACTAACCAAGCAAACCAAACTACAAGTGTGAACACACCCTTTAGAAACTTTACAGTGTGTACGTCAACATGTTATTTTAGTGAAAACTTATTTTTGTAAAATTATTTGCATGAAAACAGTGCTTTCTTTCAGTAAAATAAACTATCAGATCTAATCTTTTGCTATCTAATGCAATGACAATTTATACATTTTTAAGCATGCCTTATGTGTGCCATTGTATGAAATCTTTTTTTGAATAAGAGACCAAAAATGTATCTCTTTTCCCCAGATATATCCAAAAAGACATTCTGGAAAATATAGTGTGGTACCATAGATCAGTTATTTTAATGTGCCGTTCCATGTCTTTATAGTTTATTTTTAATGGTAAAGCTCCTTAAATATTTTTTTGTTGTTTTGTTTCTCTTCTTTGCAGGTCTGGTTTGCAAGAAAAACAGCATGTCGACACGTTTCTGTGAGAAACTCAAGCTGCTGGGTCGCTGCTCCCTGCGCTCCATCCGCAAGCAGTGTTGTGTCACTTGTATGATGTAACACTTGCAGAGGTCAGGCTTGGGTCATTGACCATAAGCGCAAACTGCTGGACATGCTGCAGGCAGGGTTCATGGTGCTCTAGAAATGCAGACGTCCCTCTCAAAGATATGAAAATATGAGGTTTTTACTTGAACAAAGAATCCTGGGCATGTTTCCCTCCATTTGTTTCAAAGTGCATCATGAAATGCATCCGGATACATCAAGCTTTAGTCACAGGATTCATCTTCATCAACAGTTACCCTAGATATTATTTTTTGCACTTGTTTTGGAAAATGTTATGTCATTCTTTTTAACCCAAAAATGTGTTTTGAGAGGTTTACCAGTCAAGAACTGGTTAAACACGTAGCACGACACCTGTTTTTACGGAACCATTATTTAAAAATCATGGATTAGTTGGAAACTGCCATGAAGGGAGCAAAACTTTTGCACGTACAGACTAATATTGAGGTTATTCATTAAAAATAGTAGTTATTATCTGATGTATCATGTGACCACTGATGAAAATTAACGTTTTCACACACTAAGGGGAACATGCTTTTCCATTCCACTGTTTTTCTATGTAAACACATGCTAGAAGGACGTGTTTAACAGTTGCGTTCGCGTCTTTTTGCAGTGTCTCACGCATGACACGTCATTTGAAAAATTCACCGCTCAAAACTTTTTAAAAAACTCGTTCTTTTTGTTATTGTTGTTTCACTGACCTCGTGTTTTTCACAGCTAAAACGCGTTCTGAATGAATGGCTTCTTTCTGCAGGTTTTATGAAGGTAAGTTTAAGACCTTTAAAAGACCTTTTTAAGACCAAGTACAGAAAATGTAAGGAATAAATTGATGTTCTCTAAGGGAGAAACACACATTAGCAATAATATTAACAAGTAGCTTGAAAACCTCTGTTCCCAACCACTAGAATATGGAAATGCCTTTTACTGATCACACTGCAAAAAGTGATGTTCTCCTCAGTATTTTTGTCTTGTTTTCCAGTGCAAATGTTTACAAATTCTTAAATAAAGATACATTTACTGGAGATGCAAAATGACTAAATAAGTTCTAGTTTTAAGCATAAACTTGAGCAAACATTTTCAATACATTTGCATCTCAAGTAACTTGATTTAAAGTTGCAGTCCATAACTTTGTGGGGGTTAAAAATGATCCAAAATCAATGTTTGCGCAAGTACATAACCAGCCAGTGTTCTCCTTACCCTCGCCCGATTCACAACGGTAAGTTGTAATGTGTTATAATTTGAGTGGTACTGGTAGCTTTCCGTGGTAAATTGGAGAATGGCGCCGCTCTTTGCGTCATTACGTCACATTTGTAGACTTAAAGAAGGAGTCCGGCTAGTTGGCTATCGCATGTGTGGATGCTGCAGGTGGTGGATCATTTATAGCCTTCTCTAAATGTATCATTTTGATGGCGGATTGTAATCCAGAAAGGTCCAAACGACAATCATCAGTGACAACTGGAGATTCACCCGGAGTCAAAAGCAAAAGATTAGACTACAGAAAATGAAGTCAGCAAGAAACGCTAATAAACACTAAATACACGTAGTCACGCAATGCTGATGATGTTAACGTTAAAAATGTGCGAACCAAGTATAACACTAATAATAATTTGCACGGTTTGATGTGACATTAGCTAAGCGATCGTTAGATTTAATCACCATTAGTAGCGCGATTTATTGTATTGTTTTTATTTCTCAGTTGGTCAGAACAAAAGTGGCTAACTTACTTGTTCAGATGACATTTTCCGGTGAAAACTCTTATTTTGGTCATACTTTGGTAGTACAGTATCCACACCAGTGCAGTGAATGAATGACAGCCGCTTATACTCCTCAAAACATTAGATTCATCCACACTGAGGAGCCGATGCTGATGCGCGACTCACGTAAAGATGATAACTCAAACAGAGATAGCTTTACAATGTTTACATATATTTGTATTGGAAAACAGGACAAAAATATTGAGGAAGTTGTTAATTATTTTCAATGTGTGTAACATTTAATGCCAATAAGACTTTCTGCTCTGATTTAAGACATTTTGTGTTAGTACAATTTTTAGAGACCCACAGAAAACCTGTAATACAATAATTTGTGAATATGCGAATCAGTTTGTGTAGAATTATTAACAGATTAATCCAAGATATTATTAGACAGCATATTAATAGGCTGCATGAAAAATGGAGGCATACATTTGATTTCAGAGAGTTATGGTCTCAGGTTGGGTTTTGTATTTTATTTAGCAGAAATTGCTTTGAAAATGTGCATGAACAAAGCAAATAACATCACTAACATCCCAACATAACTTGAGAATTTTAACACTTTTTTTAATGTTTTCATTCAGTGAATGCTGCCATAAAATCTTTTCATCCAAGCAGTTTCTATTTCCTGCTATAAACAAATGATGGCCTCAGATTCATGCACCAAAAAACAACATTTAAATGACTGAAAAATAGCAAAAAACAAATGACTGTGAAGTAATGGTACTTTAACTTCATTCTCCAACCTTTAAGATGTTTTTGAAATGAACAGCTTATGGGTTCTCGTCATCCAGTGAATCGTCTGTAGTATTGTGATGAAATGCAAGTGAAATATATTTTAGATACAAAAAAAATCCCAAAGTTGCCAGCAGCATCAGAATTTTGGGTTTATGAAAGATTAGGTCTTAGTTTTGTTTGAATAAAAATCAAATTTCTTGATTTTTTATAAGTTGTTGCAGGATATAAGATAGATTTGGGTTATCTGCACTGTGTTTGTTGTAGGTTTTCCTAGTTAATGTATTATAGTTACAGTCATTTGAAAATATGGATCAAACTGTGTGAATATTGTGTTCCTGTGGCTCATGGGAGCTTTGTGGTGCTGTAAACTGTTGGTGCTCAAGCGTTTAAGACATTGTTAACAAGTTAAATGCACATTACACTGAGGATGGAGGTGTTGCAGGTCAATCCTCTTTGGCCTTTAAAACAGGCCTGAACGTTTTATACTGCTCATCTGCACTGCTGATATGATTATAAATAAATGCAGTCATGATGCGTGCAATATCTGTTGTTTGATGATTTGCATTGTGACCAGCTCCGTTACAAAAATGAATCCATGATGGAAAATGGAAAGATAAATGTTGATCGCAAATATATTTAAAAGTACACTATGTAACTTTTGGTCCTCTAGCGAATATAAACAAAACTGCATGCATTTTGCAGAAGAACTTTTTTGTTGTTGTTGTGCTTCGGCTCTGCGTAACTGCAGATGAATATGGTTATCCCACTGCTCATAAAACAAGAGGCTTAAGAGATCAAATCAGTTTAGATGGAAAGGATCTCCTAATAAACCTTTTTTTCTTCTTTTGAACGACCCATTTTCAAGATTTGATCCATTCCGATGGCTGAAAATCTGATCTTATTAGTTTTGAACAACAGGTTTAAATAAAAATATGAAGTAGCCCCAATGAAATTGGCAACTTTAACCCTCTGGGGCTCTTCGGTCATTTCTGACCCAAATTTTTTTAAATAAAAAATTTTAAAAATCGTAGCTTCATCGGAATGGTCCGGAACTTGGTGACTTTATTGGTACTTGGTACATGAACACCCAAAAAAATTGGGGACAGGATTTGAAAAGTCTAAGTGGTTGTAAAAAAAATTGTCACACTCAGGACCTTCGGGTCAAAAAGGACCCCCATAGGAAATGAATGGGAAATTGGCAAAAATATAAAAATACAGAGGTTTATGTGCATACAAAGAGTGCAAAACAGACAAAAAACACACACACACACACACACACACACACACAAAAAACACAATTAGCTTTTGGATTGGCACACGTTAATTTGTGTGTGTGTGTGTGTGTGTGTGTGTGTGTGTGTGTGTGTGTGTGTGTGTGTGTGTGTGTGTGTGTTTTAGTATGTTTGGCACGTACTAGACTAATTTCCCATTCATTTCCTATGGGGGTCATTTTTGACCCGAAGGTCCTGAGTGTGACTTTTTTTTACGACCACTTAGACTTTTCAAATCCTGTCCCCAAGTTTTTTGGGTGTTCATATACCAAGTACCAATAAAATCACCAAGTTTCGGACCATTCCGATGAAGCTACGATTTTTAAAAATTTTTTATAAAACGCAAGATCCACTATAGTGGTAAAAATGTGCTATTGCGTGATAAAAATGCTCAATGTGTCCACCGGATGGCACCGATCTCATTTAAAAAATTGCTTTCATGAGGCCTAGGCTTGACTCTAAAATGAAATACAGCTTTAATAAAAAAATTATATATATGTATATATACATTTTTTATTATATTCAATGGGAAAAAATGGGTAATAATTATTGCATAAATATTAATTATAAATCATAAAATTATCTCAAAACACCAAAAGAGAAAATAAAAAATATTATTGAACAAAAATATATTTCATTGATTTTACTCAAATCTTTTTTATCTTAATCCCGCCCTCCGGGTCATTTTTGACCTGAAGGTCCTGAGTGTGACCCATAAATGAAGGGTTAAAAAACATAGTGCACTATAAAAGTAGCCTGCCACTCACCCACTGTTTGTTCTTTACTAACACTTTTTCAGGTCACCGTAAAATGGGAAGAGGTGACTCTGCAATCCAAACCGTGCCGAATCAGGCTCCATTACAGAGGTCGGGTTAAATTAGGCCAGATTTGGCAGGTTCTTCTATCCCTTATAACTTGAAACCAACTTGGCACCGCAGCGTTGTCAGCTAGGTCACAGAACGATCACATTTGTCAGCAGTGTCACACCATGTTAGTGCCCTAGATTTCATGCGCTTCATGACAAAGCGTATTACTTAACCTTGATTTTAGCTCAGTTATATAATCACACATTACCGCAATGTTCTTCCAGCAAAACAGTTCCGAGTACAGAGGTGCGACTCTTGAATAGCAGCGAGGCGACTTCCCTTTCCTGTGTACCACTAAATAATTCAGACATCCAGTCAGAGCGAGAGACCTGATTCAATGGTCCTGATTAAACTAAAAGCAGATCACTCCATAATATTAGTTAACTAGAACAACTTGTCTAGCTTTACACCTTGGGCCGAATGGTGGCACGTCAGTGGAGGCGCGCGCACTGCAATATCATGACCACACGGCGCCTTGTAGAGTCAACGGATTCAATTCAGTGTTAAATGAGACAGCTTACAGGCTATGACTTGGGTTAGGATGAGTTTATGTTATATCTGTTGATTTACAAATGATGTAAGTTCAGGTCAACTGATCAGTGATTTTATGACAAGCATGTCCAGAAGCAGGAAAACAAGAAACCATCGGTGCAAACCGACACCCCGACACCTTCAGTGGACACTCGCCTCATGAAATATTTACATTTAGTGACTGGCAAAACTGCTCACGGCTAGAATGGACGAAAACAAACAGCGTTCAAAGAGACAAGAGATTTCAGAGCCAGGTTCAAATCTACTGAATATAATATTAGAAGTTTGAACAAATCCCTTTTGTGTATAACTTGAATGTTTATGCTACAAACATGGATGACACCTTAAAGGGGACCTATTATGCCCCTTTTTACAAGATTTAATAAGTCACAGGTGTCCCCAGAATGTGTCTGTGAAGTTTTCATTATACAATGCTGTAAATGGCCATTTTTGAGTTGAAGCAAAAATATGCTGTTTTCGTGCATGTATCTTTAGGGTAGGCTGCTGCTATCCTGGGGTGCATTTTCTGTACAATGACGTAACTTTCTGTTTACCTACTATAGTACAATGCATCATTGTCGCTAGTCACGACATGACTAATATAGTTGCAAATTAACGGTTCAACCACTTTGGTTAATGATGTCACGCAGATGGTGGAGTAATAACTTCTTTGAACTATTCCGTTTGAGATTGAATTAATGCCAGATTCTTTGCTATAAATTACGGACATGGCATCTAAAGACTAGTTCTCTTTTTTTCTCTGTTATTTTGCTTTACTTCCAGATTCAATCATAGACTCTTACGTAGAGCACGTACGCACATTCAAAAACTTGACAAACTAAAAGTAAATGGCATTTGTATGTATTCAAAATACAAGATATAGATTACACCGAATGTCAGCTTGCTTATTTTGCTCAAGATAATGATTAAAATTTAAGCAAAAAACATGCTGTTTTCGTGCATGTATCTTTAAATGCAAATGAGCTGGTTCTCCCCGCCCCCCCATAGCCTGTATAGCACCTCTGATTCTACATCTGTTTGGTTTTGATACTCATCTCTATCGTTGTCAAACTCACGTGATATTGCAGTTCTTCTACTATGGCAAGCCGTTTTAACTTTTATTCATTCACAGGATATGAATTCTTGATTGTATTTTCACTAGTGAAATGTCACCATAGGCTGCCATTCAAATTGAATTCCTGATATCAACAACTAGCATTTCTGATATCAAGAATTCAATTGTTGATATCAATATAATTTCAGATATCTAAAATGGCTTTCTTACTAGTAACAATCACATTCATGACATCAGAAATGAACATTGTAACTAGTGGCAATGAATTGTTGATATCAAAAATGAACATTTTTACAAGTAGCAATTCAATTGTTGAATTTGAATGGCAGCCTATGGTGACATTTCACTAGTGAAAATACAATTACTGATATCAAGAATTAGAGTTTTTACTAGTTGAAATTCAATTGTTACTATCAAGAATTAGCATTTTAACTATTGAAAATTCAATTATTGATATCAAGAATTCAAACCCTGGGAATGAATAAAAGTCAAAACGGCTTGCCATACTTCTTCATCATGAAAGTTTATCTGCATGTGTTTTAAAGCCATATCTGTCTAAACTTCTGATATGATTTTCTGAGCGCACACATCCGAAGCACATGTACAGAAAGCTGGCAGTCAGATGGCAAGTCGCCTGACTATAAAGTATACTTTATGGCCGTGACCATCTGTGGGATGTCATTTTTGTCATCAGGAGGATCCGCGGATGTCCGCACACACCCCGTCCACATGCAGCCCAGTTGTACAACAGGGCATGTGCGAGTGACTTGAGAACTCACGACCAAAGGTGTATAATTTGACAGTGCGGAAGACGGAAAATGAAGTATACCAAGGCCTTTAAACTGCAGGTAAATGTGGTCCAAATTCGATTTGTTTTTTTGGGTTTTTTGCTCACAAAAAAAAAGTTTTTCTCATGACAGTGTGAACAGCACAAACCACATGGAATCTGATCTTTTCAACTCCAACATTTTCCGACTCTATTTTCGATATTTTCAGTGCGAGACTGCATAATCGGAGCTGCCAACGTAAGCTCTTGAAGCTCCGCCCTCTTTTAAGAAAGGGGGCCAGGAGCAACAGTTCATTTGCATTTAAAGGGACACACACACAAACTGCATGTTTTTGCTCACCCTCAAAAAGGGACAATTTTAACATGCTATAAAAATGATCTGTGGGGTATTTTGAGCTAAAACTTCACTGGGGCCATCAGAGACTATTTTACATCTTGTAAAAAGGGGCATAATAGGACCCCTTTAAATGCTCTGGTGAGGAGCTAAGCTAATAAGGAAGATTCCTTTGCCAGTCGTGGGCGGGGCCTGTTCCAATGTGATATCACTTTCGAACATATTCCTGAGCGGCTCATTTTGGGAGACTAGTTGCGTCCAAAATCGTGTACTGTCTGAGTAGGTACTACATTTGAATTTGAACGTTCTATATAGTATGAATGAATGTAGTATGAATGTAATCCGGATGAATTACATCCACCATATTGTCTTTATCATGTGTACGGAGCCCCGCATATGACATGCAAGAAAAAAAAGTAAAGCGTGCGCACAAGTTACTAATTCGTTCCCTCGATTTATAAATCATGCGCACGATTTACTATTTCGTTCCCTCGATTTATAAATCGTGCGCACGTTTTACTAATTCGTTCCCTCAATTTATAAATCATGCCCATGATTTAACAAATCGAGGGAACGAATTAGTAAAACGTGCGCACGCTTTATAAATCGAGGGAACGAAATAGTAAATCGTGCGCACGATTTAGCCTACTAGTTTTTTACTGCATGTCATGTGCGGGGCTCCGTACATGTGACCTACGGTGTCAGTTGTGTCGTTTTACCTCCATTCACAAATCCTCTCCCTTGGCCTCATGGGATAGTAAATTGTCCATCGGACATGTGACTGTTTAAGATTATGGGGAAAATACACACACTGCAGACACGTAATTATGTTCAAAGTGAATTTTGCATAATAGGCACCCTTTAATATTTATTTTCCAAGCCCTTTTTGGCCACTTCTGTATATATTATATGTAGGAAAAGTATGAATTGTTTTATGTATTTATAGTTTTATCAAAGCAAACATGGTTTACTGTCATTCAATGTTCTTTGTAAGCATGCTCTTATTTAGTGTAAGTCTCTCACTGGATCTTTGCTGTTTCTAAATCTGTGCTTGGATTTGAGGGGCATTACCGTGAGATAGATCTACTGAGATAAAACTAACCGCTAAAACCCAGATCACAGAGAAAGATAAAACTCGAGCTTCCGCACAAGTCCCCTAAATCTTCCTTATATTACATGTGGGCTGAAAAAGGAGATGGGAAAGGCCACATTTCAATTGTATTGACTCTATTGCACGTTTTTCAAATAAAATCCATGACCGCCAGATCGCATACGAGGCAGTTCTTGGCTACTGCAGCATTTCACTTTATTTGAGTTTTATCCGTGGGTTACGAAAACAAAGCCTCACAGAAAGCGAATGCAGCACACTCACTGCACGTTCAAATCCAGGAATGTGTGACTAGGGCAGGATAAGTTTTACGGCACTGTGGCCTTTTATGATTGCACATTTCAAGAAAAAATAAACACATTACAAGTCAACCTCATTTCCAGTGATGAATCCAGCAAAGGCTTTTAGGAGGGGAAAAAGCAGGGAATGCAGATAAGATAGTGATGTTTGAGCAGACAAACCATTGGTCACTGGAAACACACTTCAGTTCATCAATACTCCATAAATATCTGTTGGGTGGGATCAATGCGATCTGTGTAGAAGTCACACAACTTTTCCACTCAGCTGAGAGCTGGAATAGAGGTGTTAAGTTCTTGTTTTGAAGAGATTTTACAGAGCAACAACTATTTCTAAATAGAAAGGTCTCAGATTAAGCTATAATTAGCTGATAAACAAGGGTAGAAAAATAGTTCAAACCAATTGACTTTTAATTATTTTTTGTCAATTTGAATGTTTAAGAAGGACCAAGACACACTATTAAAGCAGCATACAAGTTTTTCATATGACTTGCAGTGTGGGGGAAAGTTACTTTTAAAAGTGTGTTCCAATAATGCGTTACTCCCTTAAAAGTAACTAATTGAGTTACTTAGTTACTTTTTATGGAAAGTAATGTGTTGCGTTACTTTTGTGTAACTTATTCTCAACTGGGCTGGGCTTTCTTGTTTGATTCTTAATAACAAAAAAAAAAATTATTTTTGCAAATATAAAGGCCCTTTCACACGGTCACACCAAAAGTGCAAATGCAAAGGAAATGCAAATTCACGCCTAGGCGGCACAGCTCAAAACAAACTTTTCAGCTGTGCTGCCATTCACAATTGCAGAAGAATAGGACGCAGAAAGTTCAACACACTAGCCTTGCTTCCATTACGCTTCAAATTGCGCAAATTGAAATTGCGAATTGAAAATGCTCCAATTTCGCAAAAACTCCCATATATCACAAAAAAGTTTTTACGCTTGCATGTGGTGGTTTTTCAGGCAATTGGAAAAAATAAAACTTTCCGAAGAAAATGCAATTCTGCATTTACAGGTCACCTGCCGTACGTAAAAGTCGATCATTCTTTATGATGTGTGATGATGCTGTGTGTTTAGACAGAAGACGAGACCGAGTTCTTTATTAAACTCATAAAAGACAATAGAATTACAAGAATACTGTGGCCTGGATGCCAGCCGAATTTAGCCCCTCCCACAACATTTGAGGTCGGGAAGTTCGGTCTGGACTTGATCCGTTGTGGAGCAACTATGCTTGAATCAGAGCTGTTCGGACCAGTCAAATTGGCTTTATACGATGATGGACAGATGATTCACAGTAACGGAATCATCCAAGTCACCAAAGAGCGATTGGGTCTTGTCGAGTTCTAATCCTAAACGGGGAACTTGTTCGTATATGCATTCACCTTCACTATTTCTCTCAAAAATGATAATCATTGTTGGTAAGTACTCCGTTCATCCTTAAAAAATTGTTTACAACACCGGCAAAGATCGTTTACACTCATCAGCGTTGCTCTGATTGGTTGCAGGTCTATCCAATTGAGTGCAGAGGCATTTTCGCCCCATAATCACAGCCCAATGGAGCAGTATCAGACTCCTAGCCTGACTAGCCTGACCCACATCAAGATGTTGGGTCTGGGAACACACCATTGGCAGGGCTCAATCCGAGGGGCGGGATAAACGGTTGTCTTTCGAATTCCCTCTGCACACAATAGGATAGCGCTACAACCAACCAGAGCAACGAAGAAGGTGAAGCGGAGCTAGTTGATAGATTAAACTTTCGCCGTATCCGGTCGGCAAAACTCTGAACACATCTTCCTTTCTTAAGAATGACTTCAGTGCCGTTCTTTGTTCTTTTCTCAAAGAAAAGCTTAACTCCAAGTCCTCCAAAGCCGATTCAAAAGCCCTTTATATTTGAACTGGCATGTTATGATTGGTTGCAACATTGAGAACCAATTGTTCAGGTATCAATAATGACAAATCTGTCGTGATGCTTCAACTTGAGTGAGATTTCAGATCTTCGATAGAAGTGAATAACAACTTAAATACGTGTACCTCACACAAATCTATTTCGTTTGGCTTCAGAGGAATATAGTGCCTAAGTCCTATGCACTACTTTTATGATTCTTTCATGGTGGTTTTTGTCATTTTTGGAGCTTGACATAACCATTTAGTTTACTCGAAAAGGGGTAAAAACCTCCAATTTGTCTTCTTTTATGTGAGAGCACTATGAATATTATGGACTATTTTTATGCTCGTTTTATGTCTTTATTTTAAGCACACTCGCTCACTATGAACTGTCACTGTATGGACAAGATTATTCTTGAACAATTATTCTTCAAAACATCTAATTTTGCTCTCAACTGAAGACCAAAGTGGTCCTGGAACAACATTCCAATCAACCAATCAGATTTGAGGAACACGTTTACAGTTTATGTCAAGTTTACACTCCAAAAATGCCGGGTTAAAATATAAGTTGGGTTGAAAATGGACAACCCCAGCAATTGGGTTGTTTTAACCCAGTGAATGGGTTGGGATAAATGTTTGCTTAAAACAACCCGATTGCTGGGTTTGTCTATTTTCAACCCAACTTGGGTTGTTTTTAACCCAGCATTTTTTAGAGTTTAGGCTTACAACCAGGGTTAGGTTCTTCAGTGTTATTCACCATCATTTCCCTCTGATTTTATGAGTTACTTATGGGGAGGGTTAGGTTTAGGAGTAGATATGACTACATTTTCAGACAGAAATGTTGTCCTGGGAATCGACAAAATATGTTGATCCAGGAACATGTCTTAGTTGACAAAATCACGGTAACCAAATGAATATATAGGCTACTTCAATAAACATGTTCTTTAACCCTAAAACACAACACAACGCAATGTGTATGTCATTAAAAATACAGGTAAAGCACCTGAAAAATCAAAACAGAAAATTGTGCCTTATTTTTAATTTGAATTTCTTGTTTTGAAGACAACTTGGAACTTTTCTAAAAGTTTTGTGACTGTTTGAACTACATCGCTCGCTTTTGATTCTTTTCTTTACTGGAATGTTAATGAAATGCCTGTGGCTCCGATAAAAGAATAAGTTCATAAACCCGTTCCACAGAATAATAATGACATGTAATGTGTAACAGACAAAGCCAATGTTGCTTTTTAGACCTCAGGATATCATTCAAGGTGAAAGGGACATGATCCACAGCGAAAAGAAAAGACAAAACAAAACACTATGATTCTGAAACTTTATCCAACTAAAAGCTTCTTATCATCAGATGGGACCAATCAAGAGTGGCCTCTGGTTAGGTTTGTTCATCTTTTTCAAGCGTCTGTGCTCTTTTCCTAGTCCACTATCAAAGAGCTCCAGATAACAGCCATTCACAAAAGCCCTATCAGACAAACCCTGCACCTAGGGAATTCAGCGAGGAGGCCCCTCACGAGTGTGAGAATGGAGGCAGGGACGTTGGATGACAGACAGGACTAGGGAGGGGTGAGGAACCGAGAGGGAGACAGCAGCATTTCTATGACCATCCTGGAGGTAGGAGATCACATCAGGAGACAGGATGCCAGGAACAGGGTCGTTTTGACGTGCATTCCCTGGAAACGCAGGAGGAATAAGTGTTGCTGTGATAATGGTTCCCAAATGGGATTAATAAAGCACTCTATTTCACCATCAGAAGCTTCACAGACTTGCTGCTCAGCCTAATTCCACAACTTCATGCTTTCTTCACTGGTCTTATGTGGAGTTCTCTGGGGCGAGAGGCATCCATGCACATTCACTGAGCAGCATGTTCCATGAGGAGTACCATGAGGAGATGGACAGTGAGTAACAGTGTGTCTGCATGCTGGTCGGTGTGTGTCGTGTATCTTCTCGCCGTCTCCGTCACCTGTGGCAGCGCATGTCCCGGGCAGAGGGCGCTCAGGGTCGACAACTCCTCATCCGCCTCCACCTCCACCTCCGGCCGGCATGTGCGCAGCTACGTGCACCTCCAGGGAGACGTGCGCCAGCGGAAACTCTTCTCCTTCCAGAAGTTCTTCCTTAGGATCGGGAGAGACGGGAGAGTCAACGGCACCAAGAGAAAAGACGATCCCTACAGTGAGTTACCTCATAATACGTTCAGTTTAGTCAGAATCACGTCGGTAATGGCCGAACAAAAACATCGTGCGTCGAGCGTTGAACATTATGTGTACATCAACTAATCTGTTAAGAAAATATAGCCTAGCTATTAATCATCCAACATTATAATTTTATTATAGGTTACATTTAAAATAATAATCACCTACAATTATCGTATGGAAGTTATGAACCGAATTGTCATTTAGAATTAAATGATGTCCAAAAAAAAAATTCTGTTGTGAATAATAATAGCCTAATAATAATTATATTAATTTGGTATAATTCGTTTTAAACCCTTTTAGAATAACTACATTAATTGCCTAACATAGCCTACATGTAGGCTATAGCCTTCAGTCATGTAGGCTATTTAAAAAATATGAATATATATGAAAATAAAGTTTAATTAAGTTTCTAATGGTTTGAAATTAGGCTTTTTAATTGTTTAATTTAACTGTATATATTGCATATAACACATACAATCAAATTGATTAATCGAGATTAATCGCATGTAACAAAAGTATGGATATAGGATGTATATATATATATATATGTGTGTGTGTGTGTGTGTGTATATACATTTGTGTGTGTATAGGCTATATATATATATATACAAACACACACACACACACACACACACACACACATATTTACAAACTGTTATGTTTGATGCGATTAATCGTTATTAATCGATATGACAGCACTAATATAGTATATTTTATATATATATATATATATATATATATATATATATATATATATATATATATATATAATATTATGACGTGTTTCTGGATTATGTCATCTTGAAAAATCTTGAATATTGTGACATGAAATTAATTAAAAAATCCAGATTGTTTTATAGGAACAAGAATATTATTACGTTATAAATACTTTTATCATTAAATTTGATCAATAAATTATTTTTGGGTTGCCTCATGTGACATTTCTATTTGACTGTTGAATCATTATAGGCTGCAATATTTGTTTAAATTGAAATTGTTGGCAAATCATGTCAGTAGACTTTAATTAATTTCCAAGCAAAACACCTAATGTGAATCCAGGGGGCTGTTCTGTCTTAATGAACCACACAAGAATAATAATACTAATATATAAACCCCATAAATGAAATTAGCTGCTCTAATAAAACAAACAAAATTAATGGGCCGTTAAAGAATGGTGCTATTGGCTGTAATATCCTTTTAAATGCATAATTGTGTCCTGCTGACACCCAGAAATCTGAGAGCAATTAACCCACTTATTGCTGTAAATGTTTCCCCTGACACAGCAAAGGAAAAGCATCCTTTACACTGTGATCAAGGGTTACGCTTGTGCTTTCAGTGGCTATATATCCCAAACAGAGTCAAGTGTCTGTTATTAGATAGTTTTTGGTTTGTTTTCATGTATTATGAGCCTATCAGTGAACTGCACAATGTGTTCTCGGTGTTTTACACAGAACAAGTTAATTAGCCATTGCTCATATGGAGCCCATGTGCAGATAAGGGTCTTCCTGTTTCCTCTGCATGTGTGTGTTTGTCTGGTGTCTCACACTGACATCCCTTCCTTTTCAAGGCTGCGGGGCATCTCGATTCAGAAGTGTGTGGTTGTTTGTATCTGGTGCTTTTATAATCAAAACTATCTTTTTAATGTCTCAGTTGTTTCTCCTTTATAAAGCATTGAGATGTCTGCTGCTTCTCAGATTGTTCTCCTGACAAAAGACCCCAGTAATCTCACACGTGTCTCCTCTTGAGTTTCAGAAGAGATCTCAACAATGTCTCAAAGTGTACCAAAGACTGCTATCACAAGTCAGAGATCTTAAAGATTTCTCATCAAATTGTTCCATTAGCTGCTAAAAAAAATCTTAGAGTCTTAAAGGGTTAGTTCACCCAAAAATGAAAATTCTGTCATCAATTACTCACCCTCATGTCATTCAAAACCTGTAAAACTTTTGTTCATCTTCAGAACACAAATTAAGATCTTTTATCTCCTATGATATGATGAACAGATTGAATTTAGGGTTTTATTAACATATAAACATTGATCAGCGAACATAAACAGAAGTTGAACCAAACGTGCTTGATGTGAGAACAAACCTCATTGGTTCTTGCTGAAGCTCAAACGTGCCTCGTAACACGAGAATGAACCTCATTGGTTCTTACTGAAGCTCAAACGTGCCTCGTAACACGAGAATGAACCTCATTGGTTCTTACTGAAGCTCAAACGTGCCTCGTAACACGATAATGAACCTCATTGGTTCTTACTGAAGCTCAAACGTGCCTCGTAACACGATAATGAACCTCATTGGTTCTTGCTGAAGCTCAAACGTGCCTCGTAACACGATAATGAACCTCATTGGTTCTTGCAGAAGCTCAAACGTGCCTCGTAACACGAGAATGAACCTCATTGGTTCTTGCAGAATCTCAAACGTGCTGCGTAACACGAGAATGAACCTCATTGGTTCTTGCAGAAGCTCAAATGTGCTGCGTAACACGAGAATGAACCTCATTGGTTCTTGCAGAAGCTCAAACGTGCTGCGTAACACGAGAATGAACCTCATTGGTTCTTTCTGAAGCTCAAACGTGCTGCGTAACACGAGAATGAACCTCATTGGTTCTTGCAGAATCTCAAACGTGCTGCGTAACACGAGAATGAACCTCATTGGTTCTTGCAGAATCTCAAACGTGCTGCGTAACACAGGAATGAACCTCATTGGTTCTTGCTGAAGCTCAAACGTGCCTCGTAACACGAGAATGAACCTCATTGGTTCTCACATGTCAAGGGAACATGCTTGAGCTTTTGTTTTCCACAACTGATGTGTGTTGATGAATGTTTATATGTGAATAAAAGCATACATTCAATCTGTTTATCATATAAAGCGATCGAGTCTCTTCAGAAAATTTTGATTTAACAGCTCAATTCATATGGATTATTTTTACAATCTCTTTATAAACTTTTTAAAGCCTCAAAGTGGTAGTTGTGTAGCTGTCAATGGAGGGACAGAAAGCTCTCAGATTTCATCACAAAGATCTTCATTTGTGTTCCAAAAATGAATGAATGTCTTACGGGTTTGGAAGGACATGAGGGTGAGTAATTGATGACAGAATTAAAATTTTTGGGTGAACTATCCCTTTAAATGAAACATAATGGAGAGTCTTTTATGAGCTATAAAGGAGCAACCTCTGAGCAATAAAAGTTGAACACATTTTGAATCTTCTAAGAAAGTGCACTCTTTAATTGTAATGTTTTTAGGTCATTTGATATCAGCATGGAAATGTCCCGGGTGCTTGAGTTGTCCCTGTTAGAGGGCAACGTGTGTTTGTGTAGCATCAGACATCACTGTGACATCTGACTGTGTAAACATGTAACCAAGCCCTCAGAGGTGTTGAGAGGAAATGTCTGTCAGATCTGTGTGTGTGTGTTTGTGCGCGCGCGTGTCAGTTTCCTTCTGATAGACTCATCTGTGATAAAACAACAGACACAAAACACCCTAGCAACCACTCAGAACATCCAGCAATCAGCAGTGCACTGTGAAGCACGTGGGACACCTCAGCATTGTGGCAGCATGTTTTGCTTCAGTAAGCTCTAGTTTTATGTCTTTATATGCCTTAGAAAAAGCATTGTAGGGTTAAACTAAAAGCATACATCTCTCAAAAGCTATATGTGCCATTTTAACTGTCTTTTTAAATTTCACAACTCCTTTATTCACAAGCGAGTAGCTAATTTAAGCGGTGTACAGCACAGCTGGGGACTCTTATGTCTATAGGGGTGAGCACATGTTACGTGTGTGTGTTCATGTTTTTCTATCCCAGACTTCAACCTGAATACACACAGACTTATGGGGACTCGTGTCACCGTGGGGACATTGAGGTCCCCATGAGGAACAAGCTTATAAATAATACAGAATGAGGTTTTTTTTTGAAAATGTAAAAATGCAGAAAGTTTTGTGTGATGGGTAGGGTTAGTTCAGGGGGAGAGAGTGTTTGTGTGCGTGTGTGTGTGTGTGTGCGCGCGGGGGGGATATCTATGTGTGTGTTCGTGTGTGTGTGTTTGTGTATCGGGAACAGCAGCAATACACATGTTCTCACTTAACTGCTCTCAACTTTAACTAGCCCTAAAGAGCCTCATGAGAGACTGAAACATCACATTCGGTTAAAGTTTCTTGATGGTGAGAACGAGCAAAACAAATGTGACAGTGAATAACATGTAATCCCAGAGGAAAATGTTACTGCTCGAAGATATCGACTTGATCTCAGATGTTTATCCTGGAAGTAAAAATAGACACAAATGAAACAATTGTTGACGCACAGTAAGAGTGCAGAGTTGTACGATGAATGTAGAGCAGCTCAGATCATTCGCTCTCAGCTGAATTTGATGAGAAATGTTTGAATTCCTATCGAGATCTCTGACTTTTGATTCCAGGTTCAGTATCTGGAGTGAATCAGAAAATCAGTTTGAGTCACTGTTGACTTTAATGTATACTTTTCAAAAGTTTGGGGACGATAATATTTTTAAGGTTTTTAAAGAAGTCTCTTGCTCATCAAGGCTGCATTTAATTGATAAAAATGCAGTAAAACAGCAATATTGTGAAATATAATTACAATTTAAAATAACACTTTTCTATTAGAATACATTTAAAAAATAATAATAATTTATTCCTGTGATCAAAGCTGATCAAATTTTCAGCATCATTACTCTTTGATGATGCTCTGATGATGCTCTAGTCTTCAGTGTCACATGATCCTTCAGGAATCATTGATTTAATTTCAAAACATTTCTTATTAATCAATGTTGAAAATAGTTGTGCTGGTTAATATTTCTGAAGAAACCGTAAAGAATAGACAATTCTTTGATGAATATAACGGCATTTATTTGAAATATAATCTATTATCTATAATCTATTATAAATGTAAACCAATTTAATGCATCCTTGCTGAAGTATTTTCTTCTTCTTTTTTTTTTTTTCTTACTGACCCCAAACTCAATTATATATGAAAAATTATTGAGATAAAGAGATTTCATTGGTGATTTGTCTCTATACAGTCCAACACTTTTGACCAAAGCATTTTCAAGCAATATACACTCACCTAAAGGATTATTAGGAACACCATACTAATACTGTGTTTGACCCCCTTTCGCCTTCAGAACTGCCTTAAAGGGTTAGTTCACCCAAAATTGAAAATTCTGTCAGTAATTACTCACCCTCATGTTGTTCCAACCATGTAAGACCTTCGTTCATCTTCGGAACATAATTTAGTATATTTTTGATGAAATCTGAGAGCTGTCTCACTCCTCCATAGGCTTTCAGAGGGACTGAAACTTGATGGCCCAGAATAGTAAGTAAAAACGTCATTTAAGGAGTCCAAATGACTACAGTTGCTCTGTATTAAGTCTATCATGCGACGAAAATACTTTTTTTTCGCATGCGCGAAAACGGCGTTCTTCTTCTACTACTACTAATCTCAGTTTTCGCGCATGCGTCGTGGCGTCAGAGGCTCAAATTGAACAACAATAATAGTGGTATAAAGTCGTTATTTTTGTTGTTTTTCCGCTCAAAAAGTATTTTCGTCGCATGATAGACTTAATACAGAGCCACTGTAGTCATTTGGACTCCTTAAATGACGTTTTTACTTACTATTCTGGGCCATCAAGTTTCAGTCCCTCTGAAAGCCTATGGAGGAGTGAGACAGCTCTCAGATTTCATCAAAAATATACTAAATTATGTTCCGAAGATGAACGAAGGTCTTACATGGTTGGAACAACATGAGGAGGGTGAGTAATTACTGACTTTATTTTCAATTTTGGGTGAACTAACCCTTTAATTCTACGTGGCATTGATTCAACAAGGTGCTGAAAGCATTCTTTAGAAATGTTGGCCCATATTGATAGGATAGCATCTTGCAGTTGATGGAGATTTGTGGGATGCACATCCAGGGCACGAAGCTCCCGTTCCACCACATCCCAAAGATGCTCTATTGGGTTGAGATCTGGTGACTGTGGGGGCCATTTTAGTACAGTGAACTCATTGTCATGTTCAAGAAACCAATTTGAAATGATTCGAGCTTTGTGACATGGTGCATTATCCTGCTGGAAGTAGCCATCAGAGGATGGGTACATGGTGGTCATAAAGGGATGGACATGGTCAGAAACAATGCTCAGGTAGGCCGTGGCATTTAAACAATGCCCAATTGGCACTAAGGGGCCTAAAGTGTGCCAAGAAAACATCCCCCACACCATTACACCACCACCAGCAGCCTGCACAGTGGTAACAAGGCATGATGGATCCATGTTCTCATTCTGTTTACGCCAAATTCTGACTCTACCATCTGAATGTCTCAACAGAAATCGAGACTCATCAGACCAGGCAACATTTTTCCAGTCTTCAACTGTCCAATTTTGGTGAGCTTGTGCAAATTGTAGCCTCTTTTTCCTATTTGTAGTGGAGATGAGTGGTACCCGGTGGGGTCTTCTGCTGTTGTAGCCCATCCGCCTCAAGGTTGTGCGTGTTGTGGCTTCACAAATGCTTTGCTGCATACCTCGGTTGTAACGAGTGGTTATTTCAGTCAAAGTTGCTCTTCTATCAGCTTGAATCAGTCGGCCCATTCTCCTCTGACCTCTAGCATCAACAAGGCATTTTCACCCACAGGACTGCCGCATACTGGATGTTTTTCCCTTTTCACACCATTCTTTGTAAACCCTAGAAATGGTTGTGCGTGAAAATCCCAGTAACTGAGCAGATTGTGAAATACTCAGACCGGCCCGTCTGGCACCAACAACCATGCCACGCTCTTTCCCATTCTGACATTCAGTTTGGAGTTCAGGAGATTGTCTTGACCAGGACCACACCCCTAAATGCATTGAAGCAACTGCCATGTGATTGGCTGATTAGATAATTGCATTAATGAGAAATTGAACTGGTGTTCCTAATAATCCTTTAGGTGAGTGTACATGTTGGATTTTTTTTAATGGTTGATAAACACTTGGACTTTTCTTGCACTGCTGTAAAATTTTACATTGTGACATATTTTGGACATTTGTACATCCTTGAACATCACGGATAGTCCGAGTGAGAAACAGAGCGGCTACTGTTAGTTTGCAGACAGAGTTTCATGAATGGCGTGATGTGAATATCACCAGAGACACATCAAAGGTGAGCGTCTTTCACATTCAGCGATGGGCTCCGACAAAAGAATAATCCTCAGCGGGTGAAATTACACTAGTCTTTATAGCACAGATCCAGTGTTGGTGGAAATGGATACTGCAGTAGTGATGCTGTCCTTTAGGCAAGACATGATTTGGGAAACACTGGCCTTTGAGGTGCTTCTGAATGATGTCACGCGTTTGAAAAGAGACCGCTGGCTGGGAAAAACAGAAACAAAGGGTCTGTGAGGGGCGTGACATCATTCTGATGACCATGATGCAGAACTTCAACAGCTCATGCCAAAAACGTACAAAATCTCTCGGATCATGTTAGATGCAGGTCATTGGATTAATGTTAAGGTTTAAGAAATATCACTACAAAAGTCTAATATCATTACAAAAGTGTAAAACACACACACACACACGCAAAACATGCTTGATGTACACTACCATTCAAAAGTTTAGGGTCGGTAAGATTTTTAAAAAAGAAATGAATGCTTTTATTCAGCAAGGACACATTTAATTGATCAAAAGTGACATTAAAGACATTTATAATTTTACGAAAGATTTATATATCAAATAAATACTGTTCTTTAAGCTTTCTATTCATCAAAGGATCCAGAATAAAAAATATTAAGCCGTTTTCAACATTGATAACAGCAAATCCACATATTAGAATGATTTCTGAAGGATCATGTGACACTGAAGAGTGGAGTAATGATGCTGAAAATACAGCTTTGATCACAGGAATAAATTACATTTTAAAATATATTACAACCTGAATACATTAGGTTATCAAAAGCAGTCACATGAGGTAAAAAAGCATCCTTAAATCAACATGAAATAAAAATATATTTTGTATAATTTTCCTGTATGGTCCTTATTGTGCATGATTTATCAGTGCATAATATTCCTATGAAATTTTTGGTTCAATCAGTTTTATTTCCTATTATTATTATTTATTGACATATTTTGGTCCTGTTTCATTGCCACAGTTAGAAATATGTCACATTATGTAAGTAAAATAACATTAAAAAGTTTCTTATTTCTTTTTTAACAAATGTACAAATGTGTACGGCCACAACACCAATTGTATTTTTATTGGATTAAAGCTGGTTAGATATGAATGTCTCAAAAGATTTGAGCATTATTTGTTCTACACGACAGCTTTGCTGGTTTCCGCGTTGGCAGAACCGTATTTCACCAAGTGCGACATGTTCCTTGACATCTTTGTTGATCCTGGAACAACATTTCAATCCACCAATCAGATTTGAGGAACAAGTTTACAGTTTATGCCAAGTTTAGGTTTACAACGAGGGTTTGGTGCTTCTACATCAGTGTCATTCACCATCATTTCCCTCTGATTTTAATGGGTTATTAATGGTAGGGATAGGGATAGGATTAGGACAAAATTTCAGACAGGATTGTTGTTCCAGGATCAATAAAATGTGTTGACCCAGAAACTCATCTACCTCGGCAAAATCAGGACGTGCCCTACATTGAGTATGGCGAATTAAATTGTATGTAAAAGTCTTGGGGAATTGAATCAGACTAATGATTATAGCGCAGTGGGGGTGTTTAACTCAGCGTCTGGTCTGTCCTTGTGAGAGACTCCAACAGATTTATGAGCTTTTATGGGGATTCCAGTGTAAAGCTGTCCCACGTGTATCCTGATCCTGTTTGATAAAGTCTGCTGTCTGTCTGACTGGAACAGCGTTTGATGCTAATAAGGGCTCATGCTAACTAACCCACATGCTAAAAAGTCCAATTAGCAAAACAAACAGACAGTGACGATTACTGAATATTTGTGCTTTAGTTTATGTGACTTGGGTAAAAAAAAATTCTTCAAAGACGTTTTGATAACATTCCCATGACGAAAACGTTATTTATGAATGCCGAAAGTCCCGTTTTTAAGAGCATTTTTTATTGGTTATGTGAATGTTAGAGATAACATTAAGGGATTGTTTTCTCTATTTTAATTTGATTTGATGGTTCCCCCTGTTGACTATAAGTAACTTTGCACCTACATGTCTACTAACTCTCATTAGAGTACTAGTTAAGTGATTAATAGACTATAAGGGAATGATTAGGTTTAGTAGAACAAGTTGACATGTACTTGCAAAGCTACTTATAGTCATTAGAATGTCTGTTGAGGTACCATCACAGTAAAGTGTTAGCAGACAGTCTACAAATGAGAGTTAGTTGATATGCATTGGTGCCACATTACTTATAGCCAACAGAATGTCAAAATAAAGTGTTACCAATGCAGACTGATCTCATGAAATGGCGTATGTATGACACGCCAATTCGTATGCCATTTTGGCGGGCTATCAAGACGCATAATACGTGTTTATCAACGCCGTTTCATTCTATTCCCCTACACTGCCCCTACCCCTAAACCTACCCATCACACACACACACACACTGCCCCTGCCCCTAAACCTACCCATCACAAGAAACATTCTGCATTTTTACATTTTCAAAAAAACATAATTTAGTATGTTTATAAATCCATTTACATTCACGTGGAATCGCACGGCGTAGACATTCACGCGGAGATGATGGTTCGTTTCGGCGTACACATACACGCGGAATCGCACGGCGTAGACATTCACGCGGAGATGATGGTTCGTTTCGGCGTACACATACACGCGGAATCGCACGGCGTAGACATACACGTGGATAGCTCAAAATGCGTACAGATAACACGCCATTTGGCTTTAGAAAGTGGCGTGTATGTTTACTCAAAGTCATGATGTCATGTTGCCCAATGTGACTTTTGAATGTTCTCTAAACCACCCAAAAAGTGGTAATAAGTGCAGTAGTAACTTTATCAAAACATTAGACTATTGTCCAACTAAAGCCGAGTTTCCACCGCAGGAACTTTCCCCAGGAACTAGGAACTTTGGGGTGGTACTCGGTGTGTTTCAACAACAGGAACCAGGGTCTAAATGAAGTTTCGGGTAAATATTTCCCCCTCCAAACGGCCCTGCTCGCGAGGTGGTACTTTTTCAAAGTTCGGGAACTTTCGGGGGTGGGACTTGGGCGTTGAACATGCTGATTGGTTGAACTCACGCAGCATTATATTTCAAGCAGCATTTTTAAAAGTCTTTTGCGAGGTTCGTTCTGCGTTCAGTAAATATCAGTCTTGCTCTTTCTGTCCGATGGCGTGCGTTCATCTCAGCAATCTCACAGTCAATGTCCGTAATAGCTGATAATAACAGACGTTGTCTTATTTTAAATCTAGCTTTACGAGCTTTCAGAATACGCTTTAGTATCAGTGCTCGTCTCTTTTCCGCCATTTTGTTAATTACCGCTTTAGTAAACCAATACATAACTAGTTACACGGTACTTTAGACCACAGTGGAAACGCAGGCAGTAGCCTCGTGGTAGTTTCTGGTACAAATTGTTCCGGGTAATTTCGGTGGAAACGGGGCTTAAGGCCCTGTTTACACCTGGTATTAAGATGCATTTTGGTCGATCGGATCACAAGTGGACGTTGCTAAATACAGGTGTAAACGGGGTCTAAACCGTTTTAAGCTTGTCCATGTTCGATCACTTCCAGAGGTAATTGAAAAGGCATTCGACCGGATTGCTTTCGTAGTGTAAATGCTCATGTGATCAAATGTGTTCAAACAGCCACAAAAGACGCCTACTCTCCGCCTGTACTACTAACCTAATGCGTCAGCATTATTGGAAGCGCAAAAGCCAGAAGGGATATAAATTTGTCGGTTGGAGACCCAAGTTTGGTTTTGAAGGTGAAAAATGTACCAAGCACAATGTTTTCTCATCATTCCTGATTTCTAACACACTCACAGCGTTCGGCTGGTCTTGCGGCAGAAACAAAAGCTGCTGCTCTCCATGTGTTTTTCTGTCGTCTCCGGACGTGTTCATATGTAAATTGTGTGAGCTTATTTCACCCATTAGATTGAAAGATCTGAAAAAGCCCAATAATTTTACCCCCACCCCCAAGGGACCCTCCCCTCGAAGAAATCAGTGTTTGAAAGTGAACAAGAGATGGATTAAAACACCAGGTGTAAACGGGAATGTGATGTGTCTCCCTCGTCTACTTGTGATCCGATCCACCAAAACGCATCTTAATACCAGGTGTAAATAGGGCCTAAAAAGTTTCAGATCTATAAATAAAATGTTTGTGCATATGTTTTGATAACGTTATTAATTACCAGATAACTTTGAGCAAACGTTCTGTCAACGTTACTGGAAGAGCATTTGATGGGAACTAAGAAAAAAGTACCATGGTATACAGAATAATAATTTGATGTAGCAACAAGTTTCACTTGAAATTGCTAGTAATTTTATAATTAATAGAGTGGTGCAGGTATGATGTCAGAACCCAGAAGACTAATTTGCTGTTGCTTTCGCTGATTCTGAGTAAAATAAAGCCTGTGGTGAACATAACTTGACGGTACTCTGATGTTTTGTTCTACAATGCAAACTGCACACACTCACACTCCAAGCAGTCTTATCTTCCCAGCAAGCAATAGCCGTCATTTCACCGTTTCAGTTCACTATAGACCCAATATCATCCGTCTATGAGTAACCCACTTCTAGCCAAAATAAGCCTGAATTTTTGGTACATTTTGCCAAAATAACTTGCGAGATGTGTGACATTCCATCATGTAAGCAAAGTCAACAGTGATTGCAAGGTGTTTGGTTTCATTTCTTTGACATGTTCATGTTCTAGATGACTAGTCTATTCTTGGGCTATGGTTTGACGTTTATTATATTTTCAATGACAGCCAAAATTTTGCCTTGTTTTAGCCTAGACATCCAGACTGTGTTTGGACGACTATTAGACCTCTTTTAAACGTAACATTGCTTGTTGGGTAGGCTTTCAAAAAATGATTTTGAAGCAGTTTCGCTATGGGTGTGTGCAATTTACATTGTAGAACAAAATGTCAAAGTATTGTCAAGTTATGTTTAACACAGGCTTTATTTTACACATGCATTGAAAACCCCCATTATAAAACCCCATAGGAAAATCTCAAAGGAACCAGCTGGGAATTATGCTGTGTTCCAGGCAGGTTTTTGAGTCCGTAAGTCACGACTTCAAATCACCGTTCCAGGCAAAGTCACGCCAAACTGCCTGAGCACAAGGAATTGTGATAGCTAGATGTAAACGAAGCATGGACCGTACGGGGCTTATGCTCATTTACAATCATTTCTATCGCCGAAGCTGCTTACTTCTTGCTTATTTGAGGGAAACAGAGGAGAAAAATCGGAGCATAAGGCAAATGAAGCTGTTATACCTTTTATTTTACGTTATTTGTAAAATAACGTGTACAACTTCCATAAACACCGCATCCATAGGGGCTGCCATTGTTGTTTCGCGGGCTATGTGACATCAGAGCTCGTAACTGGGAGTACATCGATCTAGTACAAGTTCACGGGTGGGAAATCATGGGTTTGGAACGTGGCATTAGTCTTCCGGGTTCTGACCTCATACCTAAACCACTCCATTAAAGGTGCACCATGTAAATTTTAGCGGCATCTAGTGGTGAGGTTGTGAATTGAAACCGCCCGCCGCTCACCCCTCCCTTTCGAAGCACGTAGAGAAGCTACGGTGGCTGACACAGGACAAAAATGTCCTCGTTTGAGAGAGCAGAGAGTGACTAGCGCTGTGTAGAGCAGTTTGTCCTTCTAGGGCTACTGTAGAAACATGACGGCGCAAAATGGCGACTTCACTGTAAGGTGACCCGCGGTGTATGGAGATAGAAATGGCTCATTCCAAGGTAATAAAAACATAACGGTTCATTATGCAAGGTCTTTACACCACTGAAAACATAGTTATGGATATTATATTGCATTTCTCTCAATAGATCCTCATAAATATTACACACTGCACCTTTAAAGCTACACTGTGTGATATTTTCCCCCATCTAGCGGTGAAAAGGTATATGACCATCCAGTAAATATTAGGTTCTGTTCCTCCCAATTCCGATTTCGTTTTAACTCCTACGGTGGCCGTTTTAGTCCAAGATTAACATGGCTTCCAGTTCAATCCAGACACGGTGCCATCGAGTGTTAAAACGCGAAAGGCGAAGCTTGAATTTACGGGTATGTCCCTCTTTGGATAATGTACTTTCAAGATGGAGGGGCAACATGGCGACCCCCATTCGAACCCCTTACCCGTATGTATTTTCAATGGCATATTATAAACTTACGAGAATACTTTATAACTTGAAAAAAGTAAATATACATTAATGAGCACTTATATTTTTGAAAGAACTAAGTGTTTTTAGCTAAGAATAAACTAAAAAAGTTACACAGTGTAGCTTTAAGTAACACATTGAATTAAATATGACTGAAATAATTGTGTCAATAATATTATTTACAACATTGAAAAATCCTTTTTTACAGTGTACTAGCATTTTTTGAAATGCCTTTGAAATTCAGTGGCACGTTTTTTTCAACATATACTATGGCAAATAATTTTTTTTTAACATGTACATGTTTTTTGAATTCTGTCTTTCTTTGAAGTACTTTTTTAGCCCATTTGTGTATTCCTTTATATGAAAGTAAAGACTAAATATCAGCAATGACAGAAGGGTTTATTTGTTGCGTATAAACCATAGTCTAGGCTACTATCATGTCTTCAAACATCCTCTTTGTAGTTGTCGCAGGAAGCAGTCAGGACGCTTCAGGCATAAGCCGGACGTACAGGAGACCACCAGTACGGTGCGAGATCGCTGCCATGTGTTCCACAGATGGCTTCACAACTCCACCAACACAATAAAATCAACGCAAGCGCCTCGATATCACTGACAAATAGGCATGATGCAATGACTGGTGCAATGCTGTTTTGTAGTCTCAGAAAATACAACAGTTTATTTTGCTTTTTTTAAGGGCACCAGACATCATCACGACCATAAAGCACGACCAGTTTTGGCAGAGCGCTGTGGAAAATGCACGTCTGCGCAAACAACTGCAAGCCAAAGACGCAGCGTTTAGTAACGTGCAGCAGAGCACGACCCGCTCGGGAAAACAACAGCGTGCAAAGAAATACCGGGCAAACAGACCCAGTTTAAACTTGACCTCCTGGTGCGCTGCTCCACATCTGCTGAGGGTTTTCTTGCTTTCGGTCGCTCTCGCAGGTGTTTGGCTTGTATGCGTTAAATGGAGATGGGATTACAAACACATTTACTGTAATGGCTTGGCTTGTTCTCCCAGCTCTCTTTTGTGGTTAGTTAAGTGTGGCCTCACTGACATGATGGAACTTCAAAGCCAGGCTAGGTGTTGAAATTAGTGCTATTTTTGTCATATTAGTGTAACAGTAAAGTCACCAAAACTGTGCAATAACACAAACGGAGGTATGGGAAATATATAGTGCACTGCACCCTAACGCTCAAAATAATCAAATTGAGTAGAGCCAACTCAAATTAAACAAATGAGTTCAAACAAATGAACTTTTATGAGTATTTTGAACATTGTTTTTCTTTTGAGTTCTCAAAACTGACACATTTTAAGTCATCTGAATCGTCAACTGATTGCCTCAATTTTTTTAGTTTTGCCAACTTAGTCGGGTTTACAGTGTGACCAAAACATGCGAAAACTGTTATTGAGCTTCTTCTTTGTCTAGATTCCAGCTCTGACTAATAACCCTGATGGACATTTATTGGCTGCTTTTCTTTTGCCATCCGCTCAAAATCATCCATAAAAAGTAGTTTTGTAAAGAACTTTATATGTAACCACAATTTACAGCATTATCTAGCATGTGTTTAAGCATAAGCCTTTAGATAAAAGTACGGTATCTTTACCTGGGATTTACCGGTGTTATTCTGGTTTGTGTGTGTGTGTGTTCCCCATGAGGAAAACGGCATATAAATCATAGTAAGTGATGTTTTTTGAAAATGTAAAAATGCAGAAAGTTTTCTGTGATTGGTAGGGTTAGTGTAGGAGTGTGTGTGTGTGTGTGTGTGTGTGGTACAAACATATGGCTGGCTGCCTAATGGCGTGCTTAATTTCACATGAACTTGTTGGTGGTTTGAGTCTGAGTGTGTGTGTGTGTGTGTGTGTGTGTGTGGGAGAGGTTCATTCAGCTTTTTGCAGCAGGCTTCAGCCTGGTGTCACTCTCATCTTTGATCACTGATCATTGAAGCTTCTCTAATCCGTCTCACTGTCATCCTGTCTGTGTCGTTCCTTCCTTTCATGCTTTCATCCCAGCGCTGAGAGGTCACAGAGCACTCAGATAGTTTTACCGTCTCACTTGATACCTGCAACCCGAGACCCCAATGGAGCCACTTCACATGCGCGCACACTCACACACCCGCACGTACACGGATAGATGAGTACACACACTCTGACACGATACGGACACATTCGCTCGCTCGCTTTCATGCAAAATGTTGTTGTTTGGATTTTTTTATGTTATGACCGGGGAAAAAAACGATTGATTGCCATAAAAAAAAACACTGTACACTAGAACACTAAAGTTCTAGAATTTTACATGTGAAACAACAAGTGAAATACACAAGTGATATTAGACAATGAACAGTTGAAAAGGGAAAACTGCTTAGAACTTTTGAAACTTAAAATTGAAAAAGAGATTTGAAATATGAAAACAATAATCACAAATGAGTTCTCTTTAATATCTTAATTGTTTCTCATAAACATCAAAGGGATTGAAGCGAGAACAAATGAAGAAATTCAGACATATAATTAGAGAAAATTTACCAACCAATCATCATTAGGTTATGACAATGACATTATATAATTTCATATAATATAAAGACAATTTATATATATATACTATTATTATTATAGTTTGTATTAATTATTTTGATTAATTATGAGGTAGATTTTTTGTTTTCTATACCATTTTCATTCATTTTAGTCTAAGTTTTAGTCATTTAATTCTGTGTTTTTGCTGTTTTTTAAAGTCTTTTAAAAAACGTTTTATATAGTTATTTTAGTACATCAAGTTAAACAAAATGAAAATTAGAAATTGAGAACATTTTTAAATATAGATGAAAAAATAAGTTAATTAATTAATAGTTAAATAATAGTTCCCCAAAATAAATACATTATTTTATCCTTTAAATAGCCTATATATGACAGATAAAATAATATTGAATAATTACAAATATATATATATATATATATATATATATATATATATATATATATATATATATATATATATATATATATATATATATATATAGTATTTATTTTATCTTCATAATTATCAATCATTAATTCAACATTATTTAATAATTATTATTATTCATGAATTCATTAATTAATTGATTGAATGAATAAGTAAATAAATTAAATAATTTAATTTCATTAATATATTTTTTCATATATTTATAATATGTGTATATATATAATTATATATATATATAGGAAATTAGCTTTGTGCTAAATCTGGTGTATTTACGTCAATTTAAATTGTACGTTCATCAATATGCATTGTCCCATCCAAATAAATCAATAAATACAAAATATAAACAAAACAAAAAATGTCTTTCTCATTTAAAAAATGCAGGAAAATCATTTGAGACAAAGCTAATTTTCCGCTGGGCTGATGATCTGCATCCAGTCTCAGACTAATAAAACTGATACCGATAATTAAGAAAAACACAAATATTGAGCGATAGTGATGTGCTCACTGATGTACACATATAAAATAACGCCACGACATCACATTTATCCTAACCCAATGCCACACAGACTCTCTCAGTTGATAAAGTAGCCACAGTGAACAGGAGTGTTTTAGGATAATCACAGAACTGAGGAAGCATCCAGTCTTCCTCTTCGTAGGGGGGCAGCAGAACTGTTTTGAGGGGCAACTTTAGCTGTTGTGATAGAGGCATCTTTCGACACTTTTAGGCTGATCAAAGGGCAAACCCCCCGCAACTCCAGCCCAGGGTTCACACCCGCAGCCACTGGGGTTATCACAGTCTGATAACCAGGAGTCACATGCTCCCATGTGTGTGTGTGTGTGTGTGTTCGCTGTGTTGCGTTGACAACTGAATTAAAACCTGCAAGTGAACAAAGGTCAAACACAACTGTAATTTCACCTCTGACCTCTTCACAGAAACACGCACATGCACACATTGTTTGACTTGATCCCCCAAAATGTTATTATTTATTGAAGATTTAAAGCACAACCGGAAAAATCGAAATGTTTTTACAATTGCTGAAGAAAATGTGAGGAGTGTTTGCTCATTAAAAGAGTCGCCACCTGGTTTTCTGGGTGTTAAAGTCAAGTCAGGTCACCTTTATTTATATAGCGCTTTTTGCAAAAACGAACTACAACTAAATTCTTCCATATTATTCGTCCAATAACTGTTGATGTGTTGTGTATTTCAGGTATTTTGGAGATCACGTCAGTGGATGTTGGGATCGTGGCCATCAGAGGTCTCGGCAGTAACCTGTACCTGGCTCTCAATAAGAGGGGAGAACTGTATGGAGCGGTGAGTGTCCAGAACAATACACATGCTTTTTAGTCCAGGGTTTTATTTAAACTGGGGTTATGGGGATCTTTAAAGAGCCACAAGAGGGTGCTGTTGTAAAAAAGAAAAGAAAAAAAATCCTCATAAATGCAAGTTTATATCTCACAATTCTGACTTATTTTCAGAATTATGAGATGTGAGCTTGCAATTGCGAGTTATACATTTTTTTTCCTCTCAGAATGTCTCCAAATAAACTCGCAATTCTGACTTTATAACATACAATTACAACTTTATATCACACAATTGCAAGAAAAAACTCGAATTGTGAGATAAATGCATTTTAGTCCAGGGTTTTATTTAAACTGGGGTTATGGGGATCTTTAAAGAGCCACAAGAGGATGCTGTTGTAAAAATAAATAAAATAAAAATAAAATAAGCTTGTTTCCACCATGGAATAAATGTTTTTTTTCCTCACAGTAGATTGCGAGTTATAAAATATTTTTCTCCAAATAAACTCACAATTACAACTTTATATCACGCAATTGCAAGAAAAAAACGTATTACCTAATTACCTTTAATTCTGTGGCGAAAAACAAGCTTCCATAAAAAAAAGATTATAAAATAAAATCTCATTTTAATTAATAAATTAGACTATTAATAAATATTTTATTACATTATTTTAGTAATTACATTACATTAATTTATTTAATATTAATTTTGTATTATATTATTGTCAGACATAGTTTATTTAGCCCAAACAAAAAATCATATTTTACACATATTTATATTATTGTTATTTTTCACAATATAAATAGCTTATATTTTAGAAGTTCCACAAAGGAATCTTCATATCTGGGGGTCCAAGTTTGAAAACCTTATGCCTTCTGAAAAAAAGGTGATGTGTGATGCACTGCCTGTCATTGGTCAAACAAACACGTAGCCCCGCCCCAAACTCACTCCATTGTTGCCGTGTCAGACTGGTTGCGATGTTTAGTGCACAGTCAATGTGTCTACTCTTTATTGAGAGAAAATGTACAAATAGCTCACTTATTTTAGTATTCAATACAATATACACATCCCCTTTAAAGGTGCAGTGTGTAGATTTTAGCGGCATCTAGTGGTGAGGTTGTGAATTGAAACCGCCCGCCGCTCACCCCTCCCTTTCGAAGCACGTAGAGAAGCTACGCTGGCTGACACAGGACAAAGATGTCGTCGTCGCAGAGAGTGACTAGCGCTGTGTAGAGAAGTTTGTCCTTCTAGGGCTACTGTAGAAACATGACGGCGCAAAATGGCGACTTCACTGTAAGGTGACCCGCGGTGTATAGAGATAGAAATGGCTCATTCTAAAGGCCCTTTCACACTGAACGCGTAAACGGAAAAGCGAGGCGGAAAAAACGAATTTTTCGCGTGCGAATAGTTCGCGTCAAAACCATTCACATCAGCCGCGACGCGAGTTTGCGATGTCTGTGACGTTTCAGAGCTCCAACATTCCAAAACATTCGCGGCGACAGTAAACATGGACACTTCATCATCCAGTGAAGACGAACTTTTCATTTTATTTAAAAGACCAAATAGAAGGTTTTGGGTGCACCCACTCTTAAAGAACAGAGAGTCTGAAGGGGAGTATGGCAATCTTGTACAGGAGCTAAAACGACAAATAACTAACACACAACATACTCACAGTCATGATAGCCGAGTTGGCTGGCAATGCTACGCCACACATTATCTTTTAAATCGGTGTCCTTATAGTTTTTGTTTGTTTTATCAAACAAAACGGGATGCGTCGACACACAAGCTATCAGAAGATCAGTCATTGTTGCTGTGACGTCACCTTTGTTTCCGTGTTTGTGATTGGTTGAAGCCCTTTCCGTCTCCGCGAAAGTAAAAAAAAATCGACATTGAAGCGGGAAAAAAAAATGTCGTTTTTTCGCCGCAGCACATTCGCGTTTGGTGTGGAAGCACCCATTGTACATACAGCTGATCGAAAAATAAAACCATCGCGCGAATTATTCGCGCGTCAAAATCGCGTTCAGTGTGAAAGGGCCTTAAGGTAATAAAAACATAACGGTTCATTATGCAAGGTCTTTACACACCACTGGAAACATAGCAATGGATATTATTATATTGTATTTCTGTCAATAGATCCTCATAAATATTACACACTGCACCTTTAGGTAACACATTGAATTAAATATGACTGAAATAATTGTGTCTAAAAAATGGCTCTTTTAAGAACTGTTTACTGAAAGGTTTACCTTTATTTTTGAAAGTGTAGTCAGAGCTGATAGACCAGACCATGTTGGACGAGCACGTTTCAAAAACCAGCATGACCTGGTTTTCCTGGCAGGATATGTAACAAACTCTTTGTTTCATGTATTTCAGAGAAACTATGGCATAAACTGCCGTCTGAAGGAGCGCATCGAGGAGAACGGGTATAACACATACGCATCCGCCGAGTGGAGGAACAAGAAGCGACAGATGTTTGTAGGCCTGAGCGCTCATGGAAGGCCTCTGCGCGGGAGAAAAACCCGCAGGAAGAACACAGCTACACACTTCTTACCCATAATGCTGTGACTTACGGGATGATGGAGAGAGAGACTTTGTCCACATGTGGCGGTGCTCCTTTGAGATGGGTTCAGTGTTTGCTTGCTCCTTCATTGCTCTTTGGTTCCAGGCACTCATTATACGTTTATGCTCCTGCCAGCTGATATTAAGTGGTGAAAAGTTCATGAATGCACGGGCTTTCATTTCCACTGTGCGTTATCCCAGTGTTCTGTAATTGTGGATTATGTGTGCGAGAGTTTCCTTCAAGCTCTCTTCAATAGGATCATATTTCTAAGATCATTTATTTCTAAAGGACATGAACATCTTGTAGGAGCGGCTCTAAGGCTGCAGGCGTCGCACAGAGAAAGATAGTGGGGATGTATATGGGAAATTTGTATCTTCAGTTTTGGACTGCTTTGAAATAAATTATTTATTTGTATTGTATTTAAATAAAATACTCTAAAAAACATATTAAAAGCATATGAAATGGATAACCTCTAATTCCTGTGAAATAAAATCTATTTTGTTATCCTCCTGCAGAGCAGCTTGTGCCGTGTTTCATGTTCACGTTCCCGACGGGATGGAAACATTTTGCAAAGTAAACAAAGGTCCAGTCATTTTTCATGATCAATCGCAAGTGTCATTACCATTTTATTCCATTATTCATACTAATAATTCTCTTTAGACTCTTATTAATGCAGTCATTTATTACAAAATCCCCCCAGTATAGATTAAAGGCAGAAATACCAGAAATCAATCAGGGTTATTACTGTCAACAACTATTAAAAACATTTTCGTTCACTGAAATAAAGCTGATATATAAATATAAGATGTAATACGGTAAATATAAATATTAACATTAAACTAAATGAAAATGAGAAACGTTGCCTTGGCAAACAAGTTGAAGCACTACAATGAATAAATAAAATGGAAATAAATGAAAACTAAAAGTTTTTATTTTTATTTTTTATTATTAAACCTGAAAATCACATGGATTCATAAATAAATGGCATAAATGAATAAAAAATGACACAAAATTAACTGGAATTAAAATAAATAAATAAAAACTACAATTAAATGTAGAAAAAATTGTCAGAATTAAATTAAAAATAATTGTCATAAATGAATAAAAATGACAAAAGCACACACAAGACCATTACTGAATATTTTACTAAAATTGAGTTTTAAAATGAAAAGCTAAAAATTGATAACAAATAAATAAGATAGAAATAAATAAACTAAAATAAGAGTATTAAACATTGTTGAAATTAAACCTAAAAAAAATGACATAAATTCATTAAAATGACAAAAGCACATGCAAGAAAATGGCAAAAAATGTAACTAAAATTACAATAAAAAACTGAAAATGTAAAATGAAAAGCTCAAAATGGATAACAAATAAATAATAAATAAAATAGAAATAAATAAACTAAAATAAGAGTATTAAACATTGTTCAAATTAAACCTAAAAAATGACATAAATTGATAAAAACGATAAAAGCACTTCCAGGAAAATGGCTAAAAATGTAACTAAAATTACAATAAAAAACTGAAAATGTAAAATGAAAAGCTAAAAGTAGATAAAAATGGATAACAAATAAATAATAAATCAAATAGAAATAAATAAACTAAAATAAGAGTATTAAACATTGTTGAAATTAAACCTAAAAAATGACATAGATTCATTAAAATGACAAAAGCACAAGAAAATGGCAAACAATTTGACTAAAATTACAATAAAAAACTGAAAATATAAAATGAAAAGCTAAAAACAGAAAAACATGGATAACAAATAAATAAAATAGAAATAAATAAACTAAAATAAGAGTATTAAACAGTGTTCAAATTAAACCTAAAAAAATGACATAAATTGATAAAAACGATAAAAGCACTTCCAGGAAAATGGCTAAAAATGTAACTAAAATTACAATAAAAAACTGAAAATGTCAAATGAAAAGCTCAAAATGGATAACAAATAAATAATAAATCAAATAGAAATAAATAAATTAACTAAAATAAGAGTATTAAACATTGTTCAAATTAAACCTAATTGATAAAAACGACAAACGCACTTACAGGAAAATGGCCAAAAGTTAAACTAAAATTACAATAAAAAATGGAAAATATAAGAATAAAAGTGAAAAATAAGTATGTAAATAATACTAAACCAACAATGTAATCTATAAATATTTTAAATCATACAGCAATGAGAGTGAGGGTTTTTGCATTATAATAATGTTTAACGGTAAAGAGAATCTCAGTGGGATGATGTGAACTTCCCACAACCCGTTCCACTTGGAAATCATTAGCGTTGTGGATGCTGTTGGGTCACAACAACAGCCCAGAATGACTGTGAGCTGAAACTGAAACATACAAAACAAAGTTCAACACTAACCATTACATTTTCCACTCGCTCCTCAACTCCATCAAATCATTTGTTTAGTTTCACACCTATTGCATCCACTTACAAAAGCAGTTGTACTTTTTCCTTTACACTCTGTCATTTACAGACAAAAAAACATTCAGTAACGGGAACTTAATCCTGCTATCTTTTATCTAAATAGCTCTAGAAAATTGGGGGAGCGAAAGGCGCTCACTCAAATAATGTGATCCAGCTTAAAGAAACAAGTGGAAAAAGACTTGGGGCTAGTCTTCTAATGAATGCTGATGTGGAGGGGCCGACTCTGACACACAGGTTGTTAACGGCTTCTTCCCAGTGACTCGGGTGGGGAGGCCGCCGTGGCCCATTGAAGGCCTGGTTTATAGGGGCCCTGCCTTATTAGTGACTGGCATGCTGCTTCAGTCTGGCCATGTAGGAAGAGTTTCAGAGCGTGCAGGAGTCAGACATCAGACATCAGACCCAAATGTGTCCTGACATTCCAGTCTGTCAGCAGTCATTCATGGACATTTAAAGACACAGTAAGTTATAGGCCCAATGCTTTTTAAGTGGGTTAACAGTGAGTGACATATCATTTTTTAAATAGATATTTTAAAATGTATAGATACATTTTAATAGATTAAAATATATAAAATGTTTTATGTATTTGAATGTGATATTATTAAATACATAAATAGTATATATTTTAATATTTAAAGTAAGATAAATCTTACTTATGACTTATAAATGTTACTCATAAATTCTGCCTTAAAATAATTTTATTATCAGTATTATTGTATTTTAAAATAAATATATTTTGATATATTATATGTGATAGTAAAATTATTTTCAAAATGATATAGAAGGCAGAATTTATGAAAGTTTTATCTTACTTTAATAGTTTAATGCTTTCAAATAAATTATATTATATAAAGACTTAGGTTAGATTTTTAATTAATAATATTATTGTATCCGAACTTTCATAAAATAAATAAATAAATAAAGAGCTCTGTTTTAAAGGCATTAATGTAGTAAGTAAGTAAGATACATATTACATAAATTCTGCCTAATTCTATATCTATGTATTTACATAATATATGTGTGTGTGTGTGTGTGTGTGTGTGTGTGTGTGTGTGTGTGTGTGTGTGTGTGTGTGTGTGTGTGTGTGTGTGTGTGTGTGTGTGTGTGTGTGTGTGTGTGTGTGTGTGTGTGTGTGTGTGTGCTGTGTATAATTATTATAAATACATTATAAATACACACTCCTTATTATAAATACACACTCCTTCATGAATATGTTTAAGAAATATTTGCATGTATACACTGTATATATATTTATATAATTTATCTTATATATAAATACTTTATATATAAATATAGCATATTTTTCTCAAATATATACATACATGTGTGTGTGTTTATAAATGCATAATTATTATACATAAATAAATAAGGCAGTTGTCCATGAGAATTTCACTATAGACTGACAACACATTATCGTACATCCAAATCAAATAACAGAAACAAAAATAAGTTTCTACATTATATTGGTTATATAAAACAGAAAAAAACATACAATTTATACTATAACAGCTCTGTTTTAAAGGCAGGCGTTTGTGGTATTATTTAAGTAAACTATTTTTAAATGATAAATAAAATAAACAATAACGTTATAAAGAATCAAATGATTTAAAGTTTCCGATTCTATGACCTTTATTGTTTGGTTTTGGTGAAAAAAGCTTTTACAGTTCAGTTTAAGGTTTGAGACTTTTATTTTGAAATCCCTGCGCGGAAGTAACCCAGGAAGAAAACGTCTTCGCGACCTCCCCCCACGTGTGCGCCACACTCTCGAGGCTGTAGTGATGCAGACAGACATGGGAGAGCTCGAGAACACCACCGCGCGACCCAAAGTTACCGATGCGAAAGGCATTCTCAAACAGAACCGACAGTTCCTGGATTATTTCTGGGACATCGCGAAACCCGAGCGAGACATCCGCCTCAAAGCGATAGAGGACCTGATTGAGCACCTGAAGAGGAGCGAGAAGGTATGAAGTGTCACTTCTGACCGATTTAATGCTGGCTGATCGTCGCAGTGGATCAGTGTTGATCTCAGAGAGAGTTGGCTGCTGTTGCTGTTCTATAATCCGAAGTAATAATCTCGGTCATTACCCGAACTCTGACCCGCTCGGGTGTCTGTTGATGTGAGCACGTGGGGGGCACGAGGCTGTTGTTTGCATCTATGGTTGTATGTGGGGGATTTTTCATGTATTAAAAAATGTTACAGTTTTAGTGACATTTTTTCATTGTTTAGAGTGTTTACATGTTGTTTTTCTTTGTCACTCTGTAACAAATATTTTAATACTTTCCATTGTCGCATTTCTACTGTATCTATCTAAAGTCCGTCCATTTGTCCATCTATCGATCTGTCATCATCAATCATCTATAATATATCATTCTACCCACCCAATATCCGTCTATCTATCATTCTATTAATCATCCATGCTTCTATTTGTCTATCTATCTAAAATCATCCATCCATCTTAAATGTGTTTCTATCTGTCCGTCCATCCATCCATCCAAAACTTGTCCATTTGTCTATCTATCCATCCATCATCTATCACTATCCATCCATCCACTTATCTATTATCATCCATCATCTATCACTCTATCCATCCATCCACTTATCTATTATCATCTATCACTATCCATTCATCCATCCACTTATCTATTATCATCCATCATCTATCACTATCCATCCATCCACTTATCTATTATCATCTATCACTATCCATCCATTCATCCATCCACTTATCTATTATCATCCATCATCTATCACTCTATCCATCCATCCACTTATCTATTATCATCCATCATCTATCACTAGCCATCCATCCATCCACTTATCTATTATCATCCATCATCTATCACTAGCCATCCATCCATCCACTTATCTATTATCATCCATCATCTATCACTATCCATCCACTTATCTATTATCATCCATCATCTATCACTATTCATCCATCCACTTATCTATTATCATCCATCATCTATCACTCTATCCATCCACTTATCTATTATCATCCATCATCTATCACTCTATCCATCCATCCACTTATCTATTATCATCCATCATCTATCACTATCCATCCATTCATCCATCCACTTATCTATTATCATCCATCATCTATCACTATCCATCCATTCATCCATCCACTTATCTATTATCATCCATCATCTATCACTCTATCCATCCATCCACTTATCTATTATCATCCATCATCTATCACTATCCATCCATCCATCCACTTATCTATTATCATCCATCATCTATCACTCTATCCATCCACTTATCTATTATCATCCATCATCTATCACTCTATCCATCCATCCATCCACTTATCTATTATCATCCATCATCTATCACTCTATCCATCCATCCACTTATCTATTATCATCCATCATCTATCACTCTATCCATCCATCCATCCATCCACTTATCTATTATCATCCATCATCTATCACTCTATCCATCCATCCATCCACTTATCTATTATCATCCATCATCTATCACTATCCATCCATTCATCCATCCACTTATCTATTATCATCCATCATCTATCACTCTATCCATCCATCCACTTATCTATTATCATCCATCATCTATCACTATCCATCCATCCATCCACTTATCTATTATCATCCATCATCTATCACTCTATCCATCCATCCATCCACTTATCTATTATCATCTATCACTATCCATCCATCCATCCACTTATCTATTATCATCCATCATCTATCACTCTATCCATCCATCCACTTATCTATTATCATCTATCACTCTATCCATCCATCCATCCACTTATCTATTATCATCCATCATCTATCACTATCCATCCATCCATCCACTTATCTATTATCATCCATCATCTATCACTCTATCCATCCATCCACTTATCTATTATCATCCATCATCTATCACTCTATCCATCCATCCATCCACTTATCTATTATCATCCATCATCTATCACTCTATCCATCCATCCACTTATCTATTATCATCTATCACTCTATCCATCCATTCATCCATCCACTTATCTATTATCATCCATCATCTATCACTATCCATCCATCCACTTATCTATTATCATCCATCATCTATCACTCTATCCATCCATCCACTTATCTATTATCATCCATCATCTATCACTCTATCCATCCATCCATCCACTTATCTATTATCATCCATCATCTATCACTCTATCCATCCATCCACTTATCTATTATCATCTATCACTCTATCCATCCATCCATCCATCCATCCACTTATCTATTATCATCCATCATCTATCACTATCCATCCATCCATCCACTTATCTATTATCATCTATCACTCTATCCATCCATCATCTATCTATACATCTATCTATTATCCAACCATCATCTATAATCTCACTCTATCATCCATATCATACATCTATCTATGATCCATCTATCCATCCATCATCTATAATCTATCACTCTATCCATCCATCATCAATCTATACATCTATCTATTATTCATCCATCCATCATCTATCTATTATCCATCCATCCATCCATCTATCTATACATCTATCTATACATCTATTTAGTATCCATCCATCTATCTATACATCTATTATCCATCCATCTATAATCTATCACTCTATCCATCCATCATCAATCTATACATCTATCTATCATCCATCCATCTATACATCTATCTATTATCCATCCATCTATCTATACATCTATCTAGTATCCATCCATCTATCTATACATCTATCTAGTATCCATCCATCTATCTATACATCTGTCTATACATCTATCTAGTATCCATCCATCTATCTATACATCTGTCTATACATCTATCTAGTATCCATCCATCTATCTATACATCTGTCTATACATCTATCTAGTATCCATCCATCTATCTATACATCTGTCTATACATCTATCTAGTATCCATCTATCTATACATCTGTCTATACATCTATCTAGTATCCATCCATCTATCTATACATCTGTCTATACATCTATCTAGTATCCATCCATCTATCTATACATCTGTCTATACATCTATCTAGTATCCATCCATCTATCTATACATCTGTCTATACATCTATCTAGTATCCATCCATCTATCTATACATCTATCTATTATCTATCATCCATCCATCCATCTATCTATACATCTATTATCCATCCATCTATAATCTATCACTCTATCCCTCCATCATCTATCTATACATCTATCTATTATCCATCCATTCATCTATAATCTATCACTCTATCCATCCATCCATCCATCATCAATCTATACATCTATCTATTATTCATCCATCCATCATCTATCTATAATCTTATCACTCCATCCATCCATCATCTATCTATAATCTTATCACTCCATCCATCCATCATCTATCTATAATCTTATCACTCCATCCATCCATCATCTATCTATTATCCATCCATCCATCTATCTATACATCTATTATCCATCTATAATCTATCACTATCCATCCATCATCTATCTATACATCTATCTATTATCCATCCATCCTTCTATCCATCAATCTCTCTATATATCTAAAATCCAACCGTCTGTCCATCTGCCTATAAACCTATATACTAGGGATGCACCGTTATGAACATTTTGGCCGATACGATAACCGATAATTCTTTATATTTGAAAGCCGATAACCCATATATTGGCCGATAAATCTGAATACAAATTGTATTGTATACAAATACAATACAAAATAAACTTTGAGAGCCTGATTACAAAAACAAAAGGCTCACCATTAAAAGCCATGTCCCAAACACTTCAACATAAATCAAACCTATACACTACAGTAGCCTATTTGAACCAGTGTAAGATTCCTTACCTTTTCAAATTAATTTTATACTCCTATGGCCAACTTACTTTATAAAAAAAAAAATGTTAACACTTTACAATAAGGTTTAATTTTTGTTACTATTAGTTAACCAACAATGAATGAACAATACTTCAACAGGATTTATTCATTTTAGTTCATGTTAATCTCAACATATTCAGACCCAAAGTTGTGTCTTTTAACATTAGGTAATGCACTGTGAATGAACTGTTAATAAACAAACAATTTTATTACTAAAATAAACAAAGGTTATTGCTCTCTGTTTGTTCGTGTTAGCTAATGCATTAACAAATGAGACCTTATTTGTAAAATGTTACCAAAAATAAAAATAATATACCTAAATAATGCAAACAAGTTATTGAACAGCATTGCTTAGGCTGCATAATAAAGAATCAGAATGCAAGTGCATGAAATAGCCTCCGCACAGACGATAAGGAAATGGTTTTAATCAAACTGTATTGTTGATGGAAATGATACGAGAACAATAAAAGTGCTAGTTATAAAAAATAACACTTCTGTGTTTTTGAAAAAAATATGTTTAATATTACAGTAATAGTAAACATCTTTAATATTAGTCTAGTCTATTAGGAATAATGTTGCTGTTTGAGAGTGCGCTGAAGCTGGAGAGAATGAACGAACAACCGTAAACTGAAGCGCTTAGAAGGTTAATTAACAACTAAACACATCATATATGAGAACAATCAGATATTTATACAAAATAAATATATTACAACTTATATTATCACAAAATCACGCATAGGTGGAGGCCTATATCTCCTGTGGATGCTCTTCCCCTGTTTGAGAGCGCACGCTGAAACTGAAGATGATCACCAGTACAATGAAGCACTGCGGGTTATTGACTTAACGAAACGCATCCTATATGACATTAATCAGATGTTTATACAACAAAAACGTAATATTACGACTTACATATGCTTAAAATGACGCGAATGCACAAGCAAACTTGAGTGTGCTGGTCAGAATGCGTTGTGGACGCTTCCCACAACAGCGCGCTGAAACACAACAACTAAACCCAGAGAATTCACAACGCTTTATAACTAAAATATTCTCATTACAGTGTTATGTATAGGACAGTCCCAGTAGTTATGAATGCTGTGCATTTCTGTTTGAAATGCGCGCTGAAGCCAAAGACCGGTACAATGAAGTGCTTTACTGCATCGTTAATTAACTCAACCAAACGCATCCTATATGAGATTATATACACAGCATAATAAATATAATATTACAATTTACAATGGCACAAAAGGCTGTGAATGCACAAGCGAACTTGACTGTGCTTGTCATGAAGGTGTAACTCCGTGGGCGAGCTCTTCCCTCAAACGCGCTGAAACACAACGTTCTTTTACAGCCGTATTCTATTCTCATTATTTTATGATTTTATGTAGATTATATTAGACTTGCGCTGCATATGTTGCACATAACTGTATTTTCCTTTTCGAAGTGATTCCAATCATATTTAGAGCAATTCAAACCCATCATGGTGGACAGCGCGTCTGTCTCAGCTGAAGGAAATAATAAATTTTCTATCGGCTTGACTATATCGGCCAAATTTTCTTTTTTGGACCAATAACGATAACATCAAAAATAATCATTTATCGGCCGATAACGATATGTTGCCGATATATCGTGCATCCCTACTATATACCAGTATTTGTTTACAAAAATGGCCCTAATTGAAGAATATTTCAAAACGGATCAAATGACCTTGCAAGTCGGTGGCTTGTAGATGATGGCGTATAAATGTTTCCTGAGTGTTTCTGTTCTGTTCTCTCATCTAGTCCGATGAGTTGAAGTATTCAGTGAAGAGACTCGTGGATGGTCTGTCTCACACGAGAGAAGATGCTCGATCAGGATACAGTGTGGCTCTCGCTCAGGTATGTTCAGCCGTTCAAGTTTTATCTTCACGCATTTCCTCATAGCAGTCATTAGTTATGTAAGTGACTGTTATTGTTTCTGCATGAAGCTGCTGAGTGTGTTTGAGGAGATCTCACTGAAATCCACACTGGACAGTGTCAAAGAAAAGCACAACCTCCAGACAGCCAAAAAGGTGAGTTTTATACAGAACCCTCATTTGTTCATATTTTATTATCCTAATCATCAATCTGTCATAATCACCGTCATCGTTCTTCTCCTGCTTTGATTCTTTTAACAGAAATTCATCAGAAATGCAGCATTTGGGAATTTCTTCGGGGTACTCGCCCTGTCTCAGTCCACACGCCTGCATAAGGTAAGAGAGAGGCGCTGAGTATTGTTACATCACATACATCACTAATGCTTTTTTGGCATTTGGGATGCATATAAACACTCATTTGTGTTCCTGATCTTTTTCTGTCATCGCATCACCTCTCAGGAGCCGCAGGTCATGCTGGAGTGTGTCCAGCTCCTACAGAGTCTGTCCCTGTACAGAGAACACCTGAAAGACCTGCCCAGAAAAACCATGGTCGACATCCTGTCAGAGGTGATTAACGACATTCTGGCATCATTTACTCACCCTCATGTCATTCCAAACCCAGAAGACATTCGTTCATCTTCTGATCACAAAGGAAGGTCTTTTTGATGAAATCTGAGAGCTTTCTGTCCCTCCATTGACTGCTATACAACTACCACTTTCAAGCCCCAGAAAGCTAGTAAAGACATCATTAAAGTAATCCTAATCATAATATTAATCTCCTACACATCATGCAACAACACGCATGCATCGTGGTGCTCTCGTGAATGCATGTTGGAGATTAATATTTTATAAATAAAGTGGTACATTATGTTTTTTGCACAAACAAAGGGGTATCAAACTCATTTTACCTGGGGGCCGCTGGAGGTAGACTCTGGGTCAGGCTGGGCCGCATCAAGTATTACACATAAAAAGTGTTTCAAGTTTTCAAAAAAACAACTGATTCAATCTTTATTATTAACAGTTCTTCAACATGAATGTTTCTTCTGAACATGAACTGTTCCTCTGAATTTGAACTAAATATAGCCTATAGAAATTAAATCATGTAATATGAAATAATGAATGATTTTAATTTTATTTTAAATAATAGACTAATTCACAGCAAGGCCGTAACCAGGTCAAACAGAACAGTGAGCGAAATTCTAGGTCTAATTCTAGTTGGGAAATAATCTTTTTGGGACTTTTTGTAAACAATATTTGCATTAATTTGCATCAAATATATTATTAGTCCCGATATTCTTCACATGAGTGAGTGAATAAATACATAGATCCGCGAAAGACTTTTGTATTCTCTAGTAGTCTGATGGTAGAGTTTTTGTCAACCGTGTCAAAGGTTCTGTGTTCTAATCCGCGCTCATATTGTTTTTCTTCATTAAAATCAAAGATGTTCATCAATGATTGTATAATAAGGCCATGGACACGTTTGCATTTTGTTTTGTGATCTCCTGATGTCAAGAAGGGGGCCACAAAATATCATCCTACGAGTTTGAGACCCCTGCTTTAAAGGAACACGCCGACTTTTTGGGACTCAAGCTTATTCACCGTATCCCCCAGAGTTAGATAAGTCCACATATACCATTCTCATCTCCGTGCGTGCCATAACTCTGTCTGACGCACCCACCGCTAGCCTAGCTTAGCACAAAGACTGGAGGTAAACGGCTCCAGCTAGTCTACTGCTCAATAAGTGACAAAATAACGCCAACAATCAAGGAACTTTGCTGCCATCCCATGGGTTCAGTGGCGCAATGATATTACACAGCGCCTGAAAATAGTCCCCAGCACGCTCTCTGTACAAGCAGGTTGTCACGTTGGTGGAAGTTAGCATATTTTCAGGCGCTGTGTAATATCATTGCGCCGCTGAACCCATGGGACGGCACAAATTTCCTTGATTATTACGCAGGAATGAGAGTATAGCTCCTAGCCATATCGGTCTAGAAAATCACAACTTTTCATTTTCCGTCTTAGTACACGATGTAACTCAACACATCACAACATGTAAATAGGAAAATGTTGGCGTTATTTTGTCTCTTAACCCCTTTTACACCAAGGCGGTGCTGGTTCGGCGCCAGAGCCTAGTTTCAAATCGGTTCTTTGTCTTTCCACACCCAAAGCACCAGCTCCGAACCAGGAAAAGTGGTTCTTAAGTAGCACCAAAACATTGCTGGGTTAAGGCCAATTTATACTTCTGCGTCGAGTGTACGCCGTAGGCTACGCGCGTAGCCGACGCCGTCGTGAGCATTTATACTTCTGCGCTGTTGTCTGCGTCAATGTGCAGTTACACATGCAGACGCTAGTAGGCAGTGTCCTCGGGCATGTTGGTGTAATCAAGAGAACAGCCGAAGAAGAAGCAGCTTCGTGTGGAGAATCTGTACATTCATGTCGGAGTATCAGCAGCAGTGAGAGAGCGGCTTTTCTTGCAGCTTGAGTTGTTGTATCTAAAGCAAATTAAGCATCTCTAGTTGATTAGTAAAGTTAAATAAGGCGATCTGGCGCTGGAATGTGTTTGTGAAATCATGCGGAGCTCGTGGCCGCTGTTTTCAGCAGCGGTGGCTCGAGCAATCGATTGCTGTTGCGGAGACTTCATTCACGAAATATACCCTAATGTGTCCCTGTTCTTGATATACAATTACTGATTAACATCTTTGGTTTTAATGAGAAAATAAATAAACTATACTCAGCGGATCTATGTATTTATTTACTACCATAAAGAATCGCTGGACTGCAAAATATTGTGTTATAGCAGACGTAAGGAACTATCATCCAATTTCTGGACACACACACACACTCCTATCGCAGATTTTTTATTTATTTATTGACCTGAGGGAAGGGTTCTGGCAGACCAATCACAGCGCTTGCGGTCCGCGTAGAATTGACGCGTTGTTACATTTTTGGAGAGGTGCGCGTCAGGGTACGGCGTATCCAACGCGTCTATGCGTAGGGTACGCCGTACCCTCTGCGTGCACTCGACGCAGAAGTATAAATTGGCCTTTAGAAGTAAGAACCGATCGCGTCAGACGCTGGGGGCGGGGTCAACAAGACCAACACAAACTTGTGACCGCCATTTTTTAAATAGCAGCTAATGGAGCTAATAGTTGCTGCTCGTTTGTAATCTCTGTCTATACAAATCACGGCGAGCAAAACGGATGCGTTGGATTCGCTGTGTTTTGATGCCGATGTAGGATCTTAAAGCCATGAGCATCAATAGTAATGCAACGTTAGCCATTGTTGATGGAAGGCTTGTTCGAGATGCATCAGTGCTGTGCAGACTGATCGCCGTATGACATCAGAGTACAGCGAGAGCACAATACTCATTATGCTTTTGATTCATTCATGCGGTGCTTTGATATCATACGCGGATCGGTTTGCGCTAGGGATGGGCAACAGTGATCGAGTGCTCGAACGTCACAGCGACGATCGATCATGAAAACGATGATCGCCCTTACTTTAAAAAATATATTTGTATTTTTTTCTGATTTGGTTATTGCGGCATTTTTGCGGCAAAAGGTCGACGTGTTCCTTTAATGGCTTGAAAGTAGTAGTTGTGTTAGGTTTAGTGTTAGCTGTCAATAGAGGGACAGAAAGCTCTCAGATTTCAGCAAAAAGATCTTAATTTGTGTTCAGAAGTTGAATGAAAGTCTTATGGGTTTGGAACGACATGACACCCATTTTTGGGTGAACTATCCCTTTAAAAATATGTATATATACATTTTTATAGTATTAACAACAGCTATAATAATTTTTATTATTATAGAAATGTTAAATATTAATACTAGTATTGTTACATGTAATATTATTTTTATATATATTTATATAATGTTTTATTTGCTTTGTGTTTAATTGAATAGTTAGTTATTGAAGGTGTTTAAAAGGTGCTTTTGAGCACTCTGATAGCAGTACAAATATGTATAGCTTGAATAATAGACTTATAATAATAATAATAATAATCTATATAATATTAATATTAAAAATAATACAACAACATATACAAGTTAATATAGAAATGGTAATATCAATATTATTAATTTGTATTATATGCATTAAACACATTAATGATAAAATGGATATATCATGTGTAATATTTATGTTGCACTGTGTTTTGTTGAATAGACATCGAAGGATGTGTTTGAAGAGGTGCTCTTGAGTGCCCTGAAGTCTGACCTGACCTCCGCCCTCAACACCCCCGAGCAGCTGGAGCTCCTCCTAGTGGCCCTGCAGAAGTTTCCCTCAGTGCTCAAGCCCAAGAAACTCAAGAAATTATTGGGAACCACAGCAGTCATTACTAAAGAGAACATGCCGAAGTGAGTGTGTTCAAACTATCCTTTTTGATCTCCTTTCAGAGAATTATATATTTATTATATTTTATATTTATTGACTATTTTTGTTGTGCACTCCCAGGTTAGTGGAGGTTTTAAAGATGGCCGCTCGCTCTGTGAAGAAGGAGAACGTTCTGCCGCCGGTCGCTTTGGACTTGCTGCAGGCGTCTCTGCGAGAGGAGAACTTCGAGATGTTCTGGGCAGATGCCATCCTCAGCGGCATGATGTCAGAGATGCCTGGACCCACACAGTGAGTTTTACATGTGTAGAAAGATAGGCGTCTGATATGCAGCCATTTATTGAAACGCCTCACTTCATGTGATGAAAGATTATTTTGCACGTAATTATGGCATATATCGCACATACATCATTTTTTAAATGTAACTGTGTAGAATGTTTAAGGTTTTGCTACTGCATAATAATACATGAACATTTTTGTGTTGTTATTGTCTATGTATCCACATGTATTTATTTAAAATGTAGTTTAATGGTATTTATTTAGTTTTTGTGATAAATTGCATTTTATTTATTTAGTTATGTTTATTTAAAAAAAAAAAATATATATATATATATATATATATATAATTTAATTAAATAAAAATTTTATGTCTAGAGAAATTCATGATTTAAAATGGAAACATGGGTACATTTTTACTGATCTGAATTGTTTAAAACCTATTAGAATATGATATAGAAACGATCTCTCTCTTTCTATTTATCAGTTATTTGGGTTTCCGCTTGCTGGGAGCATCCTTGCCACTGCTGTCACTCCCTCAGCTTGAGTTTGTGCTGTCCGGTGATGTGATGAGACATTATGGTGAACACATTCTGTCCGCACAGGTCTGTCTTTATGTTTGGTTATGTGTATGTTTCATGTGATAAATGACAATGTTAGCATCCATTGTTTTTACTTTAAAGGGCATATTGCAGGTTAAAAAATATTTTTTTCGAGATTAATATATAACCTTCTATGAAAATACCAAATGAAAAGGTAATGCAGGATTTAAAATGTATTAAAAAGACATAAGAGCACTAATTTAGTAGATAAAGTGGCCGTTTCGTTGGCCACTTGTAAAAAGCGCTTTTTTTCTTCTTTTCAACATCGCGTCAGATTACGCTTGCCGAGCTCTGCGTTGGCTCAGTGCAGAACTGGTTGGTATTCAGTACGAGTCTGTGTATTTTCGGTAGTTTTTCTATTCCAATTTATCATTGTCATGGTAAATTACTGTGTCCAGCCTGTCAGGACATCGAGTCCACAGGTTTCCTAAAAAAAAAAGTTAGGAATTCTGCATGGTGGCGTTTTGTGCAGGTGAAGAAACGGGACTTCTCTTCTGCATCTGCTTCGAAACACGCGGTGGTGTGTATAGTGCTTTAGACCGGAGGATTATCATCCGGTGATATGATGAAGTCAAACATTGTTATACTCATGTAAAGCCGGCTACACACTGACTGCGTGGCGTGAGCATGACGTTTTCTATGTCTTTACACACCAGAAGCGTGTCTGACGTGGCGCTGCTGCTGCTAGGTGACGTACAGGGAGGGCTATACTTCATGTTAAATATATAGCCTACTGATAGAGCAAAGACAACCGGGTGTGTCTCAATCAGCTCCTGGTTCAGTAGTCAGGGCACTGATAAGGACATAAGTCAATGAGCTGACTCCCTGATCAGTGCCCTGATTACTGAACTAGGGAGCTGATTGAGACTCTCCCGATGTCGGCAGTATTGACCGCAAAATAGGCTAAAGAATATTTTGTTCTGTATTGACAGGTGCGATATTTGAAAATCGAGAACATTTATGTCAAAACCTAGAGGCTTTCAAATATCAAAATGTCATTTATTAATATGTATTCGTGTCAAAATGACAAACAGCTTTTCCTATTCTATTCTGCCTGGAAACGCTTCCAACACAGTTGCGTGTCGTGAAAAATATGCGTTGGTTCTATTTCTAGCTTGCGCTTTTGGCGTGGCTCGAGCCGCGCAAGAGCAGTACAGCAGCATTTAAGTATGAAATTTAATGATTAAATGTAAAAATAAAACACTACATAGACTTCACTATAAAATATACATAGATTCTTATTAAAGCTACTGTATTAAAGTTCTTCAGTCAAGAGCAGTGAGGGATTTTCTCTTTGTCTTTTGTTGTTGTGTTAACATTAAAGGGATAGTTCACTTAAAAAGGAAAATTCTGTCATCGAGAAATAAATACAGGTTTGGATTAATATTAGAGTGAGTAAATAATGACAATTTTAGAGGTGAACTGTCCCTTTAAGGACAGCGTGTTCACTACGCTGCGCTGCTGTCAATTTAAGACCTGCGTGCATCTAACATACAGACACACGCCGATTTTACTTTCACTTTAGACATAACCGACTGTGTTTATGTTACCCATGTGTTTATTTGACAGTATTAGCGCAGTAAGACTACTACTTCGTCCAGTAATCACGTGTTTGACAGGCGTTTAGTGCGTGCGCTCGGAGAAGCGCATGTTAAAACAGTGCATATGCACGCGAATGAAGGCTTTAAAACGCATGCAAATAATGAACTTTCGTGATTGTGAATAACTATAGTGCTCTGTGAGTATAACTCTACCACTAACGTGTGATGTGAATGTATGTCGCATTGTTCAGTATATTGGGATGGAGGTAAATTATAGAATTTGTAGAAAAATAATCAATTAAATGCAAAACCGCAATTCACAAGCGCGTATTGAACCGTGAATGCCGTACCGAACGGTTCAATATTATATTGAGAATTGTGGCATCCCTAATAAATATATACACTCACCTAAAGGATTATTAGGAACACCTGTTCAATTTCTCATTAATGCAATTATCTAATCAACCAATCACATGGCAGTTGCTTCAATGCATTTAGGGGTGTGGTCCTGGTCAAGACAATCTCCTGAACTCCAAACTGAATGTCAGAATGGGAAAGAAAGGTGATTTAAGCAATTTTGAGTGTGGCATGGTTGTTGGTGCCAGATGGGCCGGTCTGAGTATTTCACAATCTGCTCAGTTACTGGGATTTTCACGCACAACCATTTCTAGGGTTTACAAAGAATGGTGTGAAAAGGGAAAAACATCCAGTATGTGGCAGTCCTGTGGGCGAAAATGCCTTGTTGATGCTAGAGGTCAGAGGAGAATGGGCCGACTGATTCAAGCTGATAGAAGAGCAACTTTGACTGAAATAACGACTCGTTACAACCGAGGAATGCAGCAAAGCATTTGTGAAGCCACAACACGCACAACCTTGAGGCGGATGGGCTACAACAGCAGAAGACCCCACCGGGTACCACTCATCTCCACTACAAATAGGAAAAAGAGGCTACAATTTGCACAAGCTCACCAAAATTGGACAGTTGAAGACTGGAAAAATGTTGCCTGGTCTGATGAGTCTCGATTTCTGTTGAGACATTCAGATGGTAGAGTCAGAATTTGGCATAAACAGAATGAGAACATGGATCCATCATGCCTTGTTACCACTGTGCAGGCTGGTGGTGGTGGTGTAATGGTGTGGGGGATGTTTTCTTGGCACACTTTAGGCCCCTTAGTGCCAATTGGGCATCGTTTAAATGCCACGGCCTACCTGAGCATTGTTTCTGACCATGTCCATCCCTTTATGACCACCATGTACCCATCCTCTGATGGCTACTTCCAGCAGGATAATGCACCATGTCACAAAGCTTGAATCATTTCAAATTGGTTTCTTGAACATGACAATGAGTTCACTGTACTAAAATGGCCCCCACAGTCACCAGATCTCAACCCAATAGAGCATCTTTGGGATGTGGTGGAACGGGAGCTTCGTGCCCTGGATGTGCATCCCACAAATCTCCATCAACTGCAAGATGCTATCCTATCAATATGGGCCAACATTTCTAAAGAATGCTTTCAGCACCTTGTTGAATCAATGCCACGTAGAATTAATCCAGTTTTGAAGGCGGAAGGGATCAAACACAGTATTAGTATGGTGTTCCTAATAATCCTTTAGGTGTGTATGTGTGTGTATATATATATATAATCTGTTGTGAAGTGAACGTCACGCGCTAAAGAGCGAGTAAACTCAAAATGTTCAAGCGTCCATTCGTGTCTGGTGTGAATGCACCGTTAGTATTTTTTGTGTACAGGCGACAGCATTGTTGAAACAATCCCCGTTTACAAGGATCTGTGAAAAGACTTAAAACGCTGCTTTTTTTTTTTCTGCTTTCAAATTTGCATTTGTGTCGTTTAAACAAACGGCCAAAAAGTTAGTTAAAATAGTATTGCATAAATGGGCCCTTAATTTAAAGCATCAAGCTCCTTTCAAAAGGTGATTTACTTTGATTGCTACCGTGGACATCAATGTTTGTGTCCGAACGATATACTTTTATCCCAGCCCTTGTGTGATGATTTGAGTTACTGTAACACAGCGATAATGATACCATGTGTCGATAAGACTGTTTGTGAAGGTTTGAATGTTCTGCTGTGATTGTACTGGTCAAGGGTTTTAAAGACATAGCCAAATTGTTGTCATTTAGGAATAAGTTAACGTGAGGGTTTGAATCAAGACTTCGGTCATTTAACGATTAATCGTGCAGCTCTACAATAAGCTTGTGTTTCACTCAGACTTATGGTGTGTCTCTCCCTTCAGTTGCCAGACCGATTCAAGTTTGCTCCGGAAATGGAGAAGTACGTGAGCGAGTTCATGCAGGGCTGCCCTGACGCTGACAAACAGCTCTCAGTGATGCTCAGCTTCACCCAGCTCACCAACCAGGGCTACCCTGCGGTCCCGTCCTACTGGAAGGTTCTGGAGCACATGGTTCCGTCTGCGCTGGAGCAGTACGTGGAGTGGCTGATGGACGCGTTCTGCAAGCCACAGCTGGATAAATGTCTGGACTTCAGCACCCGCAGACAGAAAGGAAACCAAGAGTCTGCATTAGAGTGAGTTTACATTCTTTTTTCCAAGAATTGACTGTTGTAAAGTCTCATCATAACTAAGTGATCTAACGAAGTCGGTTTTATTTGAGTATTAATTATATATATTTTTATTAATATTTTGAATTGGCTTTTATTTTTTATTTTTTGTTTTAGTAGTTTTGTTGTGCTTTTGTGTTTATTTGTTTTTTATATATATTTTTATTTACCTTTTTAATTTATATTTATGAATTTTAGTACTTCAATTTATTTTATTTCCAGGGAGTTGCCAAGGCAACATATCTAATGTTTTTATTTTATTTCAATTAACAGAAACAATGTTTTATAGTTTTAGTTATTATTATTAATAATAATAGTAGTATTATTTTTATTTGATCAAATAAAATTATAATTAATTACAATAATAGTCTTTATTTGATAGAAATAGAAGATATGTATTATTATTGTTATTATTATTATTATTCATTAAATAAATAAATGGTGAATATATATATATATATATATATATATATCGTCGCTGTCCGATGAAAACCACGTATGTCCATTTTGCCGATTTTGAGATTTTTCGACGGATTGAATGTCCAGGTTCATTTCCATATACAGTATGCGTCACATATCTAAATGGCCAATGAAAAGTTGTGAAATCATGTCATCTGATTTTCATGTATATCCATTTGGTGTCAAAGCTGTCAATCACGCCGCGTATCTCCCGCCCTGTGGAAGCATCTCGCCGGTCTCGCTGGTATCGTGAAGTTGTTTCATCAAAGCTCAGCACTGGATAGCCGATAGTACGACATTGAAGCTCTCCACAGTTTAGTTCTAATCTAGTTCTTCACAGATTAGTTTGCTTGCTAGTATGTAAATAAACTCGGTCTCTTTGATAAGATTCAGCCTTTTTTTCTCAGTCAAACTGATCAAATTATAGCCTGTAATGCTACTGTCATGATTGTCACTAGAACATGCCTCACTCATACTGCGATCACCGCTTGCCAGAGGCTGAGAATATCCAGCATGTATTCCTCTGTATTCCTCACGTATTCCTCTGCTGAAACGCGACTTTGCCATTCTAATTAATGATCGGAAGAACGTGTATCGACCACCGTTACTGTAAAATATGCACGTATGTCCATTTAAACTCAATTTTGGTCAAATGTGGATTATATCATTACACTGGCAAGAATATGGTTACATGTAAAGATGCCGTACCAAGTATGACAACGCTACATTCAACTGCTTTTGAAATACAGTGTTTTTTTCACTTCCTGAAAAGTAAGCGTTTTGGACATACGTGAGTTTCATCGGACAGCGACGATATATATATATATATATATAATTTTTTTATTTTATTTTTTATGATTTGATCATTTGGATCAATGTTAATTTTCAATTCAAGGTTAATTAAAACATTTAGTCACTTCCCAAGCATTTTTCTTATGTCAGTTTCATATTTATTCTATTTTACTTCATGTTGTAGGAGTGACGGCTGTATTGCCAGGTTTCGTAAATGGATTGTTCCACGCCTCACTTTCATTGTGGAAAACCATCAGATTAAGAAAGAAGAGGATCTCGTCATGAAAATGGCTAGGTAACTCCTCTTTATATTTCATCAGTGACCTCTACATGACCTCTCTACATTGCATGTATACTGACATGAGTGGATGGTATTGTGATGTCTTTCTCCTGTAGGTTTATTTTCTTCCACGGCTTCTTTGATGTGAAGAAACCCACCCCAGAAATCCCTGAGACAGTGCAGGCTCTCTCAGTGCCCATAGATCAACAAACACGGGCCACGCTCTCTTCAGCCTTCTACAGGTCTGATGTTCTTCACCTCTTCATCATACATGTTTCATTATATTAATATAATATTCCCATATTGTGTATCACTAGCTACGTTTACATGGATCCTAATAATCTGATTGTAATCGGACTAGTAGCACAATCAGAATAAAAGTCACATGTAACCACGTCAATCGGAATGAATTGCCCAGATCTGATTCAAATTTCCTTCAGATTGTTAGGGGGCATTTATTCCTTTTGTAATCCGATCGAGAGGATATGTTGATCAGATTGAAAACTGAAACTGTGCATATTTAATGACGTAGAAATAACGTAATGACACGTGGAACGAGCTGTCCTTCCTGTTGAATAAAGTGTCATAAATGAGTGTCCTGTCAATCTGAAATTCTCTTTCCACACATCGTCTGTAAAGTGGAGCAGGACAACGTCCCACCAGTCCTTGTTTCAGACTCTAAACTACAGTCGACTGGTTTTGGCCGTGGGATGGGACATTTTTACTCCTTGATAAAAACGAGCTCAGCGCTTCATGTGCTCGTCGACTTCTAATCAGGACCTGAAATAGATGCATATTAAGTCTGCTTTTTAAAACAAAGAATAGGAGGATGGTTATTGTGCAACAACAGTGAGGAAACTTCTATATTCGTGCAGTGTGTGCATGTCAAAAGATTAAATCGGATCAGAAGCTTGTGAAAAATGAACGTGCACATCAACCTGATCACTTTATTTAGCTTCATGTAAACATCATCAATCGGAATGAATTCATTCAGATTAAAGCAAAAAGGGACCTTGTTGACGTAGCTAATGACTGTAATTCGCTGATGCCAGTAATAATGGCCAATAACCAATAAATGGCCAATATTAGAATTAAATACAAACAATTTTTTTTTTTATTAGTCATTATAAAGAGCATTTCTTTTTACACAGATCATTTTTTTTCTTTCATGTAAATGTTAATTTAATTTAATTAATAAATATGAATAAATTAAAGGTGCTGTATGTAATTTTTTGTACTGTACTAAAGCATACATATTAGGGCTCTCAAGCGATTTTTATTATGTAAAGAATCAAATAGACATAACATAAAGTAGCTTCTGAAGAAATATTTTGGGTGAACTATACCTTAAATGTTTGTTTTTATATGGAAATTATACTCTAAATAAGAAACTGCTAGTAGGTGGCGGTAAATGTCTAATTGAGTCATTCATTCATTTGATTAGATTCAGGAGTGAAGTAAATGGTTCTCTTTATGAAAATGGTAAATGTAAATGGTTCTGTTGCGCAACTTGAGCTCAAACTGTGCTGAGATTCAATAAATGTGAAAGCAACACAGATTTGGGTGTGCAAGAAAAGTATCCTGCGCATGTGTTTTATCAGATGACAATGTTTTTAGTTCAATAAAACGCATGTAAGGGATGATAGTGTTGATGATTTACCTTGGATACGAGCGAGAGCGAGCCTGTAGACAGTGTATTCACTCATAGCACCGGTGAGAACAATCGCGCTCTGACGCGGATCCACAACAAACTGTGTAAAAACACCCTGAGGATCAAACTCAAGCAGGGTCATCTAACTGCATTCTATAGCCTTCAGCACACAGTGAGTTGTTGCCCTGCATCATATTCTCCATTAATCAACTGTATGATGTTATGACCTAATTAAGTGCGGGTCGGTGCAAGTGCGTTAATAATTTTAATGCGTTATTTTTTTACCGTAACTAATTAATCTAATTAACGTGTTAAATCGACAGCCATAATAAAAATACAATAATATTTTTGCAGAGTTTTAGGAAACATGCTGAGTTCACATGCTTGTTTCTCTGAAAAACAATTATACTGCCATTTATCCTACTTTGAGATGTGCGTTTCCGTGTTGGAATGTCTGTTTGTTTTTTGTTGGTCTCTGTATTTCGACACCCCGGGTTGCCAGTTGGCGTAAAACACTGCGTGTTACGGCCATGGATGCCAGCAAACCAACTGTGTCAGAGATCGCAGATTCTACCCGACTAAAAATCCTCGCCATTCATCTAAACAGCTCTATTCCCAGAGGCATATTAAAATGCAGACTTGGGGTGGCCTTTCATTGTCGATTGCGCTTGTTTCATGTTGCATGTCCTCAATCTGGCTTGAAACTGCTTGAGCGTTAAGCCTGAGGAGGAGGGGGCGGGGGAAACAACTTATTTCCAGCTTTTTAAAATTGGGCTCTAGTACCCAGTTCAACCATTAGCTGACAATTTTACATACTGCACCTTTTAAATTAAATGAATAATTATATACTTAATCGCCTCCAGTCTCCTGCAGGGCCTGAACACAATGGCTGTGTTAGGAGATTCACCTGAGGAGGAGGGGCTGAACTCCAGGAGGATTCTGGGTGTTAAAGCAGACGGAAACATGTGGATTTACTGTGTGGTGCAGTACGCCTCCATGCTGCTCAACCAGAGCAAGTTCGTCCAGAGCGTTCAGACCTTCAGTTCAGAGCAGAGACAGGGCTGGGACAGGTGATGTATCCTACAAAACACTACTAATAATGTCTGTCATAATACATCCAAGAGCAGGAAAAATGCAGTTTTCCACAAGATGAACTTTTAAATGTAAACAAGAAAAGTGAGATGCTTTTAGTGATTTTTGTGTTGTGTGTTCAGTATGCTGGAATCAGTGGAGGCCTTGAGGAAAAAAGCAAAGAAGTCTTCTTCACCTGAACACACAGCGTTCCAGCACCTCTTCCTTCTCATTGGGATTCAGATGTTCAAGGTTTGAATCTTCCTGGCTTAATAAATGCCTGCTGCTTTAGATCAGGAATTCCCAAAGTTTTGGGAAAAAAACAATAAAAAAAACAGTCCCCCAAAACTCTGCATTGTATAAATATAAGCAAAGTATACTAAAGCAAAGTACTAAGTACTAAGTGTTGTCAAAAATAATGGTTAACACTTTACAGTAAGGTTGTATTAGTTCATTATTAGTTCATGTTAACTAATGAACCTTATTGTAAAGTGTTACCAAATATTGATATTTCGATATGTATCGATACTGAAATATCTGAAGCTGTTCCAATACTCCTTTTCTGAAGTATCGATACCACTGATACCACCTCCTCTTGCACTCGTCTCCTTCGCTCCGGTTAAATTGTGCTTGTATTACACAAATTTAGTCATTCCCTCATTTCACACTCGCACCAAAACTGTGTGCACCACTAATAAATGCGCCACTCTCATAAAGCCACCTCTCAAATAACTCGGGAGTACCAAGTTGACTTCTTTTTCGTGTCTTAAGCAGTTAAATACATACCGAATAGTCAAAATGCCTGTCTTGTGGAGTATTCAGGTAAATACAGTCAGTTTTGGAACGTAAATAGAGAAAATGCATGGCGGCGGCATAATAAACCTGCTGCAAAAGACAACAAGAAAATCGCTCGCTACTCTTGACTGAATAACTTTTGTAGTTGATCAGTTTGTGGCACTGCTCAGGTGTTATGAGAGCCCAGGTTGCTCTGATAGTGGCCTTCAGCTCTTCTGCATTGTTGGGTCTGGCATATCGCATCTTCCTCTTCACAATACCCCATAGATTTTCTATGGGGTTAAGGTCAGGGGAGTTTGCTGGCCAATTAAGAACAGGGATACCATGGTCCCTAAACCAGGTACTGGTTTCCTTGGCACTGTGTGCAGGTGCCAAGTCCTGTTGGAAAATGAAATCTCCATCTCCATAAAGTTGGTCAGCAGCAGGAAGCATGAAGTGCTCTAAAACTTCCTGATATACGGCTGCGTTGACCTTGGACCTCAGAAAACACAGCGGACCAACACCAGCAGATGACATGGCACCCCAAACCATCACTGACTGTGGTAACTTTACACTGGACCTCAAGCAACGTGGATTGTGTGCCTCTCCTCTCTTCCTCCAGACTCTGGGACCCTGATTTCTAAAGGAAATGCAAAATATACTTTAATCAGAGAACATAACTTTGGACCACTTTTTTTCCTTTTTGTCTTTAGCACAGGCGAGACGCTTCTGATGCTGTCTGTTGTTCAAGAGTGGCTTGACTCAAGGAATGCGACAGCTGAAACCCATGTCTTGCATACGTCTGTGCGTAGTGGTTCTTGAAGCACTGACTCCAGCTGCAATCCACTCTTTGTGAATCTCCCCCACATTTTTGAATGGGTTTTGTTTCACAATCCTCTCCAGGGTGCGGTTATCCCTATTGCTTGTACACTTTTTTCTACCACATCTTTTCAATCAATCAATGGTCGTCTTTTGGTCAAGTCAGCAGTCTTCCCCATGATTGTGTAGCCTACAGAACTAGACTGAGAGACCATTTAAAGGCCTTTGCGGGTGTTTTGAGTTAATTAGCTGATTAGAGTGTGGCACCAGGTGTCTTCAATATTGAACCTTTTCACAATATTCTAATTTTCTGAGATACTGAATTTGGGATTTTCCTTAGTTGTCTGTTATAATCATCAAAATTAAAAGAAATAAACGTTTGAAATATATCAGTCTGTGTGTAATGAATGAATATAATATGCAAGTTTCACTTTTTGAATGGAATTAGTGAAATAAATTTAACTTTTTGATGATATTCTAATTATATGACCAGCACCTGTATATGTAATATTTTTTTTTTTCAAGGTATTGTATCGAATATGGTAAATTGTGACAACACTTTCTATATCTGCAGTCAAATGCAGTAGTTTTAAAGGGATAGTTTACCTAAAAATGAAAATTCTGTCATTAATTTCCCTCATGCTGTTCCAAACCATGACGGGTATGACTTATCGTGTTTTCGATAGCATCCACTGTACTAAGCTCCTAGATCACTTTTTCCACTGCACGTGTTGCCCGTTAATTTTTGGCTACGTAATTCTCTTGTCAGCAGAACAATCCAAAAACTCAATAAATAATAAACCCACTGAAAAGATGTACGTCTATCCATCACAGCCTCGCTTTAATTCCCGTTAAAAATCAATCAAAGCTGGTGCTGCTGTGAATAAGGTCTATTGTTCGTTTATGCATCTAATATCCTTGTTGTGCGAGGTAAGCTCTTTGTGTTAATACATATTCATTTAGCTGTTTTATGTTTTAATATGCAGTACAATAAAAAACGAATGTGCTTTACATTCCTGTTCCAGACGACTGTGGACTGATTTCAGAAAAGTCTGAAGGCTGTTTTACGGCCTATATTTTTTGATCTTGACACAAGTGTTGTTGTTCTTTCCTCTCTTCAGGCTCCTGAAGAAAGTTTGGAACTGTTGAATGATTTGCATACTTGCATGGAGAAAGCTCAAGCTAAGAAATCCAAAAAGAAGAAAGCGAGTAAGTTGGAGCAGTTCAATGTAGTTCATGGATTTAATGAAATACGGCCATTTTTTCGGCTTCTTTTATTGATTTGCGATCCATAAAATCCTGCTGTGTGTTTTAGGGCTGGGTATTGTTCAAAATCTTTTGATCCGGTGCCAATTTTGATACCTCAGTTTCGATACCGGTTTCTAACGATACTTTTTCCGATACCATATGTTTTAAAATCCATTTCAACATCAACAAAAATACATTAAACACAAAACTTTTATTTTTCACCTTAATTAAAACAAACTCTGGTAACACTTCTCACTCAGTGTAACATTATTAATAAAACTGGTTGTGCTTTTTGGATAGGGATGCACCAGCAGACACTCAGGATTGGCATCAATCCTAACTTGGCCAAAATTAACAAAAAAAGAGAAACCTTTTTGCCACAACATGAACATATTAGATTAGATTCAACTTTATTGTCATTACACAAGTACAAGGCAACGAAATGCAGTTTAGGTCTAACCAGAAGTGCAATAGCAGCAAGTGCAGGATATATACAGTTTATTCATTTATTATATTATAAATAATAAATAAATAAACAAATGACATTGAGTACAGGCAGGGTTTTTCCTGGTTCAAAATGAGGTTGTGGTGGTAAAATCCTGCTTGGTCCAGCGGCTCGCGATTTTGCCAATTAATTGACAGTTTTAGGGCTTTGGCATACATTTTTTGTGTGCTTCGATCATTAAATAACTATGAATTTAATCCCTTTTAAGTTATCACTTTGCAGTGTAAGATTACAGCTAACACCTTTAAATATTTAAATATATATTCAATTCAGTAAATAACTGAAACAAGCACAACAAACTGGCAAAATAAAAGGATTATAAATCTATCATTCATATATTTCTACATCACTATAAAATATCTATTCGTCTGTGTTTGTGGAACTAATAGTCACTCTTTTATTTGTTAAACACAATCCAGAATCCATTAAGTACACACTACTTCATTATAGAGAAAACAATACATTAATAAAAATATATAATCATAACATAAACTATGACAAAAATATATATTCAATTAGGTTAGTGGATAGTTAAAAAAATAGCAATTACAAAGTTATTCTTAAAGGGGTGGTAAACCACGATTACACTTTTCTAACCTTAGCTAGTGTGTAATGTTGCTGTTTGAGCATAAACAACATCTGCAAAGTTTAAAGCAAAGGGAGATATTTGCTTTTAAAGAAATCAATTTCTAAGGACTACAGCAAACGGCCGCTAGGGACTACAGACATTCCTCCAGGGTCTCTGACATCACCAGCCCCAATATTTACATAAACCCCTCCTCCGAGAATATGAAATAAGGGGGGGCGAGGCCATTTTGTATCGTCGCGGGGAATAGTTGTTGTGGTAGGCTAGTTAGTAGGCTGGAGTGTTGTTGCCAATGCAGACGAAACGCTGTTATTTTCATCTGGATTGCAGGTCCACTTTGTTCAGCTTTCCTAGGGACGGGGGTGCGTTGCAGTGCATTTAACATACAACGTTATATGCATGCGTTTTTCGTTCGATACCATAAAAGTATCGCCGTTCGGTGCCCAGCCCTAGTGTGTTTGTACATTGTGGATGTTGTTAATGAGAAATCTGTTGTTTATACACTAATTGTGTGTGTGTGTGTGTGTTACAGCTGGCAAGAGCTCAGATGATGAGCCGCACTGGGTGGAGGTGGTTGTTGAGATTCTGTTGTCACTCTTGTCTCAGCCCAGTCGACTCATTCGCAGTGTGTGTAAATCTGTGTTTGGCCGTATCTGCCCTCACATCACCCAAGGAGCTCTCAGCTCCATCCTGAACGTAAGAGACTATTGACTAATTAACAGTGCTTTATTACTGTAGTTTTATTTGTATACCATTATACACTCACCTAAAGGATTATTAGGAACACCTGTTCAATTTTTCATTAATGCAATTATCTAATCAACCAATCACATGGCAGTTGCTTCAATGCATTTAGGGGTGTGGTCCTGGTCAAGACAATCTCCTGAACTCCAAACTGAATGTCAGAATGGGAAAGAAAGGTGATTTAAGCAATTTTGAGCGTTGCATGGTTGTTGGTGCCAGATGGGCCGGTCTGAGTATTTCACAATCTGCTCAGTTACTGGGATTTTCACGCACAACCATTTCTAGGGTTTACAAAGAATGGTGTGAAAAGGGAAAAACATCCAGTATGCGGCAGTCCTGTGGGCGAAAATGCCTTGTTGATGCTAGAGGTCAGAGGAGAATGGGCCGACTGATTCAAGCTGATAGAAGAGCAACTTTGACTGAAATAACCACTCGTTACAACCGAGGTATGCAGCAAAGCATTTGTGAAAGCCACAACACGCACAACCTTGAGGCGGATGGGCTACAACAGCAGAAGACCCCACCGGGTACCACTCATCTCCACTACAAATATGAATAAGTGGCTACAATTTGCTCAAGCTCACCAAAATTGGACAGTTGAAGACTGGAAAAATGTTGCCTGGTCTGATGAGTCTCGATTTCTGTTGAGACATTCAGATGGTAGAGTCAGAATTTGGCGTAAACAGAATGAGAACATGGATCCATCATGCCTTGTTACCACTGCGCAGGCTGGTGCTGGTGGTGTAATGGTGTGGGGGATGTTTTCTTGGCACACTTTAGGCCCCTTAGTGCCAATTGGGCATTGTTTAAATGCCACGGCCTACCTGAGCATTGTTTCTGACCATGTCCATCCCTTTATGACCACCATGTACCCATCCTCTGATGGCTACTTCCAGCAGGATAATGCACCATGTCACAAAGCTTGAATCATTTCAAATTGGTTTCTTGAACATGACAATGAGTTCACTGTACTAAAATGGCCCCCACAGTCACCAGATCTCAACCCAATAGAGCATCTTTGGGATGTGGTGGAACGGGAGCTTCGTGCCCTGGATGTGCATCCCACAAATCTCCATCAACTGCAAGATGCTATCCTATCAATATGGGCCAACATTTCTAAAGAATGCTTTCAGCACCTTGTTGAATCAATGCCATGTAGAATTAAGGAAGTTCTGAAGGTGAAAGGGGGTCAAACACAGTATTAGTATGGTGTTCCTAATAATCCTTTAGGTGAGTGTAGTATTTATTAATATTTTAAACTTGCAATTTTTGTTAACACTTTAGTTTAGGATTCAATTCTCACTATGAACTAGTTGTATATTAGCATGCATATTACTAGGATAATGGCTGTTTAGTAGTACTTATAAAGCACACATTAATGCCTTATTCTGCATGAACATATTTTACATCTCTTAATCCTACCCAATACCTAAATTTAACAACTACCTTACTAACTATTAATAAGCAGTAGTTAGGAGTTTATTGAGGCAAAAGTTGTAGTTAATAGTGAGAATTGGACCCTAAACTAAGTGTGACCCAATTATTAATAGTGTGCTTTAATTGTAGTTTACTTACAGATTCTGTTCATGAGTTTTAAAAGAGCTTCTTCATTTCTTTGCTAACTAGTCTAATTAATAATAAACAGACAGTTCTTGTGTTCATAACTTTAAGTCTTTACCCACAATGCATTTAGCACAATGTATTTCTGAGCCAATATTTTAGAGGAAATAATGGGCTTTACATTAACAGGATTTGATCGGATCGTGGATGTTAGTCTGTGATTATGATTGGTTAATTCTACATTTCCCCATCCTAGTGAAAGTAATTACAGTTTAATAATGTTATGAAAAACTTTTTTTAAACAATGTACAATGTGATTATCCGTGCAGATTAAGATATTTTATTAAGAAAGTAAATGAGGTCCGTTTTGATTTCTTGTTAGGTTCTGGATCCAAACAAGGATGAGGATGAAAGTGGCGTTGTGGTGACTGATGAGAAAGAGAAAAAGAGGAAACAAAAAGAGGAGGATGAGGTAGATGACGAAGATGAGGATGAGGAGGTGAGACTGATCATTGTGAATATTTTTGGCATGAAACAAAAAAAATTGGCAAATATAAAAAAAAATATTTATTTTATTTAATTGCATTAGGATGAAGAGGGTTCTGATTCCTCAGATGATGATGATGATGATGATGATGATGATGATGGGGATGAAGCCATGGAGGAAGGAGCAGAGGTTGATCAGAACTTCCGTTTGGAGTTGATGAAGGTTCTGCAGGGTCAGAATGCTCTGGTATGAACAAAGAAATTAATTTACAGTACCAAAGCGCAGGCCTGGGCAATACAATGACTATCACCGATATGATCGCTATATCTTTTCTAACAATATGCATTTTAGTAAAATCGTGTACAATGTCAAATAGTTTACCTAAGAAAGACAGTAAGCCAAATTCACGCACATCTCACGAGTAGGACAGCTGCTTTCAAATACTCCTGTGTGTGTGTGTGAGAGCGCTCTGTGAAGAGCTTCAAAGGTTTCTATTTACAACATGTTTGACTGTGTTGAGTGTTGTAGCCAATCACAGACATGTCTGTTGAGCGGCGAACGTAATGACCAATCAAGAGGTGTTTAAGTTATTCAGTGGCGCATGCACTCAATACCGCTCCAGCTCGCTCACTCTCTGTGCTCTTCACACTCTCAAATCATTTCATTATAACTAACAACGTGTAAACACAATGTAAGTAGTGACAGTGTAGACACCTTCATTTATCATAAAGTGAGGTTCTGCAAATGTGAAGAGCTTAGTCAGTGATTCTAAAGGGAGAGCTTTTATACTCACTTTCTGTTTTATAACAAGTCATTCACAATTTAAACATAAATAACTGTACAAGTGTAGAGCAACAGTAGCAGATGTTTTGTTCTCATTTAGGCCACTGAACAGGATGGCAGTGATGATGAGGAACTTGATGATGCGGCTATGATGAAGCTGGACGGAAGCCTGTCTTCTCTCTTTCTGGAACAGAAGAAAAGGATCCAGGCCAAGAAAGACGAGAAGAGCAGAATCACTAAGGAAAAGGTCCTCGTGCGGGACTTCAAGATTAAAGTATGTCTCGTTTATGAATTTATTTATTTATCTATGAATTTAATTATTTATTATTTTTATCTTATTATTATCTGTTTTTATCTATATGTCTTGATTGTTTTAGTAGTTGTTCTCTGCATGTATAGAACAAATTATTGATTAAAGTACTTGTATGCTTTACATACTATTTATTTATTTATTTATATATATATATATATATATACATACATACATACATACATACATACATGTCCTTCTCAAAAAATTTGCATATTGTGATAAAGTTCATTATTTTCCTTAATGTAATGATAAAAATTAAACTTTCATATATTTTAGATTCATTGCACACCAACTGAAATATTTCAGGTCTTTTATTGTTTTAAAGGTGCCCTAGAATGATTTGAAACAACATTTTAAATTGTTCTCTGGTATCTACATAGAGGGTATATGGCTTATTTAAGGTCAATAATTGTCCAGCTAGGGTTTTACAGGTCCATTTACAACTCTAGAAATCTTCCCCAGGATGAAATGGTCTGTTTTTGCCTTATTTGGAAGGGTCATGAATATTAATGCAGAGTTCTGCTCTGATTGGCTGTTTCACTGCGGCTCAATGATAGCAGGCACAACTTTACTGACCGTCTTGACGATGGAGAGATTAGGCATTCAACCTTATATATATATCAATCAGTATATAATCATACTTCAGTTGTCAAAAATATAAATAAATAAATAAATATCAAATTACTATCGTTTCAACTTAAATGGTGGAGGTGTTGACGTTAGCTAGAAGGATCGAGTGAGCTATGTGTAAGCAACTAAACTAACATAGTATGTTACGTATCTATGGTTTCATTTACTAATTTATGACAACACTGGCATGAAATAATATTAACCTGTCATTAGACATATTATTTAGTTATGTAAACCACTTGGAATATCCTATTCTTACCGTATAGCATCTTGCGTTGGATATAGACAACAACGGGGATATTATCGTTAATGTTGTCTCTCTAAGAAACTTTCAATTTAATCATAAATGGTTTAGACAGTCAAGAAGTGGATAAAATCACTTACTGGTTGCAGGAGTATGGTTGGAATTGCCCCTTTCTTCAGTGTCAGACGCTGAGCAAAGCCGGATTGATATTGTCCCAGGTTTGAAAACTGTCCGTGGTCAAATGGGCTGAGCAAACTATCAACTTTGAATTAAATTGTTGCGATATCCGATTATAAATAAACATCAACCATGCCTGTTGACATGTTTTATCTGTGGGAAGAGTATGAAACCCCTGCACAGCCTGGAACATAACATTTGTTTCCATGATCTGTCATGTTCGCTATCCTCACGTCAGGTTTACTGCTGCAGAACTCCAGTTGATACGGCAGCTGCGCAGTTCCGCCAGATAGTGAACATGTGCTTGCTTATGAAAATGTTGGGGGGCGTACATATTAATGATCCCGTGTATTGCATCACTGCTGGCGTTACGTTGAGATTTGCCTGTTTTTCTGTGGTGTTTTTCACAAACGAGATTTACATATGAAGGAGGAGGCAATGGTGTTTGAGACTCACTGTATGTGATTTACATGTACTGAACTCCTGTTATTCAACTATGGCAAGGTTCATTCGATTTTTCATTCTAGGGCACCTTTAATACTGATGATTTTGGCATACAGCTCATGAAAACCCAAAATTCCTATCTCAAAAAATTAGCATATTTCATCTGACCAATAAAAGAAAAGTGTTTTTAATACAAAAAAAAGTCAACCTTCAAATAATTATGTTCAGTTATGCACTCAATACTTGGTCGGGAATCCTTTTGCAGAAATGACTGCTTCAATGCGGCGTGGCATGGAGGCAATCAGCCTGTGGCACTGCTGAGGTGTTATGGAGGCCCAGGATGCTTCGATAGCGGCCTTAAGCTCATCCAGAGTGTTGGGTCTTGCGTCTCTCAACTTTCTCTTCACAATATCCCACAGATTCTCTATGGGGTTCAGGTCAGGAGAGTTGGCAGGCCAATTGAGCACAGTAATACCATGGTCAGTAAACCATTTACCAGTGGTTTTGGCACTGTGAGCAGGTGCCAGGTCGTGCTGAAAAATGAAATCTTCATCTCCATAAAGCTTTTCAGCAGATGGAAGCATGAAGTGCTCCAAAATCTCCTGATAGCTAGCTGCATTGACCCTGCCCTTGATAAAACACAGTGGACCAACACCAGCAGCTGACATGGCACCCCAGACCATCACTGACTGTGGGTACTTGACACTTTAGGCATTTTGGCATTTCCTTCTCCTCAGTCTTCCTCCAGACTCTGACACCTTGATTTCCAAATGACATGCAAAATTTGCTTTCATCCGAAAAAAGTACTTTGGACCACTGAGCAACAGTCCAGTGCTGCTTCTCTGTAGCCCAGGTCAGGCGCTTCTGCCGCTGTTTCTGGGTCAAAAGTGGCTTGACCTGGGGAATCCGGCACCTGTAGCCCATTTCCTTCACACGCCTGTGCACGGTGGCTCTGGATGTTTCTACTCCAGACTCAGTCCACTGCTTCCGCAGGTCCCCCAAGGTCTGGAATCGGTCCTTCTCCACAATCTTCCTCAGGGTCCGGTCACCTCTTCTCATTGTGCAGCGTTTTTTGCCACACCTTTTCCTTCCCACAGACTTCCCACTGAGGTGCCTTGATACAGCACTCTGGGAACGGCCTATTCGTTCAGAAATTTCTTTCTGTGTCTTACCCTCTTGCTTGAGGGTGTCAATGATGGCCTTCTGGACAGCAGTCAGGTCGGCAGTCTTACCCATGATTGCGGTTTTGAGTAATGAACCAGGCTGGGAGTTTTTAAAAGCCTCAGGAATCTTTTGCAGGTTTAATTTTGATTCAGATGATTAGGTTAATAGCTCGTTTAGGGAACCTTTTCATGATATGCTAATTTTTTGAGCTGTATGCCAAAATCATCAGTATTAAAACAATAAAAGACCTGAAATATTTCAGTTGGTGTGCAATGAATCTAAAATATATGAAAGTTTAATTTTTATCATTACATTATGGAAAATAATGAACTTTATCACAATATGCTAATTTTTTGAGAAGGACCTGTGTGTGTGTGTGTGTGTGTGTATGTGTATATATATATAGGTTTAGGTTATTTTAACTAGACCTTTTTTTATTTAATATTATTTTTTTAAATATATTTTTTTATTATTAAATCTGCATGTTGTGCTTTTTGACTCGCTGCAGACTTTGGCTGTTGTATTGCATCTAGCAGGTTTTTTGTGTTAAAAATTTAAAAATTATTCTATAAACATGTCCGATTGGGGTCAGGTGAATCTGAAATCAGCATATTTGTTCAGGGCTTCCTTAAGACTGATTAGTGAATGGTCGATTTTGAAAAAATATGTAGTTAAAACATGCAGGTTTTGTCTCTCAGTGGCTACTTTAAGTAATTTGGGGTGTTATTTTCAGGTACTGGACATGGTGGAGATGTTCTTGAACAAACAGGGGAGCAGTGCTCTGGTTCTTGGGATGGTGGAGCCGCTGCTTAGTGTGATCGAGAACGGGATGAGCTCTGAAACCAGCCAACAGGAACAGGACTACCTGGTCAAGGCCGCAGGCATCTTCAAGTGAGCAGTGTTATTCAGCTTTTATTTTCAGTTTTCATTTGAACTTGTTTTAAGAAGAGTCTAGCAATAGCAAGGTAACTTTTAAGGGGGCTTTCACACCTGCCTCATTTAGTTCGGTTGAATCGTACTAGAGTTCGTTTTCCCCTTTGGTGCGGTTCTTTTGGTCAGTTGTGAAAGCAGCAATCGCACTCCGGTGCGGGTCTCGGTAGGCTTTCAAGCGAACTCTGGCGCGGTTCGTTTGTGGTGAGAACATGATCCGACCTCGAACAGACCCAACGGCAAAAAGTACTGATCATTTTTGGACTAAACCGGCTGCCGTAGTCAGCTGCGCTGTGCATTATGTGATGAGGAAGTGTTTGTTGACAATTTGCACTTTAGCATGGCAGCTCACGGACAAAGTTGGAGTAGTGAGGAGGTGCGGAGCCTCATAGAATTTAGGTCTGATGACCATGTTAGGTCCCAACTTTCGAAAACTCACAAGAACAGTGCGATCTTCGCTTGAAGTGACGAGCGATGCACGCTCGCCGTTTGCAGTGCATTAGAACGTTGCATCCGCGCTTCATTATAGAAATGTATTGTTTGCATATTGTGGTGTATACTAGGGATGAGTCGTGATTTTCGAATATTCGATTAGTTGATTTAATTATAGAATATCGAATAGTTTGTGCGATTATCGTCCTCAAAAAAATCCCCATGTTTTCCGTGTGGTGGTGACGCGTTCATGTAACCAGAGGGAGGCGCTGCCAATAAAGCACCTAAAGCTGTCAGTCAGATCTCAGGGTGTTTTTTACTGGGCACGTTTGCTGCGGTCCGAGCGTGATTCTTCCCTGCGCCTCCGCAGCGTTGGTCTGGTTTCACACTCAACTTGAACCCTAGTGCGTTTGAGTTAATCTAACGTCATCACAAACGTGCACGGGCATGATAGGAAACAGAACGCGGGTCAAATATATTGGGCTTTTTAAAATTAATTTGGTGCTATTATGTGCAGCTGAGTAAACGACACTTGGGTTTACCGTATATGTGTCGCTCGAAGGCGGCTTTGCTGCTTACAAACAGACTCTTTTGAGAAGACGTGAATTGCCATTAATTTGCTGCCCTGATTGCACTCTATGCGTGAATAGACTGCAGGCTCGCTCTCGCGATCGTATCTCAGGTAAATCATCAACACTATCATCACTTACATGTGTGTTATTGAACTAATGACATTGCAATCGGCTAAAACGCATGCTCTGGTTACTTTTCTTCCTGAACAAGTGCGCACCCGAGTGTTGTTTCACATTCACGTGAATCGTGGCACAGCTCCGAGAGCAACCGAACTCCGGTTGTGTGCTCTTAGGTTTGATACCTCAGTGCACACCAAGCTCTGTATGAAAGCTTTCACATTAGTAATTTTTCATGCGAACTGTGCTCCATTTCAAACTAAACTGCCAGAGTAAAAACACCCTGAGACAACAGAAGAAGAACACATCGCCTCACGTGCACACTGTAGACTTGTGGCATTTAACGGTTGCGGTAACTTGGGGCGATGTCAAATAACAGTCATATGTTTCAGCATGTTACAATAATTATATGGCTTGAGTTGATATAGCCTATTCCCTAATGAATTAAACAGTTTGTTATCATACAGATTGAGAGTGTGAATGGTCTCTTTTCCTCTCTCTCTGTTTATATGTGTGTAGCCTTTACATGCGTGCATGCGGGGGAGGAGTTGCGATTTTTAAATAAAAATCGAATAATTCCCAGCGATCTTCGAATATTATTTTTGCTTGAAATGCCCATCCCTAGTGTATACAAACAATGTAATAGATTATGGCCAGGGACAAAACCAGCCCGCGGAGTCACAGTTTAGGAAATACGCCATGGCCAATGAGTGATGTGGATGTTGTCATGTGACTGCATTTTGGTTAGTTTCAACTGGTTCGGACCAAAGCAGTCAGTATGGTGTGAAAAGGAGTGTTCTATCAGCTATGACACATTTAAATCTAGCATATTTTGTGTACGAGCCCAAACAGTATCCTAGTGAAATAATGCATAACCATATTTGCATATGATTTTACAGTTTATTTAATTAAATATCAAAATTCCAAAAGGTGTGCATCATACCTGACACCTAAATGAACACTTTACAGCTGGTTTTATGACTGTAAGTCATTCTCTTCAAATGCTATTGAAGTTAGAAAGGTGTATACCAATCTTGTATGTATCTTTAGAGACGGTCCCTAAATTTGCGAATCTCGAACATCAAGCCAGCGTTATGCCAGTCATATCAGATGCGCTGTGCCTGTGGTTCTGCTGTGTTTGTTTGAAACTATTTTTGCTGCTGAAATAGAACAGAAACAGTCAACCACTGTATGATGAATGAATCTCCTGCGTACATCGCACGTTTTGAATGCAGATTTCAGTGAGTGAGAGCGCGCTCTGAACAAAACTCCAGCTAATCGGAACGCCTCTGATTATTAGAAACACATGTGGTTGGTTATAAGGCGCAACACAATTATAATAGATGGCTTTTGAGAGGACTATAATAAGTTCAACCATCAAAGAGGCTAGTGTGAGTGTTAGTAATAGCAGACGTAGTTTTGGTATCGAGGTCAAAGTCCACTTGCCTTGCGTTTGCAGATTTGACGCGTTTCCCCCTATTACAGACTTTCTTCTGGCATGTTCTGCAAACAGGGTGGCCATCTTCGATTAAGTTTCCCTCAGGATTTTTGTAAAAGCCAAAATATGACCCCACCTCAGATTTGGTCCTTTAGAAGGCTGAACAATCTCCCGGCGCTGTCACTGCCATCTGCCATTTCTTCTCATTCAAAAACAGTGCTGCGCCTGCACCAGACTGACGCTGACTGGACAGGATTAACCGCAAGTTTTCAAAATCGCGAGAATCACGCACGGTTTTAATGATGATAAATTTTTGAACGATATTACTAACCGTCAGTACATTTTATCGTGGTTTATCGTGAAACGGTAATCGTTCCATCCCTAGTTCGGACCAAATGAACCGAACTAGATATGTGAAAGCACCATAAGATCCCACCCTCCCTTCAGAGCGTCTCCAAAGCCACGCCTCCTTCAAAACACATGAACGCACACAAACGTGTCATGAGATATGGCGTTAAACTACTTAATGTCTCAAAGTACACAATTACATTAATAATGAACGTAAACTTACAGAGCTCTTACTTGTACTTGCAGATTAATTTCGGCATTGATAGTGTTGACACCGAAACGCATAAACCCGAGTTTGAGGACGTAACGGCTCCGGGTAGAACGTCACGGGTTGCCATCTTGTAATTACGGTTATGACATGAACGCAGCGTAAGCTTGTTGTTTTGGTTCAGGAGGAACTGTGAAAGGCGGCTGCTGTTTGTTTTTGATGCTCGGCGACTTTGTCTACAACTGAAAACTTTGGACCGAATGCAATGATTGGACGAACATTTTTTGTTCCTGTGACTTCCACAGAAGATCTATGTACATGTTTTAATATTTAGACCACTTCTAGCATTGATTGCTATCAGGATGTGAAGAGTTTCAACCAGTATATCAAAGTGTTTATTTAAAAACATTTCCTACCCTACCTTTTTAAGTTTTAGACATTTTGTGTGCTTTTGTCTTTTTATTATTATTGTTTGTTATATATTTCTATATAACTTTAATTTATGCAGCGTATTTTCTTCATGACAAAAGCTAATTCTTTTGATTTAATTTCATGCAATTCTTATAGTTTGTCGTTCTGTCTCTGATTGGCAGGAACCGGCTCTGTCGTGGCAAGTATTACTGCAGGGAAGTTGATGGACGAGAGGTGGAGCTTCATGAAATGTTTGAGCATCTGATTGGTCGAGCTCAGAAACTAACAGACTCGTCTGTGTCTCTGTACTACTTCAGGTGATGACTTCTGGATATTGATGCGTAGGCAGATGTTGCATACAAACTCTCATTTGTGTTAATTATGATTTATATTTGTCTTGAAATTGCGTTGTTGTTTTGTAGTGCTGCTCTCTATGTGCTGAAGGTGTTGAAAGGCGTTGTGAGCGAACAGAACTCAGAGGTAATATACAATCTCAAATTGACACCGTTGCTAATCTCAAAGTACTGAGGTTGATGAAATAACTTTGTGCTAATTGCAGGCAAACTTTATGGGTAAAGTGGATGTTGAGAGGGTCACAACTTGCTTCAGGGATGCGTTGACGTCTTTCATGACGAGAAGGAAAAGCCCTCTCACAGGAGCCATGTTCAACGACCTCTTCAACAGGTTCCCTGTGAGTCTAAACAGCTTCAATAGTAAATATCAGTTGTATGCTTAATTTTTTAGAAATTAAGACTAGATTTTAATTTATTTGTCTTTTCTGATAAAATAATAGTGGGAACAAATAAGTTTTTTTTATATATTTTTTATAAGAGCTCTAGGTTTGCTGTGCTTATTTGTTGGCCTCAAAAGAAATTTTTATTGTGATTTATATAACAATATGACTGACATAATAATAATAATAATAATAATATATTTTTTACTATGATTGTGATTAAAGAAAATAAGAAATATTACTTTTGTAAAAATACTATTCCAAATACTATTTAATAAAAATAATAATTTTATTTTACAGTACAACTGAAAAATTACAATACTATTTGTCTTAATTCTCTTATTTCTCCAAACTTATTTTGGCGGAAAACCACATGGAGGTCTCAAAGCTTTTCCTTGGTTGACAGCGGGTTTATAAGCACTTTAAATTTGGTGAAATTGTGACGCACAGTACGCTCCCAAATGCACATTATAAGCAAGCCAAACTTTACTGTGAAATGTTAATATACTTTAGCCTGACGTTGTCATACTCAATTCTAGTCAGAAATTGAGTCTGATACTGCTCCGTTGGGCTGTGATTATGGGGCGTGTTTAAACCGAACCAGAAAAGACTTCAATTGGATAGACCAACAACCAATCAGAGCAATGGAGCGACGCATAACGTTAGTTGTCAAATGTCAACAGAACTCAACTGCACTGTGTTGCCTAGTCAGCGCGGTTGAAGCGACCCCAATTATGTGATATACAGACCCAGGAATGCGAAATTTAGCAGGCAGTCCAGCCAAAATAACACATATTTTACCCCCCAAATGCCATTTTTCCCGGAGAACCCCCCTGGAAAGCTATTGGGCTTGTTTTTGGCTAGTTTTGAGTAGCAATTGGGCGGGTTTTGCTGTAAAAACTTGGCAACCCTGTCTGTGCGCGCTGGAATAAGTCACGTTAGAAAATGATGAGTGTAAACGATCTTTGCCGGTGTTGTAAAAAAAGAATTTAAGGATACACAGAGTACTTACCAACACGATCATCATTTCTGAGAGAAATAGTGAAGCTGAATGCATATACGAACAAGTTCTCCGTTTAGGATTAGAACAAATTCAACCCAAGCGCCTTTGATGACGTGGATGATTACGTCACTGTTTATCATCTGTCCATCATCGTCTAAAGCCCGCCCTGACAATTTCATTGGTCCGAACAGTTTCTGTTCGGGCATAATTACTCCTCTACGGATCAAGTCCAGACCGAACTGCCCGTGCAAAAAAATTTGTGGGCGGGGCTAAGTTCGTCTGGCATCCAGGCTAAATATACTTAGTTACTTGAATCAAAGTTTTTATGATAATCGCAATAAGCCATATTGTGATATGTGATTTTACTATATTCTGATTAATTGTTCAGCCTTATTTAAATGTAGACGGCTTATTGTTAGTGAGATTGTAAGGCCAGCATCACTTTTGCTATTGCTCATAGTTGGTTTGGGAATTGTTCAAAGAATTAAATGTTGATTGAATATCTTGCTCTGGAAAACACCTCTCAAATTTTCTTGAAAACGTAAAAATGTAGTCTCTATCTCATGAAAACTCTTAATGGGGGCATAAGTGATCCATTTGTGGTGTGTTTGAAGGTGTTGTGTGTGAACCTGTTGGACATAGCTGTGGAGAACATCACTGGAGGACTGAGGGAACATCAGCAGGTAAAAAGAAGCCTAATCCAAAATCCATCTGTTGTGGCATTTTGGAGCATCTCAAGAATATTGATGTATAATCCTTTTCTAGATAATTTAATTATTATTTATGGTTTAATGTTTTTGTTTTGTTTTTCAGAGTCAGGCATGTGACATGGTGCTGAAGGCCCTGCAGATTAAAGATGTGAAGAACCTGTCTGATGTCCAGAGAACTGAGCTGCATCAGAAAGTTGCAGATCAGCTTGCAAAGGTAGGCTTCCTTCCTTTTAGCTTGAATTTCTCAAAATGCAACATTTTGTGACAGTTGAGAGTATCTGTAGCCATGGTGTGTAGTGTGCATTGTGTGTGTGTGTGTCTTGTGTTGCACCAATTCCAGTGAAATCCAATTGAAACTGAATACCATTCCAAAATCTGGGGTCAGTCGGATTTTCTGAAAGAAGCCTCTTATGCTCAACAATCAAAAAATGTATTTGATCAAAAATACAGTAAAAACTGTAATATTGTGAAATAACTGTTTTCTATTTTAATATGTATTTAAATATAATTTATTCCTGTGATGCAAAGCTGAATTTTCAAAACAACAAAACTTGTACTGACCCCAAACTATTGAACGGTGGTGCAATTTTTGTAATTGAATGCAGAATAACAAGCATTATTTATTGAAACATTAATTAATCAAATTAATGTTTAACTAATTAATACATCAAGGTAATGGCTTATAGCAGTCAGTCATTTTTCAACAAAGTAAATATCTTCAAAATAGACAAGTTGTTTATTCACTTTATATTAATATTTAACATTTTGACCAAGAAGTGCTTTTGACTGCTTGCCTTGAGTGCTCTTTAGGTAACATGTGCATATCACTAATAACTCTCTTTTTTCTTCCAGAGTTTTGAAAATGTGCAGTGTAAGAACAAAACCATTCGTGAAAAGACGATGAAGGCGCTGGAGCTCTGCCAGTACCTTGTCAAAACGGTTCACAATCAGGTGATGATTCACTGTTTTTTAGGGGTGTGACGAGATCTTGTGCCACGAGATCTCGCGAGACTAAACTCTGGCGAGATTTCTCGTCGAGGTGAAAAGCTGTCTCATGTCATATTGTCAGGACCTGGTCATGAAGGAGTGTGAGGGTGAAGTTAGGATAGAATATGCCAACGCTACGTTTACATTACGTCTCCACTCTAGATTTGCTTTTTGTAGAAATAAAAACAATTTCATTCAGGTGGATAACAGTCGCTTCAATTCCATCAGCTCATCCAACACGAGCTGTTCAAGTCGTACATTTTGTGCAGCACTGATCACGTGACGAGAAAACATTGAGCGAGTGTTACATGTTAGTGGACTGGACCGTGGCGGTGGATTCGTTGTGTAGCAGAAGCGTCAGACTTCTATTTTACAATGCGCATTCAGCACCACCGCTCCCTGTTCGCAGAGTCTGCACAATCGCCAAATTGAAAGTGAAAATAAACGCGAGCACGCATTCAAACGCGATTTCAATACGTAATGTTAGTTGGTACGAAAGAAATGTATGCCTGCTCCCTACCACGTGTAAACGGTGCGTCAAACATTTGAACGTTCTATGTTCTGATTTAGGCAAACGGATGACATTGCATTTTGATGCACTATGTACCATAATAATTTTTCAAGAGTTGATTTGCCCCGTCTTTTTTATTATAATTTTTTTTTACTGTTCAACGTTGGGTAATAGACAGCGCTCGTCACTGTCACTTTTTACAAAGCCGCCCAATTACAGTGGTGGAGGGGCGGGGCAAAAACTACACTGACCAATCATCCTATTGGTACACCGACTGAACAACAATAATGAAGAAGTTAATATTTCGTAATATTCTTCTAAATGAGATCCTAGTAACACATTACTGCCATGGATATTTTGTATCATAGCAATCAAAGTAGGTGGAAAATCACTGCCCTTGCATTCAAGCACCACCAGCTGGCCGTTTTCAGAAAAGCACCAGGTGTTTTTTGGCTGGGTAAAAATGCTTTGGTGGACACACGATAATTGAATATTTATTGCTAGGCATATGGTCAGTTAGTCTCTTTAGCATTTGTGCAAAATACTAGAGCCAAACCTGAGAAAGAATTCCAGAAGATTCCACAGCGTTCCTGCACACGTCATTTGCAGTTGTAACTCATGGGCGGGGATTATGCTAATTATGAATGAGCGTGCACGTGCATCCTATTTACGAATGTTTGGAATTCATTAATATACACACGTTTAACTACTGAACATGTGGTATACGAAGCGTTTGTGAATCTGGAGGAGAGTTTTCGTAAAGGTCCACTTTACCATGCAAATTACTCAAATTATTTATTTACTAACGTTTCATGAATGAGGCCCAATATCTATGATCAATTTGTGGGAAGGAGTTCAGTTAGGAGGTCAAAAGAAGCTCATGTGCAGTTCTAAGGTCTGAAGAGAGAATCATACAGGAGAGAAGCCAGTCGGTTGAGTTTTTGGCAAAACATTTACAGTGCTTGTTGTCTTTTACTGCATATGATCATTCATACTCAGAAAGTAGATCTGAAATGACAAATGCACCTGCAAACATTTTTCTAGTCATGCACTTCATCAGTGAGGATTTCTTAAAAATACTATGTAAAAATCTTGTTTCGTTCTCGTGAGCCCGATCTCGTGTCTCATCTTGTCTTGTGAGATAAGTCTCGTCACACCCCTTCTGTTTTTACCAAACCTTGTGCTTGTTCATATGTAGGGCTGAAACGATTAGTCGACATTATCTTTGTTGTCGAGTAGTCGTTTGATCTCATGTGACCTAATGTAAGGGCCTGCAATATCGCGATTTGACCGCTACGGCGCTGTAGCGCTAGAGTGTAATGCAGCCCTTACAAATGTTTCGGTAGAAGAAAACAGTGCAAATGACTGAACTAGCAAGGTGTGGGAAAGTTTCACAAAACTTCAAACTAAGGCTGCGTCTCAATCAGCTCCCTAGTTCAGTAGTCAGGGTACTGATCAGGGAGTTAACCCATTGACTCTTGTCCTGATCAGTGCCCTGACTACTGAACCAGGAGCTGATTGAGACGTTCAAGGCGAAACTTTTCACTAGAGCGGTAAATCTCTTTATTAGAGAATGCAATAATTGTATAATAATTAACAATAATAATATAATTACAGTAATGTGATGATTTATTTAGCATAGAATAAAGTTTGATCGAGCTTGGAGTCTGTTTTTATTATTATAACACTATTAGGTATTAGTCTCATCACTTGCCTGTATTTTGTTCCATATGCATGAAGACTTACAAAAGGCGATGTTAGGAAGAATATCATGTCAGTTACTTTTTCATATTGTTAATTAAAAGGTGAATGAGAATCTGTCAGCTCAATTGTCATTTAAGAGATTAATATTATGTCATTTTGTCTGCAATGCCATTGCCAGATTAATATTTGTACCATTCTTTGTGTCCTGAAGTAAATGTCCTCTTTTTCTGTTTCAGTTCTAAGAAAAGCAGTGTGGCCTATTATTGTTTTACAAATGAAGCTCTTAATACTCTTAATAAGAGATGTTTACATTCAAACATCTTTTTTTTGTCTGTAATGCAGATAATTTTTGTTTATTATTATTATTATTATTATTATTATTTTATTTTATTTTTTAATTGAAAGAGAACAGAATATTAAAACAATGTTTAGAGAGCATTTGTGTGGGATTTGAGTTCTGAGAACTTGGCTCAAAGTTAATTAAAACAACCATTTAAAAAGCTGAAGTGATTTTTTTATATATATATTATAGTTAGAATATAACTCAATGTTTTAACTAATTGAAAAAGCTGAATAATCATTCAAAATTTACTGATTAGTCGTTGATGGTAATGACAATTAGTCGATTAATCGCCCTAATAATCGTTAGATTAATCGATTATTAAAATGATCGTTTGTTGCAGCCCTATTCCTATGTCAATTAAATTGTGTGCACGATTTAAAAGTCCTTTTGTTTCTTTCTGAGCAGAAGATGCAAGTTAACCTGGAGGTCCTTCAGAATACTCTCAAGTCCATGAACGCTGAAGGGATCCTGCAGAAACCAGGACAGCTGGAGGACACATACTGGAGCGCCATGAAATTATTTGGCATTCTGTGAGTCACATTACTAACATTTATTTGGATTATACTGAGCGTGTGTGTGTGTCTGTATACACTTACATGTACATTATTTCTATTTTGAATAAATGCTGTTCTTTTTAACTATTCATCAATGAATCCTGAAACAACTATCACAGGTTCCAAAAAATTAAGCGGTACAACTGTTTCCAACATTGATAATAAATCATCATATTAGAAGGATTTCTGAAGGATCATGTGACACTGAAGACTGGAGTAATGGCTGATGAATGGCAATGGCAAATTCAGCTTTGCATCACAGAAATAAATTATATTTTAAAGTATATTAAAATAGGCAACCATTATTTGAAATTGTAATATTTAATTTATTTTTATATATATATATATATATATATATATATATATATATATATATATATATATATATATATATATATAATAGATTAGGGATGCACGATATATCGGCAACATATCGTTATCGGCCGATAAATGATTATTTTTGATGTTATTGGTCCAATAAGAAAATTTGACCGATATATTCAAGCCGATAGAAAATGTATTATTACCTTCAGCTGAGACAGCGCTGTCCACCATGATGGGTTTGAATTGCTCTAAATATGATTTAATCACTTAGAAAAGGAAAATACAGTTGTGTGCAACATATGCAGCGCAAGTCTAATATAATCTACATAAAATCATAAAATAATGAGAATAGAATACACCTGTAAAAGTTGAGGGAAGAGCGCGCCCACGGAGTTACACCTTCATGACAAGCACAGTCAAGTTCGCTTGTGCATTCACAGCCTTTTGTGCCATTGTAAGTTGTAATATTATATTTATTATTATGCTGTGTATGTAATCTCATATAGGAGTTAATTAACGATGCAGTAAAGGCAAGGCAAGTTTATTTGTATAGCACATTTCATACACAGTGGCAATTCAAAGTGCTTTACACAGAAATTAAGTTAAAATATTCCTAAGTGAATAAAATAAAAAATATATATAGTATAACAGTTATAATAGGAATTAAAAGAAAAGAAAAAAGAAAGAAAAAAATATATAAATAAAAAGTATAATTAACACTAAAAATAAAAACCGGGTTAAATTAAAAAAATTAAAGTGCAAGCAGTTCGGACAGAGCACAGAGCTCATTCAGTAAAAGCATAAGATAAGGTGCCATCAGTCGGGCGTACAGTGGCACAGCTCATTCAGTAAATGCACAGCTGAACAGATGTGTTTTGAGTCTGGATTTGAAAGTGGCTACTGTTGGAGCACATCTGATCTGTTCAGGAAGCTGGTTCCAGCTGCGGCTGGCATAATAGCTAAAAGCAGACCCTCCTTGCTTTGAGTGAACCCTTGGTATTTCTAACTGACTTGATCCTGATGATCTGAGTGATCTGTTGGGTTTGTACTTAATCAGCATATCTGCAATATATTGAGGTCCTAGGTCATTGAGTGACTTATATACAAGTAATAGTACTTTAAAATCGATCCTAAATGTAACTGGAAGCCAGTGTAAAGACCTGAGGACTGGTGTGATATGGTCATATTTTCTGGTTCTGCTCAGGATCCTGGCAGCAGCGTTCTGTATGAGCTGCAGCTGTCTAATGGTTTTTTTGGGAAGGCCGGTGAGAAGACCATTACAATAGTCCACCCTACTGGTGATAAAAGCATGAACGAGTTTCTCTAAGTATTGCCTGGAAACAAAGCATCTAATTCTTGCAATATTTTTGAGATGATAGTAAGCTGATTTAGTTATTGCTTTGACATGACGACTGAAACTCAGGTCTGACTCCAAAATCACACCAAGATTCCTGACTTGATTTTTTGTTATTAGACCTTTAGCCTCAAGATATGCGTTCACCTTGAGAATTTCATCTTTGTTTCCAAATGTAGTGATTTCAGTTTTGTCTTTGTTTAACTGAAGAAAGTTTTGGCACATCCAACTGTTAACTTCTTCAATGCATTTGCATAGAGAGTCAATGGGGCTGTAGTCATTAGGTGATAGGGCTAAGTAGATCTGGGTGTCGTCAGCATAGCTGTGGTAAGCCATTTGGTTATTTTTCATTATTTGGCTCAGTGGGAGCATGTACAGGTTGAATAGGAGTGGTGCAAGAATTGACCCTTGTGGGACTCCGCATGTCATGGATGTCCACTCAGACTTATGATCACCTATACTCACATAATAACCTCTCCCTTCTAAGTATGACCTGAACCATTTGAGGACCATTCCAGAAAGCCCAACCTAATTTTCTAGCCTGTCAAGAAGTATGTTGTGGTCAACAGTGTCGAATGCAGCACTGAGGTCGAGTAGTACCAGAATTGATTCCACAGTGTATATATATATATGTATATAATTCAAATTATATGTATTATAATTCAAAAACATTATAAATAGTGATGTTTCCAAACTTTTGACCAGTATAAATGTTATATATAATTTTATTATGTGAGAATCATTTGTTTTCCCTGAATAATCATATTTTGGTTTGTGTCCATGCTACAAATAAAAATAGACAATAATATTTTTTTTTTTTACTTTTTAAAATCAGTTTTAAGTAAGTAAATTAAAGAATTTCCAGAAAATGTAACTATATTGCTAGTACCATCCATCTGATAATGAACCTGTATTCAATGTCTCTGTTCCTTAGAAAACCAAAGATGGAAAAGGTGAAGAAAGTTGTAGAGGCAGAGCAGACAGAAGAGACGACAAAGAAGAAGAAGAAGGGCTTCCTCCCAGAGACGAAGAAACGCAAGAACCGCAAGAAGCCCACGGTACTGGAGGGGAAAGAGACACCAGCCTCCACAGAAACCCCTGCAGGAGCGTCAGGAGAGGAGGGAAAGAAGAAGAAGAAGAAGAAGAAAAACAAGAAAAGGAAACAGCAAGGAGGAGAAGAGACACAAGATCAGCCGGCCAGTAAGAAAACCAAAACGCAGCCGCCACAACAAAAGAAGAAAAAAAAGAAAGGAGGGCAGCAGGGAGATGATGGGAAATAATTGGACAATAATGTGATATAACTGTGATGAATACAGGACTGCTTGCTGATTGTCCTATGCAGCCCAAACATTGGGCCTGGTCATCATAATTCGGGTGATTTAATGAACGGCTCAAGATCGGCCGTTCTGTTCAGAGAAATCAGCCAGTGTGAAGAGTGTGTTATCGTTTCAGATATATCTGTATTATTTGCCTTTTTGTGATAACTTGCATGGTGCAATTTTCAAAGCAATACATGGAATACTAAATGGTATTTTATTCTTTACATGTTTTCAGTGTTTTTACTGTATGTGTGTGGCACTGTAAAAGCTATGAAATAAATAATTACTGTACAGTAATGACTAAAACAGATGTGTAAATAGATGGATAGATGCAAAGTTAGATAAATACAGGATGACTGAATATATGGATGGATGCATAGATGAAAACTATGATAATGAAAACTAACGCCACGCTTCCAATGATAATCTCCCAAATGGTAGCGTGCACAAGGTGAAAAGCAACGGTCCTATAACTGAACCTTGCGGTACTCCAACTTGTGATCGATATCTCTTCATTTTCTGCTACAAAATGACAATCAGATAAATGGATTGAACCATGCCAATGCAATTCCTGTAATGCCAAATCTAGTGCAACAAACAGAGATGCAACCTTGATCGGATGATTAGAACAAGTCATTTACTCTGAGAGCAGTCTTTCCCAAATTATCTTTCTTCCACCAGATCGCCTTCCATATTCAACTTAAAGAAAAAGTGTAGTGCCTCCCGCAGTTCAAAATGCTTATGCTACGTCTGACATTGCACACCAGTTACGACAGTCTGACGGATGTTAGATATTTTACTTCAGAAGGCCATGTGGAGCAGTTATATGATGGATAGATGCACTTTTATGGACTTCAAAAACGAAACAATTCACTGCTGTTATAAAGCTTGGAAGAGCCAGGACTATTTAAATATAACTCTGATTGTATTTGCCTGAAAGAAGAATGTCATATACACCTAGGATGACTTGAGGGTGAGTAAATCATGGGCTAATTTTCGTTTTTGGGTGAACTATCCCTTTGACTAATTCTCTAGGATCAAGCTGTTTTTTTTTAATAAGAGGATTAATAATGGCCATCAAGTTTTTAAGTCCAAACCACTATAAATTTCCTATGCATGGATGGACAGATTGAAATTGATACACTTTGGTGTCCCCTAGCATGAAAAGTTGTTTTAAACAGGAAATATTTTTTTACTCTGTAAAATGATTAGGCATAATTTTCAATTGATATTCAATTAATTGTAGTAAAAAAAGGTATTTATAACTTAATGATTTTTATTACCAACAATGATAATTCATTGAAATGTTAAAATGGTCACACCCAAGAGATTACAATATTTGGACCATTTCTAAAGCATGATGGGAATCATTTGTTCCAGTTGATACATTGAAGTGCTGAATCAATTTGCCATCTAATTTTTAATTGATGAAAAAAATTATATTTATCGGTAACAAAACTGTTATGCTTAAACTATAAAAATAGTTTTCATTAAATGAAATGAATCTGAAATAAAATAAAAATATTAGATGAAAAACTTAAAACATTCAAACTTTAAACAAATAAAATTATAAATCATTATGTTAAATTTAAAGTTTTATAATCTTTTGTTTAAAATTATGTTTTAAATTCTATGTATGTCCCACATTTTCTTAACAAGCTGTAAATATTATAAGCCTCATAAAATGAACCTTTTTTAACTAAAGAAAAATTTATTTTATATTTTTTTATGTTTTATGACCTATTTTGTACCCTATTTATGAAAAATGCGTAATAACTGTAGTATTTCTGTAAAAGTTAAGCTTAAAATATTCTATGTGTATTTGTTTTAAACATCAAATACTTGCTTTACTCCTTTTCAACAGCATAATTACATTCACCTAGAGGATTATTAGGAACACCATACTAATACTGTGTTTGACCCCCTTTCGCCTTCAGAACTGCCTTAATTCTATGTGGCATTGATTCAACAAGGTGCTGAAAGCATTCTTTAGAAATGTTGGCCCATATTGATAGGATAGCATCTTGCAGTTGATGGAGATTTGTGGGATGCACATCCAGGGCACGAAGCTCCCGTTCCACCACATCCCAAAGATGCTCTATTGGGTTGAGATCTGGTGACTGTGGGGGCCATTTTAGTACAGTGAACTCATTGTCATGTTCAAGAAACCAATTTGAAATGATTCAAGCTTTGTGACATGGTGCATTATCCTGCTGGAAGTAGCCATCAGAGGATGGGTACATGGTGGTCATAAAGGGATGGACATGGTCAGAAACAATGCTCAGGTAGGCCGTGGCATTTAAACGATGCCCAATTGGCACTAAGGGGCCTAAAGTGTGCCAAGAAAACATCCCCCACACCATTACACCACCACCACCAGCCTGCACAGTGGTAACAAGGCATGATGGATCCATGTTCTCATTCTGTTTACGCCAAATTCTGACTCTACCATCTGAATGTCTCAACAGAAATCGAGACTCCTCAGACCAGGCAACATTTTTCCAGTCTTCAACTGTCCAATTTTGGTGAGCTCGTGCAAATTGTAGCCTCTTTTTCCTATTTGTAGTGGAGATGAGTGGTACCCGGTGGAGATTGTTGAGCTTCACAAAATAGAAAGTGGCTGGAAAATAGCTAATGCGTTGAAAATCCCCATTTCCACCATCAGGGCAATAATTAAGAAGTTCCAATCCACTAAAGATGTTACGAATCTACCTGGAAGAGGACGTGTGTCTATATTGTCTTAATGCACGGTGAGGAGGAGAGTTTGGAAAATTGCTGGAGAAAGCTGGAGAATTGCAGAGATTAGTTGAGTCTTGGGGTCAGAAAGTCAAAAAAAAAACCAAGAAATCTAACAACCCCTACATCACCACATGTTGTCAAATCCTTCTTGCTCATCCAGAAACAAACTCAAGCATATTCAGTTGTCAGACACGACTGGAAAATCAAAAGGGACCTTCTATGGTCAGAATCATATCAAACAGCTAACAAACGACATGACATAACACACAATATACATATTGTGCATTTATAAGTTAGAATATGAGGTTAACTTCGTTTAATGCTGAAACATAGGCTAATTAAGACGAGGACGAGGAGCATATGCACTAATATGTACAGAAGCGCTTTAACCCAAAACAGGAAACTCATGAATATTCATATTAGCTCCGTTTTATTTGAATCATATGTTTTTTATTTTTTTATTACCATATTATTCCTAACGCTTCTACCTCCGTTATTTCAGTGGAAGCGGCACATGACATCGCAGATAAATGAAACTGTTAATAACTTCAGAAAGACTGAGAAAGATGGTGCTTCATTGTCATCATCCATTCCTTCATTAATAAAATCATATGAGCTTTTTCATTTGGTCTTGTTTTGGGATCCTTTAATTAATTTGAATTTTTTTGTTTATCTTTTATTTTTTTTATTGATGCTCAAAACAATACACAAGTTATAATCTGAGTTTATTCTTTTATTTTTTTTTTTTTTTTTTATACAAAATTATATAAACAACAAAGGCAAATATACATTTTACAAGAGTAGTTAGAGATTACAGGCTCAAACACAATATAACCAATAAATTATTCAAAAAGGACAAAGAAAATAAATAAATAAAGTTTTAAGATCATAAACCAGAAAAAAATAAAAGATAAAAATAGATAAATAAATAAACTTAAGGGCAGAATCACAATAAATCAAAAGATGCAGCAGTTTCATAGCATTCTGACATCTCATCTTTTTAAGGGCTTTGGAAAAACATTTTCATTTTTAAATATAATAAGTAGTGGGGGGGATTTGAAGAATCTACATTTGTGGATGAAATATTTTGCTAAAATTACAACGTTATTTAGCAAAGAGTTAACACAGCAGTTTTTGGGAACTCCACATAAAATATGATGTAAAGAAAAAACAAAACCATCAACAACCACCTCTTTTTTATCAACCAGTCCTGAATTGATATCCAGAAGAGTTTGGAGAAATTACATAAGAAAAAGATATGATCAGTGTCTTCAGAGAGACTATCGCAAAAGGAACAGGGGACAATTTCCATATTACATTTTTGATTTAGTAATTTGTTAGAAGGGTAGATCTCATTTAAAGTTTCTTTTGCTTTAGGGGGAATAGGAAAACTTAAGTAAGCTGTTCTAAGAAATATTACAGTATTTTATATCAAACATGTGTTCTAATTTGTTTCTTTTAACTTGACAGGGATAACAGGTTTTTAATATGACCCGTCTTATATACTTATTATTACAATTATCACTTTTGAATTGAATATCTCCAATGTACAAGGCTGGAAGAATTGGTTTTACTTCAGTATAAGAGAGGTAGCATTTCATTAGCATTTTTATACCAGAAGGTATTGCATTAATGACGGTGAAAAACTCTTTTGGGTGACAGGCAAAGCCATGTTTCAATGTAAAAGTATTATAGTCTAAAATGTTACCCTTTTCATCCATTAGATCTCTCACTGACCATATATTTCTGCTTAGCCAATTCTTGTAACATAAAGATCTGTTCCTGTGCAATATATATTTGTTGTTCCAAATTGAAGCATTATGAGCTGTAAAATTGTGCGTATGTGCCAATTTCCAAAATAAGAGTACTTGTTGATGGAATGTTGATAGTTTCTCTGGGAGTTTAGATAAATCAAAATCACATTTGAGAAAAAAATTAATTCCACCAAATTCTTGAAACAAAGCTGAAGGAACTGTAAACCAAAAACTATCTTCATTACATAGAAACATTTTTAACCATTTAAGTTTTAACAAAATATTCATGTTTTCAAAATCAATTACATTTAAACCACCTTGTTCATAGGATTTAATAATGTCTGCTTTTTTAATATAGTGGGCTTTGTGCCTCCAAATAAAATTATGCATAATTTGAGTTTATTCCCCACTCTACTAACCGGTGTGATGACATATTTGTGATACTGAAAGCTGATTGGCCTTGATGGTTCCTATGCGGGAAGCTATGATGAATAATTAAGATTTTGGACACTAATAATGATAATAATAATAATGATAGCAAACTGTTCAGAACAACAACATCAAAAATATCACATGTATTGAAGAACTGTATTGTAACTGTTCAATAAATGTGTTGACATTCGTGCTGCTGTGCTCACGCATGACGTGATGTGTGTGTTTTTGCCACTGCTTGGTTTAATTTTGCGTGGTTTTAGTTGCTATAGCGACGCGTTTTATGAATTCTGACTGAACATATACTCACTCGAAACCATCACTCTCTGTTGGTTGAAAGACGAGGCGATTTCAGACACTTGCAGAATATTTTCTGAGCGAATCTCGAGATTTGGAAACTTTTCGGAGGATTTCTAACAGGAGACTTTTGTTCTAGAAGGAGATCGGAGGATTGTTTTCTTTACATAGTTTGATTTGTAGTATTTCTGAGAAGAATTTTATTTTATTGTTCTTTTCTTATTTTAGACGGAGTTTTGAGTTTTATTTTATTTTATTTTATTATAATTTTTTTGTTGGGAGGAGTAACGTTATTTCTGAGGAGAGTTCAATTTTACTCTCTTTTTTGTACTGTATTTTTATCTTGTTTCTATTGCAGGTTCGAGGACGATGTCGATGGCAGGAGGTGAGTGTTTATTTATTTTTGGTATGTTATGGTATGATATTGTACAAAGATTGACTAAATTAATGTGAAGAAACTTCTGCGAGGTAACCATTTTACTGTACCATTTAATGTATTTGATTCCTTGTATATTAAATAAACCTTTTAAATTTTAGTTACTATGTGAACAATTTGTAATGGACCACTGACATTGATTATTATTAAAATATTACTAATTAGTTGATGTTCGGAGACTGGGTTCTGATGACCGCTATCCCAGACAGTTTGCCAGGAGCTACCAGGATATTTGACCCTTCTGCTTTCTGAGTTGGTTGTTTCTGTGTCCACAGGTCCGGCTGACAGGAAGAGGAAGCGGCTGAGCATCAGCCTGAGAGGACCAGAGGATGGATCATTTAAAAGACCTGCAAAACGCTTTTGCAGGGGTCAGAATAAGCTTTTATTGAAGATGTTATGACTCAGTTAATAAATTATTTGTCAGTGAAAACAGAAAGTAACAATTTGATGTTACCAGAACCACTGACATTGATTATTGATTTTATAAAAGAAAAAAACATTTTTGATGTTTGAAATATTCCAGCCACAAGCCACTCCAGATCCAGCAGAGCGGCTTCCAGTCAGTCGTCTGGTCAGGAGGAGCTACCGAGATATTTAGCCCCACTGCTTTCTGAATTGGTTGTTTCTGTGTCCACAGGTCCGGCTGACAGGAAGAAGAAGCGGCAGAGCAGCAGCCAGGAGGGACCAGAGGATGGATCATTTAAAAGACCCGCCAAACGCTTTTGCAGAGGTAAAGTAACAATTTGATGTAACCAGAACCACTGACATTGATTATTGATTTTATAAAAAAAAAAACATTTTTGATGTTTGAAATATTCCAGCCTCAAGCCACTCCAGATCCAGCAGAGCGGCTTCCAGTCAGTCGTCTGGTCAGGAGGTTTGGAGACTCGTTTCGGATGACCACGTTCAGGATCAGCGGCCAGACCCGACTCAGACACTAAACCAGGAACTACCAGGATATTTGACCCTTCTGCTTTCTGAGTTGGTTATTTCTGTGTCCACAGGTCCGGCTGACAGGAAGAGAAAGCGGCAGAGCAGCAGCCTGAGGGGACCAGAGGATGGATCAAGACCCGCCAAACGCTTTCGCAGAGGTCAGAATCAGCTTTTATTGAAGACGTTATGACTCAGTTAATAAATTATTTGTCAGTGAAAATACAAAGTAACAAGTTGATGTAACCAGAACCACTGACATTGATTATTGATTTTATAAAAATAAAAACAGTTTTTGATGTTTGAAATATCCAAGCCTCAAGCCACTCCAGATCCAGTCAGTCGTCTGGTCAGGAGGAGCTACCGGGATATTTAGCCCCACTGCTTTCTGAGTTGGTTGTTTCTGTGTCCACAGGCTGAGAGGAAGAGGAAGAGCAGCAGCCAGGAGGGACCAGAGGATGGATCATTTAAAAGACCTGCCAAACGCTCTAGCACAGGTCAGAATACGCTTGTTATGGCTCAATTATTACATGATTTGTCATTCAAATGTTCTTCAGCTGTTTAATGTAAGAGCTGCACTAAAGTAATGTCCTCGTACAGCTTTAGATACTGCAACATGTTTTCTCTTAAGGATTAATTTCTTTGATCATATATTTTGCAGAAGCATATGCGATCGGCCCGTTGCTGGGACAAGGCGGATACACACACACACAGCACCAGCTGAAACCGGAGCCCAGATGGGCCAGAGATATTCTGTACCCAATAGACTCTTTGCACAAACGCTGCTAACGTATTTCCTGTAGAATCTCAGCCAGCGACTTCACTTCTGTATAGCGCTACTAGCAGCAGAGCTCTTTCCTAAAGTATATTGCAAACAAAAAATTATTACGCAAGTATTTTCTAGATAAGTATTGTAAATATAAAAATATATAACGTCATTCTAGTTATTGCTTCCTGAAAGTTTACATATTAACGGTTGAAGACGATAGTTTTGCCAAACATTACTGTCTCGTATTGGCTATTTCTCACTTATTAGAAGAATATCTACTTCGTTTCAGCGCAATGACATTAATAAAAGCATTGGCATACTGAAGTGTAAACACTAGAGCAATAAGATTATAAAACACGTCGACTATTACGAACCAACAAATAAATAGTTTATTAACTTTTTACAAGCTGTTGATTTAGTTGATTCTTATAATGCACAGACAATGTATTAAGTATATACTCATTTCCTTCCAAATTGTATTCAGAAGCTGTTTGAAATAAGAGAAAGTCAGTGTAAACTAAGAGGAATCCATATGTTTAAAAAAGTAAGGTCAATAACTAAAAAAATAGATGTATATCTGTCAAAGGGAATCATTTTGAGAAGGAATTCAAATTTATGTAATTCATTTTGTAAATGTTTAAAAACAAGGTAATAAATAATTATATATCACAATATAAATAATTTGTGTATGCAATACTTAATCTGTTGTATTAATATCTGAAATGTGTACATTTATCTTTATAATTATCCATGTACAGTTTGGAAAATGTCTTATGTAACTATATTGTTTATCTTGTACTGATCTAATCCATTATGAAAAAAATGATGCTCATTAGATAAATATGTATAAAGGGTAGGCATAATAAGCAGTGGCTTCAGCCTACACCTTTTTCGGTTATCATGTATATTTCCTGTTATATTTGTTTGTTATATATTTGTATATTTCTTTGTTTTCATTTATCATGAAAAAATTGTTTGTAAGGACCGAAATAAACAATATTCAATTCAAAATCCAATTCACTAGTGACAGACTTCATTTATCCCCACAGGTGTTATATCCTTGGCTATTCCTCAGTGAATTCACACTCTTCACAACAATACAAAACAACAGCACAATATTGATGAAAATAATATTTAGTGGAGAAATTGTGGATGGAAGAATTTGCATTTATTCATACACATAATGCAAACATGTAAATATAAATGACGTTACATTGCGTTACAGCACTGCAATAATGCAAACTTTTTCAAATAAATGACTTTATCTACACTGCAATAATGAAAACATGTAAATATAAACTGTAAAATGTATCTGTGGTGGCATAATAAAGTTTCGATTGTGATTATTTTGTCATTCCCTATTCTCATTTTATAGTCTGCATAAATTCAACCAAACATTAAAACCCCTTGAGAAATGTTTATGTTTTTGACGTGCATGAATTAGTGCATGTAAACCTTCATCTTTTTCCACAAAACACACAAAGCTCTATAGGATTAGAAACATGGTGAGATCTGTATCATTAGCAACCCTGCAGCACTTTCACAAGGCTTTAGTTCAATTATACAAGCTTACCAATGTTCAAATATTTATATGTGGTTATGGTTAAATTGATCAACTACAAATCTGATGTTTCAAATGTGTATAAGGAGAAAACATAATTGGCAAAAGTATGAGGATTTTTATTATTAATATGGAGGAATTTGACACGCACAACTGCTGTGATTGTTCTGTCATCTTTTAATTGCTTGCTCAGTTGGTAAATAATATCGAAGAGTCTTTATTACGTTTTTTCTCAATCGCTTTGGCCAATTTTTCAAAACAGTCTTAACATTCTCTAAACTTTAATTCATGCTAGTTATTGTGTCAGTAAATTGGCCAGTGCCATAAAAATAAAAGTCATTGTGTGAGCCACACTGGTCAAAATGTTTCAACGTTTTTTCACAAATATTTCATGGAAACATTCAAATTTTTGTTGCCACTAACTACTTTCTATTCTATACAATAATGCCTAGCATGTCTAGATTCATGTTTTGTCTAGCTGAATGCTTTTGGTGATCACACTGAGCTTTTTACTGTAAATACAGATTCAGACAGTAGTAAAAAAAAAAAAAAAAAAAAAAGGACTGGGAAACATCAATAATGTCATACACGATAAACGAACATTTGTATTTATACAGTGAGCTTTTTTTTTAAAAAAAAAAGAAATATGTTACATGTAAGCTTTAAATTCTCTGTTTTTTATTCATTTTTACACTATATTATGTCTTTCTAAGCACTGATTCAGGGTTCTGATGACAAACTCCATTGCAACACACACATAATATATATATATGTGTGTGTTTAACAAACAATGTCACAAACACGTCATAAAAGTTTTATGGAATATAACATGTCAGACAGATTTTGATCACCTAATGGATCATTTTGCATGTGAAGGCTCACATGATGTGAAGAGATTGACAGTTTCACTGAGAATCGACTCAGTTTTGCCATGTACAAGCCATGTGCATTTAGTCACTGTGCAGGTTTTAGACAATTGAAACTATAAAAAGAGCTTTTTGGCAGCAAACCCAACAGATGGGTTTGTGCAAACAGGGATAAAACGTTCCCCATGTCCACGGTTAAAAACACAGCTGGATCTTTAATATTGTGGGCCTGTTTTTTTTGCTGGAGGTCCTGGACATCTTGTTCAGATACATGGTATTATGGATTCTAGCAAATACCAACAGATAAAAAATTAAAACCTGACCGCTTCTGCTAGAAATCTTATAATGGGCCGTGGTTGGATCTTCCATTAGGACAACGATCCAAAACAAACATCAAAGTCAACACACAAATGGGTCACTGAGCACAAAATGAAGCTTCTGCTGTGACCGTCCCAGTCCCCTGACCTGAGCCCTATAGAAAATGAGTGAGGTGAACTGAAGAGAAGATCTGGGAATCTGAAGGATCTGGAGAGATTCAGTATGGAGGAATGGTCTCTTATCTCTTGTCAGGTGTTCTCCAAACTCATCAGGCATTATAGGAGAAGACTCGGAGCTGTTATCTTGGTAAAAGGAGGTTGCAAAAATTAATAAAAGGGGGTCAATAATTATGTTTTGGAGAAAGGCATTTTCAATTGTTTTACTTCAATGAAAGGTTAGATTTTGTGATTTTTTTTTAATAAAAGATCAAAAGGATAACATTTGATCATATTTACCAGGGGTGCCAATAATTCTGACCACAACTGTTGTATGTCCTACATTTTTGTTAACAAGCTGTAAATATTATAAGCCTCATATAAAATCAAGGTTGAGCAACATTTTTTTCACTAAACAAAAATTTATTTTTTAAGTTTTATGACTTATTTTGTACCCTATTTATGGAAAGTACATAATAACTAGTATTTCTGTTAAAGTAAAGCTTCAAATGTCCTATTTGAAAAGACAAGATTTACTGCAACATTTCTTCACTAGGATGATTTTTGTTATTTCCAATAGATGGCAGTGCTCCTCTGACCAGCAGGTATTTCAAGAGAATGACTGAGGAAGTGATTAGTTCTTTACAGACTAGGGCCAGATGCCAGAAACAGAAATAGTAAACATGAAAGTGAGAAGCAGACTGTAGATTGAAGCTGTCTGTCTCTGTAGTGTTCAGCGCCTCCTGAGATCTGATCCGTGTGTTTATTCGTGTCTGACGCCAGACAGTTGTGAACGCGACCGGGAAAGATCAACGAGAAGAAGATCATGTATAACAACAACAACAGCAGCAGCAGCAGCAGCACACCATCATCCACCGCCTCGTCCGAGGCTGGAGATGTCAGAAGTTCGCTGTTTAACCCGGGAGAGCCGCTCAGACAGCCGCGCACGTCTCCTCCGGTGTCGGACGGCAGCGCAGGTGAAGTAAAGTTCACTGCTAGCTGACATGCTAATCCGCTACTAACCATCTCTGTGAAGCAGCTAATTGTGTCAGAGGCGTTTGAGAGGAAAATATACGCACATTTCTTTGTCTTTTTTGTTTACTCCTCTATTTGAGACAGCCTCGGCTATAAAAAGCAGAACATGTGGCTCAATTAGCCTGTGAAGGAGTGACTTGAGTCGATGGCAGTTAATGCTAGTCACTGTTTAGATGTAAATCATCGTGATTTGACCTCTATACAGACTGAAATATGTTTTTTTTTATATATATATATGTGTGCTAATATGTTTGCATGTATGCTTATAATATAGAGATATAGACTAATACCTTGGCGGTGCAAAGATTCTTTTGTTACAATGCCAGTGGAGATGCCTGAATATGGATTATACCTGTTTGTGTAAATGTGCGAGATCACTGCATGTTTTGACAATGTAATGCTTCTTTTTACAATTTCAGTACAGTTGCCTATAGATATATGGACAGCAATAGATAGAGAGATGATGGATCGACAAGATGGATAGATAGATAGATGGATAGATGGATGATGGATCTACAAGGTAGATGATGGATGGATGGATGGATAGATAGATAGATTCATAAATATATGGATATATGCATAGTTGGATAAATGCACTGGATAGATTGAAATTAATGCATAGATATTTATGCTAGATGGATGGATGGATAGATGGATAGATGTATAGATTCAGATAGTTAGATAGAAAAATAAATAAATAGATATGATGGGTGGATGGACAAGATAGATAGATAGATAAGATGTATAAGATATAGAACGTAGATAGATAGATATGATGGGTTGATGGACAAGGTAGATAATAGATAGATATGATGGGTGGATGGACAAGGCAGATAGATAGATGGGTGGATGGACAAGGCAGATAGATAGATAGATAGATAGATAGATAGATAGATAGATAGATAGATAGATAGATAGATAGATAGATAGATAGATAGATAGATATGATGGGTGGATGGACAAGGCAGATAGAGAGATAGATAGATATGATGGGTGGATGGACAAGGTAGATAATAGATAGATATGATGGGTGGATGGACAAGATAGATAGATAGATAGATGGATGGATGGGTGGATGGATGGATGGATGGGTGGGTGGATGGACAAGGTAGATGATAGATGGATGGATGGATTGATAGATGGATGCATGGATAGACATGGTAGATGGATGGATGCATAGATAGATAGATGGATGGATGGATGGATGTAGGGCTGGGCGATATGGCCCAAAAAATAATCACAATATAGTTTTCCATATCAGTCGATATCGATAATTATCACAATAAATGTCAAATCTTTATTTCTTTAAAGTTTAAAGACATATTATAGAAAACAGACAGTTAATAGTGGGTTAACTATCCTTTATTGTCAAAACATGACAAACACTTCCCAAACAGGTGAACAATTTTAAAAACTGAGGTAGAGTAGAATATAAATATAATATATAAAATAAATATCTATAGTAAAATCTAGAACTGTAATCATATAACATTTGGCTCTGCTGACTGCAAAGGAAAAAGTTAAAGTGCTTTAAAGATAATGTTTGTCAATAAACAAAAATAGAATATAAAAAATCTTTCTGGTCAGCATGCCAAACCTTATAAATAAATGACATTGACAATATAAATAAAATGAATAAATAAAAGAAAAATCTTAAATGTGGTCAGCATTTTTTTTACTCTACACTCTATAATTGAATTAAAATAATTGTTTAAGTAGGAAAACCACTACTGGATTGGTCCACCACGCAACACACGCACACACACACAACTGCAACGAGAGTACAAAGTTCCAGTAAAGGCTTGTAACGAGTAGAATTAGGTACTGCTCCTTTAAGGCGGAACGCACTCGCTGATGAGTGGGCTGTGGGCTAGTGGTGGGAAGTTCGGATAATTTTACTGACTCGGATCTTTGAATCTCGTTCAGCAAAATGAACGAATCTTTTTTCGTTCTCGAATTTCGTTCATTTCAGCAGAATCTAATTAAAATTTTACATTTTTCAACACATTTAGTAGCTTTTGGAATGCAAAAATGAACTATAAGCTAATGCAGCCATGGCCAAACTTTGAGAAATAAATTATTAATTAATTGCTTAGCTTGCTTCAGGCTATGTATGCAGTCTGTTAGTTCACATCACCTCCCGATCCAAATCGTTCTTCTTCTTTTTTTTTCAAATCGTTTACCTCTCGTGTCTGTCTTCAGGTTCGAGCCGTTAGTTCCGTCATCATGTCTGATGCTCTGATCTGGCCGTGACAGCCGTGTAATACACATGCATCCGGAAACAGATTTGATTAGTTCATCTCTCGAGTCTCGGGTTTGAGTCATTCGTTCATCAAGTCCCAGCTCCATAGGCAAGGCTGCAGACAGTCACCGGAAACAGATTTGATTAGTTCATCTCGAGTCTTTGAGTCGTTCGTTCAAGTCCCCATAGGTTGAATGCAGAAACAGAAATGATTAGTTCATCTCTCGAGTCAGTCTTCGGGTCCTAGTCTCGTTCTTTTGTCACGTGACCGCTTCCCGGGTTCAGTGTCTCGCAACATATACAACATTACAGTCGTATAAATTGACTGTATATTATTTTGTTTAGGAATTATCATACAATTATCAAAAGATATCTGCAACAAAATACATTACACTACAGTTCTATTTTGTTCCTGTTTTTTTATTCAATAAAAACACAAAAATCATAGCCTAACAGTATATCATTAGAAAAATAAAATTACAGTCTAGTCAATATATTTCCCATATTATGATGATATGGCTTTGCTATTTACTGAAGATTAGAACCCACTGTAAACAAGTCTCAATCTTTGGTTTATCAAAGTGATTTCCCCATCATACAGATAAAGTTTAAAGCATTAACCAACTCTTTAATAATATAATTCTGTTATAGAAAAGAACCATAATGAATTATGGCTGTCATGTCACGTGACAAAAGAACGAGACTAGGACCCCAGGACTGACTCGAGAGATGAACTAATCATTTCTGTTTCTGCATTCAGCCTATGGGGACTTGAACGAACGCCTCAAAAGATTCGAGATGAACTAATCATTTCTGTTTCCGCCGGTACAGACTGCATATCCGTGCCCTAATATGGGGCTGGGACTTGATGAACGAACGACTCGAGAGATGAACTAATCATTTCTGATTCCTGTAGTAGCCTATGAGATGTTGCGCAATGCGCATGCGCGGGTCAATACAAAATGAACGAATCGCTCTCTGAGACGACTCGTCGTTCCCGAGTCATATTAAGGATTCGTTCAAAATGAACGAATCGTTCATGAACGACACATCACTACTGTGGGCAGTCACAACTAACGAGTAAGCCCATGTGTGAACTGATATTAGGCTAATGTAGAGTTAGCGCTGTGTTGGGCTCAATGCTATATGGAAAAACTTTGAGGAAGCAAGATAACTGTGGTGGACCTATGATAAGCAGTGCACGGCGCTCTGGTCATGAGCGCTGAATTTTCTTCACTATCGCTCATTTTTCTCGCTCCACTCCACTCTAATCCTCCAAGCCTGTCATCCACTGTGACTGTCAACAACACCGCGTGCAGCACTGAAGCCCGGTCTGCCAAACGCATGCGCAGCGTTACGCATAGCGCGTAGCATTATATCGAGCATTTATCGAACTGTTGTTATCGTTTTATCGAGGAAAATTATTTTGCGATAATTATCGTTATCGTTTTATCGCCCAGCCCTAGATGGATGGATGGATAGATGGATGGATGGATTGATGGATGGGCAAATGGATGGATAGAGATAGATAGATAGATAGATAGATAGATAGATAGATAGATAGATAGATAGATAGATAGATAGATAGATAGATAGATAGATGGATGGATGGATGGATGGATGGATGGATGGATGGATGGATGGATGGATGGATGGATAGATATAAATGTGTATAGATAGATAGATGAAGGATGCATAGTTGGATAAATTCAATGGATAGATTGATAAATGAATGCATAGATATTTATGCTAGATGGATGGACAAGATAGATCATAGATGAATGCACATATACAGATGGATTGATGGATAGATGAAAACAGATAGATAAATGATAAATGGACAAATTCTGTATGGATGGATAGTTTCTGAATTGATACATTTTTTCTTGTGATATTCTCTTCTGTTGAACTGATTTGTGATCTCTCTGGTTAAAATCTGACACACTTGTAAACTTTGATGTTGTGTGATGAAGGTTATTGCAGTCTTTGAAATAAAGCTGGTTATGCGGTCACCAGCAGTCAGTGGGCGAGATGGTTAATCTGGTCCAATTTGTCATGTGACCTGAGTGGAGAAGTCGACTCGTCTTTATGATGTTACTATTTGGGGATGCTTTTGCATCTACAGTACACAGTATAATAGTATAATATTGTCATTCTGAGTAGCCTGACAAGCCAGACCCACATCAAGATGTTGGGTCTGAAAAACTCACCATTGACAGGGCTCAATCCGAGGGGCGGGATAAACGGTTGTCTTTCAGATTCCCTCTGCACGCTATTGGATAGCGCCATGAGCGCCACAACCAACCAGAGCAAAGAAGCAGGTGAAGCCGAGCTAACGTTAGTTGATAAGACTTTCGCCGTATCCGGTTGGCAAATCTTCGAAAACATTTTTTTTCTTAATAATGACTTCAGTGCCGTTCTTTGTTCTTTTCTCAAAGAAAAGCTTAACTCCAAGTCTTCCTGAGTCGCCGTCATTATGTTAAGCCCGCCCACCGACTCTACACACGCTGTGATTGGCCTGACCAGAGTTTGGTGTTTCCAGCTCTCAGGTCTACCGAGAGTTGCTAGACTACACTCGCGGCAAAATACATTTTCTGCCGCTAGGGTGCGTCTAGATTTCTAGGCTACATTCTGAGACCATTTTCATCTAAAATAATGATAATGGCATAATAATGCAGGTACATCTTTTCAAAGATCAATAAACTTTTATTTCTAAAGACTATTTAACAATATCCACAATAAATGAACAAAACAACCAAAACAAAAAAAGCAATGGACTCTCAGTCTGTTAACAAAAAAAAGGCACTTGAATAAACAGCTGGAAAACTGCAACGGATGATTGTGCTTTAGGTAGTGCTGGGAATCAATTAAAAAAAATTAACTAATTAAATGTTTTTCTGTAATTAATCACAATTAATACGTTTTTAATGTTTTGATATTGTAATAATTTCAGTTAGGCTACTCTCCAAATTAATGTAGAAACAATTTATTGACAGCATATTTTAAATATGTGTTGTATTGTCATGTTTTTATGAATGAAGGCCAGTATCACTGATGTCTCTATGAAACATTAATGACGTTGCATTACAGTATAACTGAAAGCTACCAATTTCAACATCTATTAGGCTTTAAAAAAACAACTTTTAATTTAAGAGAACTTAAAACAATCTTTACATAACCGCATTATAATAAATGTTATTTTTACCTGTGGCCTTCCCTGTTAGACATATACAGAAATGTAATAGTTATCAAACACCTTTCTTAACTGCATAAATAATTAATGAAATATAGATGAATCAAATTAAAGCTACAATTTTCTCTGTTCCCGTTGTTCTTTGATGAACATTAATGACAGGCATCATCAGTGCTCCTGTCACTTTAAGAACGGCCGCTGACGAACATGACGCGGATCCGACGCGCTGTCCCGCGCATCTCATTTCCTCACAACTCTTTAAGTTCATTTAAGACGTTACTTAACTAATTTAAGACTCCTAAGAATATGAGATATGAGTACTCAAAATTCTCTGTGTTGTTGTTATTGTTTGTTCAAGAGCAAAAGAGAACTCGATGTGAGCAGGAGACTGACGCGAGTCTGTCTGTGCATCGAGTGTGTGTGTGTCAGAGTGTCCCTCGATTAGCTGACATGAGACTCAGCCACACAGACAGGACATTGACATACAGCGCGTTCTCTTGTGTTGTCGCGCTTAGAAGCATTTACATGTAGGCTATAAGAGCGTAATTATATAATGTAACGCTCAGCAAAAATGGATAAAAAAAATGGACGCTGGAAATTGTCGTTGCTGGAAAAATGATCAAGCTAATTTTTATATTGTGCGATTAATTGATTTATTGACTATCTCGACAGGCCTAATCAAGACTAGGAAATAATGCAGATGGGAATTAGGTTGTGACTACAAATGTTAAATGGATAAATAAAGGTCTTCATTGCTTCATCTTCCAGATAGCAGAGTATCCCCTGTACTTTCAAATGTTGGACACCATAGCAGCAGTGCTGCAGATGCACTGGTGAAAAACTCCAAACTGTCTGCTGCCGCACCTGAGTTTGTCCCAGGATGTTATGCATCATTCCAGGTGAGTCTATGTGGCTCTTTTTTAAAAATTTTTCTTTACCCGGATGTTAGTCTAATATTCTCTCTCTGTAGGATGATGCGTATTCGGATGAGTCTGAAGGATACTACGCTGAGGCCTCACTGGCTGATTTAGTTCAGGATTTTGTAAGCCATCTGAACTCATCTCCGGGGTCCTTTGAGTCAGAAATTGAGTATATCACAGACACGCTGAACAGCTGGGTCACTACTGAGGAGATCCTGCAGGAGCTCGTAGAGCTCATCTACGTACAGGTGTGCTTGTGATGAGTTTCTGATTATGGATCTGTGTGTTAACCTGTTAAAGTGCACATCCTAAAGGAATACTTCACCTGAAAATTCATTTTTCAGCATTATTTACTCACCCTCTTGTTGTTCCATAATTATGACAGATTTTTCAATTTTGAGTGAACTGTCCTTTTAAATCAAAATTAGGGTTGACTTCATATCAAACTTTTTGACTTTGGTACAATACTAAATTATATTTTCCAAATGCATTTTCAAATATATTCTTAAACTATTGCTATTTTTAAAAATAAGTCTCTTATGCTCACCAAGGCTGCATTTATTTACTTTAATTGAATGTATTGTTCTATTTGAATATATTGTAAAATGTAATGTATTCCTGTGATCAAAGCTGTATTTTCAGCATCATTACTCCAGTCTTCAGTGTCACATGATCCTTCAGAAATCGTTCTAATATGATGATTTGCTGCTCAAGAAACATTTATGCTTATTATCAATGTTGAAAACAGTTGTGTACAATATTTTATAGATTATATTTCAAATAAATGCTGCTCTTCTGAACTTTCTATTCATCAAATAATCCTGAAAAAAATAGTACACAACTGTTTTCAACATTGATAATAATCGTACATTTTTCTTGAGCAGCAAATCAGCATAGAATAATTCTGAAGGATCATGTGACACTGAAGACTGGAGTAATGATGCTGAAAATAAAGCTTTGATCACAGGAATAAATGACATTTTACAATATATTCAAATAAAAAGTTATTTTAAATTGTAATATTTCACAATATTACCGTTTGTTTTGTATTTTTAATCTAATAAATGCAGTCTTGGTGAGCACAAGATACTTCTTTTAAAGGGGTCATGAATTGAGAAATCAACTTCCCTTGAGCTTTTGATATATAAAAGGTCATGGTAATATAAGAATATCCTGTTTCAGCAGAAGTTTCAGAGCTGAAAACTTCCTTGTTAGTCAAAGAAAAGCTTTTATTGACAGCTGGCTCCGCAAACGCTTGATCTGGGAATGTGCGTTCCTGTGACATCAGAGTGTGTTGAAACGCTGCCTTAAAGGGATAGTGCACCCAAAAATTTAAATTGTCATCATTTACTCACCCTCAAGTTGTTCCAAACCTGTATGAGTTTCTTTGTTCTGCTGAACACAAAAGAAGATATTTTGAAGAATGTTGGGAACCAAGCAGATAGAGCAACCATTGACTACCATAGTATTTTTTTCCCTACCATGGACCAGGAGAAACATATTTTACATTTAAACATTTTTATTTTAAACTTAACCTTCCTCTGATTATAATCCCCTCAGTTATAAAGGCAGAAATGTCAACACAACCATGGAAAACACTCAAATAATTAAAATATAAACACAAGTCTAAAATCACAATGAACACTTAACAATTATCTCTTAACATTAAGGTGCAGTGCCTCCGTTATTTCTTTGTAACTGTTACCGTTTAGATGCTTTGTCATAAGGCACTGATGCAGAGTAACATTACCTCTCCATGTAGTTTCAAAGGCAGAATCCGAAATCGCCCCCTATGCCCTTAAATAGGGCACTATTTGAAGGGACAGCCATTTGTAGTGGTGTCCAAAACGATAGTGGACGTTGAGTGCACTCATTCTATTCCACTTTGCACCTCAATAACAAGTGTACAGCCGATGTACACACAACAGCTGTCCGAATTCACTCATTCGTTTGAATTCACTCCTTCAAGTGAACCGTATCAGTGGACTAAAGTAGGGAATAGTGATTGAGGGTTTAGGATTTCGGATTCAGCCAAAGTCAAGAATAGCACAACGGCGAGCGCGTCGAGTATAAACACGTCCCCAAATGAACGAGGCGTGCGCGCTGTCATCGGAGGCTCGCGTTGTGGAGCCAGACGAAAGTACAACAAGGCTGGTAAAACACGTTTGTGTTGTGTTTGTACCAATCTTAGTGGGGACGACAGTCTTGCAGACGACATTGGCCTGACTACGGTCAGAGTTGTAAAATCCAAAAAACTGCCATACAGCTGACTTGTTTTCCTGTTTTATCAACAATTATATAGTTTTATCAATTATATTATATTATAATTTTATCGAGGCGCGAGAGCGCGCTGTCAGCGGAGGCTCGCGTTGCGGAGCCAAACGAAAGTATAAACATGTTTGTGGTATTACCAGTCTTGGTAGGGACGACAGTCTTGCAGACGACATTGGTCTGACTACGGTCAGACTTATAAAATCCAAAAAACTGCCATACTGGCGAGCTGACTTCTTTTCCTGTTTTGTCAATAATTTCCTCGCTCGCTGCATCACTCATTTTCCACTTATCACTCCACGCCGGTTCTGTTTACTGAAGAATGAATCCAACACGAGACAACGGGTGCGTCTCAATCAGCTCCCTATTTCAGTAGTCAGGGCACTGATCAGGGAGTCAGCCCATTGACTTTTGCCCTTATCAGTGCCCTGACTACTGAACTAGGGAGCTGATTGAGACGCACACAACGATATGGCGCAACCAACCCTGATACAGTTACATGATTGGCTGTTAGCCTGTCACTCCCTACGTTTCTTGGTTACCAGAGAGCAAGTGCCTTTGTTCATGCAACCAAACTTGCTTCGCAGCCTCTGGTTTCTTCCAACGAAGAAAAAAAAATTATCAAGTTTTATCGAAAGCATTTTTTATTGATATCAATTGCGTGTCTATCGCGATTAGGGATGCACCGATACCACTTTTTTTCAGACCAAGTACAAGTACTTTTATTTGGGTACTTGCCGATACAGAGTACTTAATAATACCCTTACAGTTTTTATAACTGTTTTATTTTCATCAGATGTTTTTCACTTTCTGACTGTGACAAAGTAAATACACAAATTGATGCTGTTGCTGACATTTTAATATTCAACTTGGTGTTTTCCTAAACAAACATGGCACTGCTGCCCATTTCACATAAATGTAACCTGTAACATTCAGTGGATTCCAGTACCACACAACATAGTAGCAGAACCACTAAATTAAATTATTATACGTTATCATAGCCATACAGCCCTTTTCGGGAAAAGTGAGAGGCTGGTTCTTTTTGATGAATATATATATATATATATAATTTTTTTTTTTTTTTTACAAAGACTATGTTTAAATTACTGTCGTGTAAATGTTATATCTTGAAATTAATATATTATTTTGAAAAGTGTATATCTGCAGCAAAACAAAATCATTTAATTTTACCTAGGTTTTGCATGCGTTGGTTTTCTCTGGCGCTCGCGGAGGCTTCAGATAAATCTCCACTTGGGTGAAGGAGGATTTTGAAAGCTTATACAAAACTTTTCCATTTTCATGTCATGTCAAACTAGTATAACAATTAAGCTTGCTTAGGCTTGTTATAGTACTACCGGGGTTAGGCTAGTCATTGCGCACATCCCTACTAAACAGCCCTTCACTTTCAGCACTCACTACCGAGCGGTATCTGCCTCACGAGCGGTTAAGCTGGGTTTATACTCGCCGCGTCAGCACTAGTGTTCGGATGCGCGTGGCAAAAATGAAGCCATATTATGGCTGTCGTGCGCTTTGAGAGCGCGAGACCCCTTTGCACTTGGCGAGGCGGTGTGCGGGTGTGCACAGCGAATCATGTAACTTTCTGCGCGGCTCCGCATCCAAAGATGCGTTGCCATAAAGTGGTATCGGGTGCGGTTGTATCGGGGTAGTTTTACGAGTACTTCACAACAGTATCGGACCGACACCCGAGTACTGGTATCGGTGCATCCCTAATCGCGATGCATATCGTTATTGTTTTATCACCCAGCCCTAAATGGGCATTTACATCCAAGTCTTCAGTGCGGCACACCCATAAAAACAGAGCGTTCCATGAGAGAGGCTCAAAACCAGGGCAGAAAATAGCCTATTACTTATTCATTATGATGTTTTTGAAATGTAAAAACCATGCGAACGTCACAAGTTGACCTCAGACAAATAAAATAAAAAAGCCAGTTCATGACACCTTTAAAACATAAAGAAACTTACAGATCCCAACCTTTCAATCAGTAGTGTGTATGCATTTTATGAAATGTTAATAATGACAGAAAGCTGCATGAACTGTACTCAAAATTGTGTCTTTTTTAATTTAGTTTTGCATGCTCATTGTCTGTTCTGTTGAAAAAGCATGCATGTAACCTGAGACGGCCTCTGTAACACCTTGGGTATTTTTATATTATGGATAATCAGTTATTAAATTTTGTAATTGGTAAATCTCAAATCATGTATCAGTGCTGTATTTGTTTTCCACAGTCCACGTCTATCCCTAACTTCGCCTACACTGGTGCGCGGCTCTGTAACCATCTGTCTCATCAAATCCGTCTCACTCCACCCAGCGGTAACTTCCGTCAGCTGCTGCTGCAGAGGTAAACCATCAAAAAAAGCCTCCTTTAAACGGTACACTATATACGTTTTGGCCCTCTAACAGTTAAAAAAACAAAACCGTATGGATTTTGCAGACAAACATTGTTTTGGTTGTGCTTTGGCTCTGCGTGAGTGTGCGGATGAATATGGTTATCCTTCTGCTCATAAAACATTCACTAGGCTTAAGAGATATAACCAGTTTAGAAAGGGTCTCAAGCGGACTAGCTGAAGACGTTACTGTAGCTTTACCCATTAATAGACACAGTACTTCCTTCACTTTCAGTTTTGTTTACTCTCATTTTTGTAAGTTTCATTTATCCTTAAACTCCATTCTTTGGTGTTCGTGTAGGTGTCGAACTGAGTATGACCAGAGGGAGCAGGCCGTGAGAGCAGATCCAGAGACCCAGAAAAAGTTTCACTCATATGTGCTGTTTCTGGGGGAGCTTTACCTTAACTTGGAGGTCAGTTCACGATACGATACACACACACACACACACACACACACACACACACACACACACACACACACACACACACACACACACACACACACACACACACACACACACACACATACAAATAGGTCGCTCTCAGGAGCTCAGTGAATCCAAGAGCTGTACGGTGATAGGTTGCCACCTGTGCAATAAGTCCATCAGTTAAATTTTCTTCACTACTAAATATTCCACGGTCAAGTCAACTTTATTTCTATAGAGCTTTTACCAATGCAGATTGTTTCAAAGCAGCTTCATAGTGTTAAACAGGAAATAATGCAATAGAATTTTATTCAGCCGTATAGCCGTTCTGGAGAAAGCGGTGATGTCATCAGCTCATTTCAATTATCATACAGTGACAATGTGGGCTTTAGAACAGTAATTAGATCAGTAATTTAGTTTATATGGTCAATTTAGTTTAATAATTAGATTTATTGGATATTTAGTTGAAAAATTTAGTGGTCAATTGTTAGTGGTATTATAACAAAATGGAAGCAATTGGGAACAGCAACTCAGCCACGAAGTAGTAGGCCATGTAAAATCACAGAGCGGGGTCAGCGCATGCTGAGGTGCACAGTGCACAGAAGTCTTTCTGCAGAGTTTTTCAGGGGTTGGGCTAGGGGTGTGCGATTATATATTGTCTACGATAATATCATAGTTGTTGTTTTAACTATGTGCGATCTGACATTATCGAGCATATCTCTCTCACACACACACAGAGAGTGCATGCATACACTACGTGATGTAGTCTTGTAGATTAGACTAGTGCGGGTGCACATCATTGATGAATGGTGCCTGTTCATCAAAGAGCCCTAAAAAAATGTTTTACACAACTGCTTTAAACATTGATAATAATCATAAAGGTTTCTTGAGCAGGAAATCATCATATTAGAATTAGACTTCTGAAGGATCATGTGACACTGAAGACTGGAGTAATGATGCTGAAAATTCAGCTTTGATCACAGGAATAAATTACAGTTTAAAATATATTCAAATAGAAAAGAGGCATTTTACATTTTTAATAATATTTCACAATATTACAGCTTTTTTTGTATTTTTTATAACATAAATGCAGCCTTGGTGAGCAGAAGAGACTTCTTTCAAAAACAATCAAAATAGTACAGTTTCCAAACTTTTGATTGGTAGTGTATGTGTGTGCTCTCGATCACTGATCACATTTGCGTTTTTTCTACACGCACTGCATTTTTTTGTAATTCAGTTTTTGCCATGAAGATCAGCATCACATGGCATTAAAATCTATACCACTACTATATTTACTATATAAATTACTATAAATACCATATAAATATGAGTCAAAATTGTATATCTCGGTTTATTTATTTTGTATGTCTTAAAGTCTATCCTCACTTGTAAGTCGCTTTGGATAAGAGCATCTGCTAAACTATTAAATGTAGATAATGTACAGTATATAATTTATTTTTCACTTTTAAATAAAGCTCACTTAAGGATTTATTTAGTAAGATTTTACCAGAAAAGGTTTTAGAATTTGTATCATATGTTAATGTTCAAAATATTGTATAATATTAATTGCTGTATCTTTTTCTGTTTCCTTGTTTTTTGTTTTTATTGAATATATGTAATAGCCACAGATGCTGACATGGCATTAAATAAAACTATACTGATACTATTATTTTTAAATATTATGATTTAGGTTTAATTTATTTAATTTCAGTTTAGTTCAGATTACATTTTTAAACTTATTTCAGTTAAACTTATTTCTCATTTTCAGTTAATTTTTTTTTTTTTTTTTCCAGTTGACAATTTTTAAATAGTTTTAGTTTAGTTAAATGTAGTTAATTTGCTGGTTCAATCAGCCGCTCATCATTACTAAATAAACCTCCGCAGAGCTTGACCTGCTACGTCTGAGAAAATGATGTAATGCTAAAGCCTAAACCAATTAAAACCCTTTATGTCTATTCCTGTGCATAACCTAGTATATAAAACCTGCCATATATGCTTGAATTCATATGTCCGATTTTGTAATGTTTACATTATAGATAAAAATGCAAAAAAAGCTTTCAGATTCGTAGCTTATTCAACTGTAGCTGTGCGTTTATTCTGTTGCCCAAATATATGACCTACTACAATTTTATATTTCAATTCTTTAATGTTTTTCAGGTGAAAAGTGGGAAAGGCACACCAGGACGAGCTGATGTCTTACTGGGAGGGCTAAAGGAACTTTTGAACACATTATTCTCTCACCCAGATGACCCAAATCTAATGTGTGCTGTCAGATTACTCAAGGTTTGAAATTGTCCTGTTCTTATACAGGGCAACTGCAGTAAATGGTATGACGCAGTAGTTTTTCAGAGTGACCTCAGGACTTCGCTTAAGATCATTAGTGACAGTAATCCTGACGTAAACAAAGACTTTGAAATTGCCAGACAACTCAAAACACTGAAATGGAATAATTTAATCAATTTAATCAGATAATATTGCACTACTATGCTTTTGGCGTTGACTTGCATTGTTTTACTGTACTGATCTGACAAGCTGAGCGGTTCCATTCTGGATGACACATGGAAGGAGAAAAAGCAGTCAGACATGAAGGACATCATAAAGAAGATTGAAGAAATTTTGTTGGATGCCAAATGCAGCCGGTGAGTGAGTCGGCCAACAGTAGATTGTTTAGTATATAGAGTAGTGGGCAAAAGTGATGTCCATCTTAGGAAAATTTACATCTTCACACTTATATTAATGATTTAGTAAAGGGGTCCTTGATTATGATTTCACTTTTTTAACTTTAGTTAGTGTGTAATGTTGCTGTTTGAGAATAAACAACATCTGCAAAGTTACAATGCTCAAAGTTCAAAGCAAAGGGATTTTATTTAAAGAAATCGCTTTTTAAGGACTACAACAAACGGCTGGTAGGAACTACAACAAGCTTCTTCATGGGTTGATGACGTCACAAACCCTACAGTTTGCATAAACCCTGCCCCCAGGAACACGCAAAAAGGGAGTGAGGCCATGTTGAGAAGACGAAGAGTTGTAGTACATTTGAGAGTCTGCTCAAGCTGTCGCATCCGTCTTTTCACATTTATTGCAAAACAGTACGTAACACAAGTGCAATAGCATGTCATAAAAGCAAGATGACAACAAAAGTTATAACTAACTAAACTAACACAACCTTAAGCTCCGCCCTTTTCTAGAAATTGGGGCCAGGAGCAGCAGCTCATTTGCATTTAAAGGGACACACACACACAAACAGCACGTATTTACATGCTAACATGCTATGAAAATTATCTGTGGGTAATTCTGAGCTGAAACTTCACATACACACTCTGGGGCCATCAGAGACTTATTTTACTTGTAAAAAGGGGCAAAATCGGCCCCTTTAAATGATTTTGTAAGCATATTGCATAAGCCCCGTTTCCACCGAAATTACCCGGAACAAATTGTCCCAGGAACTTTTTTTTTTTTTTTTTTCTAGACCTGCTGCTGTCTGCGTTTCCATCGCGGTCTAAAGTACCGTGAAGATTAGTCCGGTGACGTAGGACTGCGCGTGACTTTCCAGAGCCTCGTCCTCTGCAAATACACTTATTAAAGCCTGAACCCCATCAGCATGTTCAGCGCCCAAGTCCCACCCCTGAAAGCTCCGGAACTTTGAAAAAATACTACCTCGCAAGCAGGGCCGTTTTGAGCGGGAAATCTTTACTCGTAACTTTATTTAGACCCTGGTTCCTGTGGTCGAAACACACAGAGTACCACCCCAAAGTCCCTAGTTCCTGGGGAAAGTTTTCTTTGTGATTTGCAGTGAAACAAGCCAAATTGTGCAGACATATTTTTTGGCCAGGCTGTCATACAAAGAAAGAACACTTGCAAAACCATGAGGGAACCAATGAAATATTGATAACCTGATATTTTGATGGTGTAATTGAACTTGTAGGTTCATTGAGAACAAATATCCCCTCTGGACATCACTTTTGATCTCTACTGTATGCATGTAGTGTTGAGGTTTATGAAGCATCACTGTCTGCACTCCCATTGGTAATCACTGTATACTTGCATAAAAGCACAACTTTGTTGCATCAATGGTTATTGTTGCTCATGACAATAGAAACTGTCAACTTCCAGTTGCTTTGTTTCTGCATATGACTGTCAGTGTGAATGGCCTTTTATATTGAGGTGAGCAATTCAATTGCATTATTGAGATGTGGCGGCAGGTTCATGTAGGTTGTCTACAAACCGGAAGGTTGGTGGTGCTATCCCCGATTCCATCTGACCAAGTGTCAAGGTGTCCATGAGCAAGACACCTAAACCCAGCTGCTCCCGACAAGCTGGATGGCGCCTTGCATGGCCGACACCGCCGCCTGTGTATGAATGGGTGAATGTCAGGCAATATGTAAAGCGCTTTGGATGGCCATGGGTCTGTTGAAAGTGCTATATAAATGCAGTCCATTTACCATGTCTATTGTATCTGTGCTTTTGTAGAGATGTCAGACAGATGCTATTGAAACTGGTGGAGTTACAGTCCAGTAACTGGGGGCGAGTTCACACAGCTGCTGTGTCCAGTGATGCTACACCTGACAACGACCCCAACTACTTTATGGTGCGTGTATGCAGAAAAAAATTAAATTAATCCAGATGCGTATAATGAGGTTTTGGAGTAAAATATGTAATCTGTGACAGTCTCTTCTGCTCACCAGGGCGGAATTTGTTTGATCAAATCTACAGTGAAAACAATAATATTGTGAAATATTATTACAATTTAAAATAGCAGTTTTTTTTTATTTGAATATATTTTAAAATGTAATTTTTCAAAGCTCAATTTCAGCTGCAATGATCATTTTAATGCATGCTTGTTGAATAAAAGTATTAAAGTGGTAGTTCACCCAAAAATGAAAATTCTGTTATTAATTTCTCACCCTCATGTCATTCCAAACTCGTAAGACCTTCGTTCATCTTTGAAATACAAATTCCAAAGAGATTTTTGATGAAATCCGAGAGCTCTCTGAACCCTCCATAGACAGCCACGCAACAACCACTTTCAAGGCCCAGAAAGGTAGTAAAGAGATCGTTAAAATAGTCCGTCACTCCATTGGTTCAAGCTTAATGTTATGAAGCGGCAAGAATACTTTTTGTACGCAAAAAAAACCTTTATTCAACAATGTCTTCTCTTCCCTGTCACTCTCATACGCTATTCGCGCTGTTGGACTATTCACGATGCAGCACTTCTGAGTTCTACGGCAGAACGGGGGCTCACTATTGGCTGAGTACCACATGCATGCGTTGTGGTGCTTGCGTGGATTGCGTGAGAGAGTGTCACAGAAGAGAAGACATTGTTGAATAAATACGTTATTTTTGTTTGTTTTTTGTGCACAAAAAGTACTCGCGTCGCTTCATAACCTCAAGGCTGAACCACTGGAGTCACATGGACTTTTTTAATAATGTCTTTACTACATTTCTGGACCTTGAAAGTGGTCGTTGTGTTGCTGTCTACACTCACCTAAAGGATTATTAGGAACACCATACTAATACTGTGTTTGACCCCCTTTCACCTTCAGAACTGCCTTAATTCTACGTGGCATTGATTCAACAAGGTGCTGAAAGCATTCTTTAGAAATGTTGGCCCATATTGATAGGATAGCATCTTGCAGTTGATGGAGATTTGTGGGATGCACATCCAGGGCACGAAACTTCCGTTCCGTTCCGGTGGGGTCTTCTGCTGTTGTAGCCCATCCGCCTCAAGGTTGTGCGTGTTGTGGCTTCACAAATGCTGTGCTGCATACCTCGGTTGTAACAAGTGGTTATTTCAGTCAAAGTTGCTCTTCTATCAGCTTGAATCAGTCGGCCCATTCTCCTCTGACCTCTAGCATCAACAAGGCATTTTCGCCCACAGGACTGCCGCATACTGGATGTTTTTCCCTTTTCACTATGGGTGTCGGAACCATTGTATGTAAGTGGGACAAGACCCACCCACTTTTTACGAACAGTGATATTGGACCCACTCACTTTTATCGTCTCTAACATTCAGCACATGTCTTTACCTAACCCTAATCGATAAACACTTATTAAACACATGTTAGACGCTTTATTTCCACTTTTCTAATATTTTCGTAATTTTTATTGAAAATAAATGCCTTTCCGATCTGATATGTGATGGGAAAATGGAGAAGATTGAGCTCGGCGAAAGGCGGACTCGAACCGCGGGTCGATTTGTGTCAAAACTAGATGCCGTGTGTCTTACCCCTACACTACTGCCACTCTCATAATTTTGTCTTTCCGAACTATACGCTTAGCAAGCATAGTATATTTGTACTTATTGGCATCTACTCCAGTAAAAAAAATTCTGAGGACCCACCCACATTTTTTTTGCTTCCGACGCCCATGCTTTTCACACCATTCTTTGTAAACCCTAGAAATGGTTGTGCGTGAAAATCCCAGTAACTGAGCAGATTGTGAAATACTCAGACCGGCCCGTCTGGCACCAACAACCATGCCACGCTCAAAATTGCTTAAATCACCTTTCTTTCCCATTCTGACATTCAGTTTGGAGTTCAGGAGATTGTCTTGACCAGGACCACACCCCTAAATGCATTGAAGCAACTGCCATGTGATTGGCTGATTAGATAATTGCATTAATGAGAAATTGAACAGGTGTTCCTAATAATCCTTTAGGTGAGTGTATGTGGGGTCAGAGAGCTCTCGGCTTTAATCAAAAATATCTTAATTTGTGTTGCGAAGATGAATGAAGGTCTTACGGGTTTGGAACGAGTAATTAATGACATAATTTTCATTTTTGAGTGAACTAACCCTTTGATTACTTAAAAAAAGGTAATCTGTGATAATATCTAAGTCTTCTGTGTTTCACTCATGTTCCTCAGAATGAACCAACCTTCTACACAGCTGATGGGACGCCTTTCACAGCAGCAGATCCTGGTGAGTATTGGCAGTCTTTAGTCTGCCGGTATGACCCATGTACAGACTTCCTCATGCATTTTATTAAGTGGGTGAATATCACAAAACCATGTTCAAGTTCAAAATCTAAAGATTTGCAGAAAAACTAGCCTATTTTAGGACCAGTAAGACTTTAATTATTTTTTTTAATGCATATTTCCATTAAGAAAAAAAGAATAATAATTTCATACCAAATTCGTATTATCATAACAAGTCAGGACATTTTTTTTAGATTAATAATAATTACTGTATTTTGTTGTTGTCGTTGTAATAGTTTTTTTTTTTTTTACTTAATTACACTAAAATTAAGAAATTAAGTACATTTTCATGTTTTTAAAAGAAGTCTCTTATGCTAACCAAGGCTGCATTTATTTGATAAAAAACAGTAAAAACAGAAATAAAATCTAAAATATTATTACAATTTAAAATACCTGTTTTCTATTTGAATATATTTTAAAATGAAATTTATTCCTGTGATGCAAATCAGAATTTTTAGCTGCTATTTAGCAGAATTTTTAGCAACCATTATCAGTTTAATGCATCCTAAATACTTTTATACAAAGCTTTTTTATTTGCGTTATGATAATGAGAAATGTATTTCGATTATGAAAAATGTCACAATGCTCATACAGGTTTCATTTTCTCTAAGTGATCTATAATTTATGTTTTTATTATTTGGTTTATAATATGTCATGGATATATTCTTGACAGGATTCTACAAGTTTTTTCATATTCAAATACATTTCACATGTATTTGTGCAGCGCTTTTCACAATACATATCTTTTTAAAGCAGCATTACATAAAATGTATTTTTCTGTTACAATTAAGAGTAATGTGTTATTAGTGGTGATTGTCAAAATAATGTCCATATGGCAGAAATGTACAGTGCCTAGATAATACAAATCATGCAGTTGGCTAGCTTCACGCATTCATTTAAGCAGAAACGACGAGCGTGTTTGTGTAATTTGTCCTTTTTTTCCCCACCACAGAATACTCGGACAAATATCAGGAGATTCTGGACAGAGAAGACTACTTCCCTGATGCATATGAAGAGAATGGAAATGAATCGTGAGTAGAATATCTAGTAAAATGTCTTTTTACTGCACAACTTAGTAATGTATAGAAAAGCTGAGAGGATAGTGAGGCCAGTTTTATTTTTTATTTATAGTGTTATTTTAGTATCATTGAGATTTTTTTTTAAATGTCTATATAATTTTATTTTTAGTTATTTAGTTTATTTTGGTCAAATTAAACTAATTGAGAACTAAAAATGAGAAATGTTGCTTTGGCAATTAGGTGAAATAAATAAGGTGCTGTTTGTATTTATTCAATATTTATTTATTTCAGTTAAAGTTAGTTTTATTGGTTTTAGTTATAACTATAATAACCCTGGTGTGACCATCCCCTCTGCTCAAACTCCAGTAATTGTCCTCATCACAATGACACTGGGTGGAGTCAAAGAGCACAGTTTTAGTGAAGTCAGCAGTCCAGGGAGAGAGGGGGGCTTAGCAAGACCTGCCAGTCTTATTCAGCATAGTCTTCAACCCATTGGATGGGCCATGAACAGATGTGCCTTTAGGGACACGTCTCCCACGACCCCACGTATTCTATGCCCATGCATAGAATGGGCATAGAATTTTATTTATTTTTTTACTATACAGTTGCAGGCACTTATAATGAAGGAATGTATAAACATAATAAAAAATTAATAGTTCATGGTGTAGTAATCCAACCTTATATTGATGATTTAGACAACTGCATACATTTATTTTAAAATCAGCATTAAGGTTCCTCATAATTACCTGATTAATTGAGATTGAGATTTAAAAAAATGTCTATATAGTTTATATTTTTAGTTATTTAGTTTATTATAGTCAAATATTATCAGTTAAGCGTTTGCTGCATGGTTTAAAAATATGCTATACATTGGGTTTCTAAGAGAAAAAAAAAAACATAATTCGCATAAGTCATTATTATTACAATAATGTAAAAAACCGTTAAATAAAGCTATCTATCTATCTATCTATCTATCTATCTATCTATCTATCTATCTATCTATCTATCTATCTATCTATCTATCTATCTATCTATCTATCTATCTATCTATCTATCTATCTATCTATCTATCTATCTATCTATCTATCTATCTATCTATCTGTCTATCTGTCTATCTGTCTATCTGTCTATCTATACTCATGCGTTTACATTATATAAAGCCTTAAAGTTCTGCATAATTAAGGGTGTGGCCACTTGAGTGACAGGTGTATTGTCATTTGTCTGCTGTCTGTCAGTCATCACGTCACCTCAGCTCCACCCACATCCCGCCTTTTTGCCCATTTTCTATTATCCGGGAGTGATGCGACGCGCTACAAAGATGGCCGACTTTGAGGCTTTGAAACTGTTCTTCAGAAGCCTGACGTCGTCATGCTTAATTCTAGTCAGAATATGAGTCTGATACTGCTCCGTTGGGCTGTGATTATGGGGCGTGTTTCAACCGAACCAGGAAAGACCTCAATTGGATAGACCTACAACCAATCAGAGCAACGGAGCGACGCATAACGTTAGTTGTCAAATGTCAACAGAACTCAACTGCACTGTGGACAAGTCCTCGGTTTTTCCATGTTCGCGGGTTGAAGCGACCCCAATTATGTGATCTACAGACCCAGGAATGTGAATTTTAGCAGGCAACCATGCCAATATAACACATATTTTACCCCCCAAATGCCTTTTTTTCCGGAGAACCCCCCCGGAAAGCTATTGGGCTTGTTTTTGGCTAGTTTTGAGTAGCAATTGGGTGGGTTTTGTTGTAAAAACATGGCAACCCTGTCTGCACGCACGCTGGAATAAGTAACGTTAGAAGAAAAAGATGAGTGTACATGATCTTTGCCGGTGTTGTAAAAAAAGAATTTAAGGATACACAGAGTACTTACCAACACGATCATCATTTCTGAGAGAAATAGGGAAGCTGAATGCATATACGAACAAGTTCTCCGTTTAGGATTAGAACAAATTCATCCCAAGCGCCTTTGGTGACGTGGATGATTACGTCACTGTTTATCATCTGTCCATCATCGTCTAAAGCCCGCCCTGACAATTTCATTGGTTCGAACAGTTTCTGTTCGGGCATAATTACTTCTCTATGGATCAAGTCCAGACCGAACTGCCCGAACTCAAATGTTGTGGGCGGGGCTAAGTTCGGCTGGCATCCAGGCTAGCTCTTCAGAGCCCTATGGGTGACACTACGTCCATATTTTTTTACAGTCTATGGTTTCTTCGCATCCTCACGAGGGTGGAGCTGAGACACGAGGAAAGAAAGCGAGAATGCACAAATAAAAATGAGAAGATAGATAGATAGATAGATAGATAGATAGATAGATAGATTAGATTAGATACTGTGGTTTGCACACAGGTCCCCCTTCACCCAAGATGTAATTTATAATAATAACTGCAATATTCCATACAAATTAAGAATGGTTAGTGACTTTTAGAACAAGGCCATATACAAGCTTTCACTGTTCCTTCTGTTTCAGCTTCAATGATGATGATGACGACGATGAAATGGATCCAGAGATCGAGGAGGCGTTTGAGAAGTTTTGCATGGAGTCGGACGCAAGAAGAAAGAAATGAGCGACTGTGAGGTTGTCATGTTTAACACAGTACCCGGCCAGCTGGAATGTTTCAGAGTGGGCGGAACCAAGAACGTTTTGGTTGATTTTCGTTTCATTTCTCAACAAGCACTTCTTGGCTACAATGTCACTGGATTTATGGCTGAGATTACTGTTTAGTTGAAATGCAGTATAATTTGCAAGTCCATCAGGCCATCAAATTGTCAGTAGCCATTGGTTTGGCATTTGGGTTGTTAGATTTATTTTATGCGTGTTCTGATTTATCAAACATCCCAACAAAAAAAAAAGTTTGCCGTGAGATTTTATTATGAGCCGGAGAGTAGCATCATCAAGTGCACGTGTGGTTTGTTTGCAAACGAACTGCTCCGTAAACGCAGGAGGAATGAGACGGGACACATCAGTTTGGGTTTTACTCGTCAATTCTTTGCTAATTACAGTTACAGAGCACAGGAAGAAAGACGTTTTAAGAACTAAATTCTACAGTTCTTCCTTTCTCAGATTCTCCTTGAACCTTTTTTTAGAGTTTTACTTTCAATTTATGCACATGTTTGAGGAAAAGAGGAGCCCCAACTTTAAAGTATGTTTGTTTGTTTGTTTTTTTGAATGCAGGGATACATTTTCCACATATGTTAAGTGTGTCAAATCAGATCTCGAGGAAAAGCTCAGTACAGGTTTGGGGGTTTACACAGATTCATCCGCCACTGTGATTTACAGATGTTTTCTCATCACCAACATCTCATGGATCCCAGATAAAGGAATGTTTATTTTAATATAGCTGTAAATATTATTTGCTGCATTGTTTGCCTGCAATAAATCTTTATTAATAAACTGCCTCTTTGGGTTTCTGTTGGTCAGACCTGAGCTGTTTTTGATAGTATTGTTTTTTTCCCCTCAGTTAATGGACTGTTAGATGAGATGCTGTCCAACTTGTTTTGCAGTCTGTTAACCCTTTCACACATGGCATCAACTAGTGAACTAAGGTACATTTTAGACAAAAAATGAAATGTATCAGTGGTACTATTAATATTCAGTTAACGTTTTTATGCAAACGTTTGTTTATATGCAATTAATATTAAGAAAAGGGTGGATATTTCACTCAAAAATAATGAAAAAGATGGCAAATCGTATATATTTCTAAATCAAATCAGCTCAGGTTGAATTTTTGCAGCAAGGGGGCGACAACAGAGCGCACTAGTACTGCAGAAGAAGTGGTTCATCCAATCAGCGTTGTTCTTTTCATCACCCGCGAAAATTGACATGGCAACCTAACGATGGACGATTCATTTATAAGAATCGATTCTTTAGAATTGAGTCATTTCAAAGAAAAGAATGAAAAACGATTTGGTCCCTGACACCCTGACGTTGCAAAAAAGTCTTATCTAGGCACACATT